>CM055272.1:7231011-7759775 GCA_029237695.1 Conchocele bisecta
ACCCCCTTGGCTACGGGCCTGATCCCAGTAGTTCGGCTGGTGTGACCCTTCCCCTTCATAATATGGAAGAGGAATTTGTCTACGAAGATAGTCTACAACCTACTAGAACTCGCCCATATTACTGGAGTACCATTGGTTCTTATAAATCCAGGTCTCAGCACCAGACAGAGATGGCCAGAGTCACAATTGAAAGATTTATGGAAAATGACTCCGATGACTGCATTTTGGCCTTCACAGATGGTTCATGTCTACACAATCCAGGGCCGTGTGGAGCCGGAGCTTGTTTATTCATCCCAGGACAATCGGAACACATAGCAATCAAGATACCAGTGCAGAAGTATGGATCCATCCTGCTCGCAGAGTTAGTTGCAGTTCTGATAACGTTACAGTTCTATCTGGAAGATCTACCTAATATCTACAGAAAAATTCATATATTTACAGACTGTCAGTCAGTTGCGGGTATATTAACCTTAGGTTGGAAGGAAACGTCATACAAATCAACTATAGAAATAATAAAGTGGGTAACTGAAGCAATTCAAAATAAATTCAGGATGTACAAATTTCTTGGACGCCTGGTCATGCAAATATTGCAGGCAATGAACTTACAGACAACCTGGTCAAACAAGCAGCTAAAGAAGCAGACCTACTACAGGATACATCATCAAATGTAACAACAATGGCTGACATTAAAAGGGGTGGGTGAGATTCAACATTAAATAAATGGCAACGTAGATGGGATATTGAAGACGCATGCCGGACACCAATATCGACTTACAGTCTGTGGGAAAAGACTCCTAGATGTTCCAGATAGAAAAAATGTTTTCTCTCATAAGCCAGCTGAGAACGGGATATTGTAAGCTGAATGAATATATATGCACAGAGTGGGCTTGTCTGACGAGCCACACTGTTAATGTGGAGAGATAGAGTCTGTTCAACATTATTTTATTGATTGTGGAACATATAATTTACACAGAGAGCAATGTAGGATGTATTTTCTTTGGCGATGCGGCGTCACAGAATTTTCATTAGAAAGTCTGCCGAGTGTGGGAGCTCTGGAAGAACGCCCGGCAGGTGATCCTGGAGGAACTTGCCAAGTTTATTGAAGGAACTTCGCGCTTTATTTAACTTGATATTACTTATTATACATGTATTAATAAATGCTGGCAGACTACCAGTACATAAACTTCCGGATCATGACCAACTAGGTTTACAAGTGTACATGGATGTACATAATTGAGAATCAACCAATCCAGTTGAGTAAATTAGTATATAATTGGAATCGATATCTGGACTTGCATGTAAAACAAGCACTATATCATATGTTTCCTACATGTACATGACAGTGACACACTATGATGAAATGTATAGTTTGGGATATTTGTTAATTGTTGAATTATATGAACTCTAAAATTAGAAGGGAGCTCGAACATTTGGATATTTGTTGTAGCAGCATAATATCTATGAGCACATGGTGTCAGTGAGAAAATGTTATATATTTTCTGTCAAGGAAGTTATTTGAAATACATGTACAGACTGTATAACTTTATGAAATAACATTGATGTATGTGTTAGCTGTGACTATTATCTATATTAACTAATAACTTGTGATGATGAATATAGAGTCATTATTGTGAATGCTTAATTTATGTGACTGTGACATTGGAGAATTATCCGTACTTTAAAGGTCAAGAAATGTGATATGTGTTAATTTTAAATTATATGCGCACCCCATGTTATATGTTATAATAAAATACATATGAGTAATCTAATTGGTGAACATTTACAAGAAGAGTGATGAAATATACTACAAGTATGTCTACTTCGGCCTGAAGGCTTAGAATATTGAAGATTTAAGACAGTTGAAAAGCCATATTCCCACAGTTTAAAACAGTGTAATATCGAGTGACATTCCACTACTAAATCCCGGTAATTCACCGTTAGTCATAAAATAAATATCGAATTTTGTTAACATTTTGAGAAAACGCGGTTCTCTCCTCTGATCTCAAGATTATTGATTTCCGTCACAGAAATAATACAAAATAGTACCAATATGTGTACTCTGTAATAAAAATGAAACAATATTTTTATTAATGACACCTAAATGCTGAACGATAATAATATAACCCCTACAATACATCCTGATGTGCGGGACCCCATCTTTAAGGAGACATGAACAAAGTATAGTAAATATCCCACTTTTATGAGTTTTTCCGAAGGCAGGAACTTGAAATACCACCCTTAGTATTTCCCGGCCAATTCTGGTGAAATAAATTGATTTATTAGACCATGATCATCTTACAAAGTCGGATTAGAATATACCGGTAATTGTTTTGCTGACAGCGATAAAGTTACAATGTACTTCATTCACTAAATCGCGAACATCGTAGGCTGTGATCAGACTGCGGATGTGCAGGTTTATCAGGGGCCGTCTTGGTTGTGTAATGGGCATATATAAAAAAAAATAACCACCGCATAACGTATATACACATGTACAATTTACAAGAACGATACAATTCAAGTTTGCGATTCAATCTACGTGCCGCTGTCAACTCTGCCAACACACTTCCCGTCCTTCTGCATAAAACATTCTACTGAAGTCGGTCACATTATCCCTTCCAATAAAAGACACGGACACGTGTCTATCGTTAACTCTATTCGGCTTATATTTAAGGGTGGACATTGGCTCGAACACCTTCCATACCCGTCTATCGTTAAGCACTGACATCTCTTTTATAGTCACAGTAGTGTCACTCCAAACTTGGCACTCATACTGTTAATCAGAATTTTGAACATAGTCTTTCAGCCATCGATGGGCGACGAACTCTCCGCGGCCTCTCCAGTCCAACTTCACCATGATGTATCAAGAAGACACCTGCTTCATTCTCGCCGAGCTGTCATCATCTGTAGCAGATTCATTCCACCAGTCGCCATCCGGTTCCCAACTCTCAGTTGTCATTTACCTAGGAGCCGCAATCTGCTGCTCCGCGATAGACGACTTCTCTCCCGTTGTCTTTGCTTGAGGAGTGTAATCTGCTGCTCCGCGATATACGACTTCTCTCCCGTTATCTTTGCTCGAGGAGCTGCAATTTGCTGCTCCGATATGTATACTACGATATGTACGACGTCTCTCCCTTTTGTTGTGCTCGAGGAGCTGCAATCTGCTTCTCCGAAATGCACGACTTCTCTCTCGTTATGCGGCTAAGAGATGCACGAATTCTCTCTCGTTATGCGGCTAAGAGATGCACGACTTCTCTCTCGTTGTCTTTGCTCGAGGAGCTGCAATCTGCTGTTCCGATATGTATGGCGTCTATCCCTTTTGTTGTGCTCGAGGAGCTGCAATCTGCTTCTCCGGGATACACGACTTCTCTCCCGTTCTGCGGCTCAGAGATGCACAACTTCTCTCCCGTTGTCTTTGCTCGAGGAGCTGCAATCTGCTGTTCCGATATGTATGGCGTATATCCCTTTTGTTGTGCTCGAGGAGCTGCACTCTGCTGCTCTGAGATTCACGACTTCTCTCCCGTTGTCTTAGGTCGAGGAGCTGCAATCTGCTGCTCAGATATGTACGGCGTCTTTTGTTGTGCTCGGGGAGCTGCTATCTGCTGCTCGGAGATAGACGCCCCCCCCCCACCCCCGAGATGCACGATTTCTTTCCATTTTGCTTCGCTCGAGGAGCTGCAATTTGCTGCTCGGAAATAGACTTATCTCCCCTTTGGTTTACTCACGGAGCTGCAATCTGATTATATTGTCCATGAAATAATTTCAGTCGATTCACGTGAACAATTCGTTTTACGGTGCATCCCACTTTTTTATTCTGAACACAACATCAGATAATTTATTTTGAATGGTATATGGCCATTCACATGGTCTTTTTACTTTTAGAGTCTGTCCGTTTGTACTGCGGGATTGTACAGCAACAAAGTGTCTCCAATCTTAAACTCAGTATTTGCCACTCCATGGTCATAGTAATCATTTTGTCATTGCTGGGACACTTTAAGATTTTCGCGTACAGTATCATATGCATTATGTAGACGTTCCTTCAGACTTGGCTTGGAGCTGGTCATGACTGTGTTCATCTCTATAGAATATACTAGCATCTGCCGGAAATTGTAATTCATAGTCCGTGTCAGAAAGTGAAAACAATACACATTTGCTGAAATGTTTGCTATAGTCTTGAATGTTGTGTTTATTCTCATTCTGATACGTATTAAAGCAAACAAACCAAACCAATTGGTATAATTTTTTCCACCACTGTATTGGCCACAATCTTGAATTCAAAATGGCCACCGTTATTGTCAACACTGCTGCATATGAGTGTGTGTTTGATAGATAATTTGTTATGATTGTTTTTATGTATATAAATTATACATTTTTGGATAGTGTATGGAAACAATTATCAGAAAACAATTCTTGCTATGTTTTATAATGCACATAGGACCGCCATCTTGGATTTCAAAATGGCCACCTAATCCAACATATATTTTACAATATCATTGTTCACTATTGTGATATAGAATTAATTTTTCAACACCATTCTACTTTGTACTATTTGTAAATAATGTGCTATTAAAACCAGTGTCAAACGATGACCATATGGTATCTCAAAATGGTCGCCGAGATAAGTATATATTGGCACGACCTATTAAATAATTCAGAGCTTCTCTCCCTTAAATGATGATACATACATGTACTTGTATATGACTAACAGCACACATACTATTTATATTCATATTATTATATATGAAATATATTACTAAATAACAAACATATGTAACATTATTTTGACGTTGTTTGCAAGCGCATCTATATGTGCCATCGATCAATAATATATATAAGTACTATAATATAGACAGTCACAAATAGTTACAGATAGTTGAAATATAATATGGCTGCCCATATTAATTACTGTGGTACTCATCATTTCATATGTGATCTCGTTGATTTTACGGGATACCTTTAATAGCACTATAAGACAAACATTGAGCGATTTAGATCAATAAGCAAGCAGGAAATCCAATATGGATACCAAATTAGAACTTAATATTTAAAGGACAATATACATATTCATCCCTAACATTATAATAACCTCATATGGTGTCAGGTCCTCACCATAGCAGTAACTTAGCTGCAACCCCCTGAAAGTAATATGATTAGTATGTAATGCTGACCCACCTGTATGTACAATGTTGACCCACATGTATGTACAGTGCTGACTCACCTGTATGTACAGTGTTGACCAACCTGAATGTACAGTGCTAACTCGCCTGTATGTACAGTTCTGACTGGCCTGTATGTATAGTGTTGACTCACCTGTATGTACAGTGCTGACTCACCCGTATGTACATTACTGACTCACCTGTATGTACAGTACTGACTCACCTGTATGTACAGTACTGACTCAACTGTATATACAGTACTGACTCACCTGTATGTACAGTACTGAATCACCTGTATGTACAGTACTGACTCACCTGTATGTACAGTACTGGCTTACCTGTATGTACAGTACTGACTCACCAGTATGTACAGTACTGACTCACCTATATGTACAGTTCTGACTCACCTGTATATACAGTACTAGCTTACCTGTATGTACAGTACTGACTCACCTATATGTACAGTTCTGATTCACCAGTATGTACATTACTGACTCACCTGTATGTACAGTACTGACTTACCTATATGTACAGTTCTGACTCACCTGTATGTACAGTGTTGACTCACCTGTATATACAGTACTGACTGTGTATGTATATTACTGACTAATCTTTGTGTACAGTGCTGACTCGTCTGTATGTACAATATTGACTCACCTGTATGTACAGTACTGACTTACCTGTATTCACAGTACTGACTCACCTGTATGTACAGTGCTGACGCACATGTATGTACAGTACTAATCCACTTGTATGTACAGTACTGATTCACCTGTATGTACAGTACTGACTCACATGTATGTACAGTGTTAACTCACCTATATGTACAGTACTGACTCGCCTGTATGTACAGTACTGACTCACCTGTATGTACAGTGCTGACTCGTTTGTATGCACAATATTGTCTCACCTGTATGTACTGTACTGACTCGCCTGTATGTATAGTGTTGACTCGCCTGTATGTACACTACTGACTCACCTGTATGTACAGTACTGACTCATCTGTATGTATAGTGCTGACTCACCTGTATGTACAGTACTGACTCGCCTGTATGTACAGTACTGACTCACCTGTATGTAAAGTATTGACTCACCTGTTAGTACGCTGCCTTAGGGTCGACATAGGGACATAATATGCACCTTTGGCAGAACTCATAAACATTGGCACAGATGATCTTTGATAGGTACTGATCAAATCCTGATATAGGGATCACAGTTTGTGACTCGTTAGCGCCCCCTAATTAGCATAAATTCAAGATGGCCGCCAAAAATATATACTTTGTCATACTGTTGCTCTCTGGTGACATATTTAAGTAGTTTAAAATTCTACAAGTGGGTTATAGGACACAACACATCTTTTGGGAAAATTTAATATGTAATTGGATAATTAAATCATTTGAATAAATCCAAAATGGCCCCCAAGATGGCCTCCAAAATGATAGAAATTACATAATTTCTGAACGAATTGACTTAGGAAGGTGATCTTGGTGCCTAGGCATAGGTTTTTGGGGTCAGTGATTCTGTTTCTGATGTGAAATGAATAGATAGACTTCTTCCTTGGCATAAAAATCCAAGATGGCCACCAAGATGGCCGCCAAATGTCAATGTTTTGCTACAGATTTAGATATACATATTGTTTCATATCTTTGCTTAGTTTAACTACTTAACTGATATAAAATGCTATAATCAGGTGTTTGGATACACTCTATCGTTTGAGTTAAATGTACTTGATACTTGGTCACTTGCCTCATTTGCATAAATTCAAGATGGCCGCCATGAAAATATATTTTGCTCACATCTCGGACTGCGACAAATATGGGCATATGTCTAACATTGGTGTATTTACAAGTTTTTAGGGCCAATATACACGACAAGAACATCAATAGGAGGGTTGAATAATTTGATTGAGACCGCCATCTTGAATTTCAAAATGGTCGCTAATTAAAATCATGAAGAAACGATGCCTCAGTTCAAATACTGGCAGACGACTTATGACATGGAGATGCTCCTGTTGCGTTTTGTGCGTTCTATTTGTGTTGGAGACTTGGATTTGTACGAGAGGTCCCTGGGCTTTTATTCTCGATCACTACCATTACGCTCGCTGGCTCCCAGTGCATTTGCGTGATATGCTGAACCTACGGATCAAACACCCAGATCTCTACAAGCAGTTTGCAGAGGGCTTCTTCACCATTGCCAAAACGCAATATCCATTCTCCCTGATTGGTCTTGACCAAAACCATGAACAAGAGAATAAGGAATTGAAGATGCATGGCGGTGCTCTCAATCTGAATGATGAGTACGTATTCACTGAATGGTCTGTCGCAGGGCCAGAAGTTGCACGGATCATCACGGAGTTTGAGGCTGGTATGCAGTCTCGCAAGGGCTGTGCTCCCAAACACCATTATCAGAGTCCAAGCGTCCAGCTGAGGTTTACAGCAGACACCAAGGAACTCGTCGCAGCATTCCAAAAGGCGGGGAATCCCTTCGATGAAAACAGCGACGAACTCATCATTCTCGACACCAAAGAAGTCATGTCAGTGGATGTCGCCCAAAGTATCATGTGTGCTCATGAAGAGGGAAAGAAACAACATTCAGCATTCGTAAAGGAACGCCTGGAATCTCAAGCAGTCGCCTTCCATGAGCCAATCAAGATGAACGAAATCCCTCTTCCGTGCAATCGTCACAAAAAAAAGAAAAGCAAACGTATCGACAGCACAAAAGAAGACCTGCACCTACTAGGCCAACTATACATCGCGTTGCAAGTCAGGGAAGTCAATATCGACCGCCTGTTTGAAGTCGAGAAAGCTGATGCCCCACCATCCATATCAAAACACGGCCATATGAGAAGTGGGCAAAAGTCCGATCTAGTGCCAATATGTGTACTCTGTAATAAAAATGAAACAATATTTTTATTAATGACACCTAAATGCTGATATATCATTTCAATGTGTATTAGTTGTGTCCACACTATAATATTTATTCTACATTATCTCAGTGTTTTTCTCAGAATTATTGAATTTGTGATTAAATTTGATTTCTTTGTTCAGCATTTAAATTATAGTATGTTAAAATGTCATATGCATGCACTCCATATTGAGTTGTATGTAATAAAATCAACTGCACATGCATGTCAGACGTTGCATTCCGACTTGTCATTGAAAACAAGAATGTTATAGAAATATTACATTATCTCATCATAAAAATATAATTTGCACTACATAATCAATACAAATCTGAGAATATATCAATTGCTTGCAGTTTACCAAATGATAAGTGATATTGAAAGGTTGTACATAAATCACCATGTACATTCCGCCCTTTAATGGAAAGTATGTACCTTTCGCAGAAAAAATAACTTGCCAGAATGTAATAATATCAGTGGGAGTCCTTAGTTGCTATGGGAAAAACGCTAACGGGACCATGGAAATATATAGATGTGTTCTGCATTTGTACTAGTCATGTTAGCCAATTCACGTGATTTCACAGTGGACTTGTTGATCATTGAAGCGTTTGGAACCAATGGTATGAAAGAAAACCTCGTGTATTCATTCAAATTAGGAAGTCATTAACGTTTACTGTAAAGTTCCACACTACATCTTCTTGCCAACGCCCCACTATATAAGTTATAATTACATAATTTGGTAGCCATATTGGTGTCAGAATATTGTCAGCATGAATGTTGATATGGAATGACAAGACAAGAACGCTTTCCAAAATAAACTGAATAAGCCAACGTATATAACCAAGTGTACTATTTATAAGTATATGATTGTATTACTAGTAGAATGTACTATATTATTATCCGGCGTCCATTTTAGACTTCTGTTTTTGAAAGTTGTCTAATGATGTATATTAAGTTAAGAAAACAAATGATCATCTTGACTTAATACTAGTATTTGGTATAATTACATTCTTAGATGTGACATCCGAGTGTAGTTATGTAAGCTAATTGCTACAATAATATCAAAATATTTGGCGGCCACCTTGGACTAATGCTGTTGAAAAAATGATCTAATTGCGTACCTAATGTACTAAAATCATTGTGTATCTCAATACAATATTCGTATGCACATTTGCTCTGATATAGGGTCTGAGAGAAATTATATATGTTTTCTTATGTAGAGATACGATTGCACGTATAATGTAATATATTTATAATTGGCGGCCATCTTTGGAGTTCTGCTATTTAGACTATTATTCAAGTTCACAGCAAAGTTACACAAATAAACATTTATTGTTTCAATAAACCCAAGATGATACAAATCATACTCTTTGTTGTGACGAACTAATGAAATTACGTCAAATGGTCACATTTTGGTGGCCATCTTGGATTTTTCCCATATTGCAGTTTTAACGTTGTCAATTTTAATCACTATGTCAAATACACCCAGTTTACGCTCTTAAATGTGTGAATTTCCTCATGTTAATGCAACTATATGGCACACTATATCTGTTTGACAGCCATCTTGAATTTGTGCAAATTTCTTAAAATGTTCAATGGTGACAGCTTGTCATCAGTTGGATTTCAAAACTAGAAGGTCTGGACATGCAAAGTCAGTAATAAAAAACATGTTAATCAAAACAAGGTAAAGCCCCAAATCGGCATTTTGCTGCCGGACTATATTCAACTATGGCTGAAAGAAAAACTGGCGGTAATTATGCTGCATTTTCATTTGCTACCTATGTCGTGGGAACGAGATGCTATGTCGTGGTTACGAGATGCTATCTCGTGGGAACGACACAGCTAACTCGTGGTAACGAGATCCTATCTCATGGGAACGAGATGCTATATGTTGTGGTAACGAGATGCTATCTCGTGGGAACGACATAGCTAGCTCGTGGTAACGATATCCTATCTCGTGGGAACGAGATCCTATCTCGTGGGAACGAGATGCTATGTCGTGGGAACGACATAGCTAAGTCGTGGTAACGAGATGCTATCTCGTGGGAACGAGAAGTTGCGCATGTCCCTTTTAAGCTGCCGTACTTTGACGTCTTTTATGAATAAAAAACTATCTGGCGTATGTGCATCATCCATTCTGTTCCCGGCCTCTATTATGTTCCCGGCCTCTATTATGTTCCCCAGCTGTGCTACGCGGCGCGGCCTCTATTTTGTTCCCACTGGCATCTATCGTGTATACCCCGACAGCATCTAATGTGGTACCCAGCAGCAGACGCGCATTAACGGCTGCGGTACTGACAAGATGGCGGCTGACAAGGTTCATGAGTAAACCGCCTATGTAATAATGGCGACTACAATCGGTATTAACTACATGTACGCGCATTTACTGGCCGAATGACTGCAATTTGGATGAATGTAACTATTTGATTACTCAGTTGCGTCTCAGTTGAGTTGATTCAGAGTCGCGTGGAGTAAAGCATGTACGCTGCTGGACTGGATTGATTGATTGTGTGTCAGAATTGGCTCTATGACCTTACATACTCGTTGATTTCTCCACAATCGTAAGATAATGAGATGAGAACATATTGAATTTGAACTGTGTATCACCAGACGGAATGTGTGCCATTGAATAGTAAATAGACGAATTGCGGCCTAATTCCCCGCCGACTGTTTAGTTCATATGGCTGGAACTGGGGTGGGGTTGGGGGAGGGGTGGGGGCATGGTTGGCATTAATCTGGAAATTAATTGGCGTTGCGGTGGTGATTTCACTAATAGTTGTTATAGATAGTACATAATTATTATACTTGTATTGTTCCTCTTTATTGTGTCATTACTAGTGTATGTGGGGGCGCGGGAGGGGAGGGGGAGGGTTTCAGCATCTGGAAATGAATTTACGTTACGGTGGTGATTTCATGAATATTTGTTATTGATCTACATAATTATTATACTTGTATGGTTCCGTTTTAGTGTGTCATTACTAGTGTATTTCACTCAAGTGAAGGAGTAGGTGGGGGTGGAAACTGGCGTACAACACTGGGGTGACTTGACACATTCTGAAGACATTGAAAGGTGCAGTAAAGATACACATTAGTTTCATTTCAATGGGATATGTTTCATCAATTATCTTGAAATTCCGTTCATAAGTCAGTCCGTGGTCATTAATGGCCGGGCCCTAGGTCCGAGACTTTCACATGTGCTCCTCCATTACACATGCATAAGTATGGTGTGGTATACGTATACTCATCAGTTATACAACTACAATACATGTTCTATTTCCACCCCTCCGTGAGTGTCCGGTATTATATATCAAGACAGGACTGTTGTATATGATTATGATAGGCACCAGCAAAATGAATATTGACCGAGGCGATTTTGTTTTTGTCGAGCCTGCTTCCGGGTGCCCGTGCATCCGTGCGTGCGTCCGTCCGTGCGTGCATGCGTCCGTCCGTTCTGTCCGTCCGTCCGTCCGTCCGAATTATGCGTTAACGTTTTTTTAAATACCTTATATCTCTGCAGTATTAAGTCACATTGACTTGAAACTTCATATGCTTATTAGTCATCATCCATATATTCATGCTGTGTCCGACTCACCCTGTGCACAAGGTCAAGGTAAAATGACTTAGAAGTTTGTGTTAAAGTTTTTTTGTTAAAATTTGCTTTGAAGTTTTCAGATACCTACTATCTCTGTCACCGAAAGTCGGATTTGCTTGAAATTTGTATGCTTATTGAAAAGCATCCATATATTAATTTTGTGTCCCACTCATTTCTCTATGCGTTAAGGTCAAATGACTAAGAAGTTTGCGTTAAAGTTTCTGTCCAAATTTGCGTTAAAGTTTTCACATAGCTACTATCTCTGTAACCGTAAGTCAGATTTGCTTGAAACTTTGTATGCTTATTGGGCATCATCCATATATTCATTCTGTGTCCCACTCATGCGGCCCCTGTGCCACAAGGTCAAAGCCAAATGACTTAGAAGTTTGCGTTATTATGAAATATGCGTTAAAGTTTTTACATACCGTATATCTCCACAATTGTTACTCCAATTAACTTCCAACTTCCAATGCTTCCTTTTCATCATCCATATTTTCATTCCATAGCCTGCCCATGTGGTCCATGTGCCCAAGGTCAAGGTCAAATGACTTTGATTTGAAATTTGTATTAAAGTTTTTACATACCTTATATCTCCACAACACTTCATCATCCATATTTTCATTCTATAGCCCACCCATGTGGCCCACATGCCCAAGATCAATGTCAAATGACTAAAGTTTGTGTTAAAGAAGCTTTTACATGCCTTATATCTACACAACCCTTAATTCCAACTTCAAATAAATACACCCTGAGACCATCAAATGCCTCGGCGGGCTCGACATGCGGGCCGCGGCCATCTCGTATTATATAGCAACTTCAGGGCTAAATGTCACAATGTCACTGAGTGGCGAACTGTGATTACCCTGATCAGCCTGCTCAGATGCGCTGCTGCATGATGCATGTACTCTCGATCTACACTAGACTCAAAGGCCGCACAGCCCATTCCCCGTCATATAAAATTATTTATACCTTTGTTAGCAGGACTGGTGCTTGTCTGACTGAATGGCGAACAGTGTAGACCCTGGCCAGACTGCTAGGATACACATGATACACTGGGTCTACAGTAGTCGCAAAGTCTCATCACCTTCAACCAAACATATTTGTTATTATACAACCACTTCAGAGATCAATGGTTATTCACTGTCTGAGACTGAGTGGCGGACAATGCAGACCCTGCTCAGAATAATTGGATGGTCAGATTAACCTGGATGTACATGTACACTAGACACACAGACTAAACAACGTCAGCAAAATGTGTGTCTACACCGATTACAAAGGCAAAGCCACACATGTATCCAGCTGAAGTTGGTGTAACACTGGAATATGCCTAGCCAACAAACATTCGCCCATATGCGTGCTGAATATCCAGGACTTCGACAATCGGTGGAAGGCTTCGCGCGTTTCCGCGACCCTTTTTGTTTTGGGTAATCAAGGTATTCAACAAATGACAAGTTTTATTTACACGTGATATAATAAAGAAAAATATATATCTCACGTATGAATCTACGTGAACAATACATGAACATTGTCTTTTTTTAAGTAATTACTAAGCCAGACTCATGTTTCAGTTCTTTTATTTGGTTCAGTATAGTTATCTGGATTCCGTTATCTGGGTAGCCTACAAGCAAGTACATACATATATACAGCAACACGAAAATGTGGCCTTTCGGCACACGAATGCCCCCGGTGGCAGATTGAAGAAATGTTGGCAAACTTAATGAACCAATAGTGACAAGTGCATGTATTCATAAGCACACTTGTGAAGGTCGAAAGGTCAAGGATATATTAACTGCAGCATGGATGTCTGACATTTGTGCACAAGTTTTATGTACTGAAATATTAAAGTAATCCTTAGACATATATACATGTAGTAGTTATGACAGAATTGAGAAACTCCGCAAGCTTCTAATACACAATTCTCAGTGTTTAAAAGCAAAAGTTGTGAATGCCAAAAGGCCATGGTCATATTAAGGGCAACATGGATGTGTGGCATCGGTACACAAGTATGATGTGTTCAACTATTTAAATAATCATTCAATGGGAATAGAAGTTATGACAGAATTGAGAAACACCCGCAAACTTCTTAATGTGCCGGACGGACACACAGTCCAAAAACTACATGCATCCGGCTCTACCGAGACCGGGGGCACACATTTGTAACTATGACACTGATGGTTGGACGACGACCAATTGATATTATTATTTCATAACAATTTTCACATAAATAAGTTTAACATTTTTAATCAGATTCCCATCAATGACATAAACACTTTTGTGCATATCAAATTATTAAGACTTAGTACATGTACAGTCATGTGCCAAATTAAAGTTCACAAGATGAAATTTTGCCTAAGAAAATGAGTAAATTTAATCAAGTCAGTAATGATTGCTGTAAATCTAGCATAGTAATATACATGCACTCATGTGTGTGCTAGAATTATAACCCAAGTAAAGTGGTATATAAAACATAGGGAGAAAAGGTGGGTGTCTTGCAATTCCATTACTGTTGCATAGCAACAAGGACACCTGCGCTAAGTATAGAGTGCCTTTCATTTCAAGTGGTTGTCATTGTTGTTAAAGAGGCATATAAGGAATTTGTGAAAACATGCTGTAAAAAGTGAAAACGTGTTTCTATCATGGCACTGTGTAAAGTGGTTTAATTGAAGATATATTAAGATACTAGGACCGCTGGGTTGTTTCTATTTTTACCCGTATAGGTACATACATATCGGATTTCCTATCCAGTTGCGTTCAACAAGATAGAACATGGATATCGCTGAAAATAGATACTACCATGATACACATTACACAATAATTCTCAAATGAGCATTAATTCCAGTTACCGGAGACACGTGTATGTGTGTGTGCTGCTTAGCAACAAAAGCGAGAGTATGTTAAAAGCTGCACTTTTTTCCAATGGAAAAAATATACTTAAGTATGTATTGACAATGATAAGCTTAAGGAAACAAAGCACCATACAAATTCAATTTTTTTTCCAGATTTGGTCGGAAATATGTATCGTGCATACATGAGTGAAAACATGTCTGTGACATATCATTGGTAGTAACCATGGCAGCTACATAAAATTGCATGGTATTCTATATTTAGTGTATTTGTGGTTTTTCTAAGCAATGCAAGCGGAAATAGTAGACAAATGTGCTACCTATGTTTTAGATAATACTTAAATCGGGATCTTATAATATCACACATACATTTTTATATTACTATGATCGATTTACAGAAATAATAACTGACTTGCTGACAGTTATTCCCTTTTTTAGAGCAACAATTGCATATTGTGAACTTTTATTTGTCCCGTAGCTGTATATAAAATATATTTGTGTGACTTTTATTAATTTAAAAAATACAGTGGTCGCATAGTAGAATCAGGAGAAAACATGGACACACCTATCGTAGCCAGCCGCGCTCGGCCAGGGTGTACGAACGTTAAGCATTGCGGATATTACGGCATGGTATGTGTGTTTAGTCTGCCTAAGTTATAGTACAATGTTACAATGAAATGGTCGTTACGATCTATGACATTCATTGCAAATTGGTCACATATCAAATTATCAGTTTTTGTATTACTATAACTTATGATAACTCCAAACCTTCTAATAACTAGAAAACACTGATAGACAATGTACACGTAAAAACTAATTTATAAGTAAGTTGACTTTGACCTTGACCATAGGGTGGTCTATAGAATGTAAATATAGATGATGACAAATAAGTATGTGAAGTTTCAGGCCAATCCGACATATGGTAATATATATAATATGCAGGCTAACACTTTAGCACAATTATCAGACAGACAGACGAACAGAGGAACAGGTTGGCGACTATCATGTACCTCTACAATAGTTTGCGGGGTACATACAATAGAGAGCAATATACCCGAAGAAGACCAATGAGCATGCTAAGACTAATATATTAATAAGTACATTACATGTCATGAAGAAAAATATAACAACACTGTAAACCACGGATGCGTAATTAGTATTCTCGTAAAAGTCTATTTCCATGACGCACCTTACACTGTCTATATTGGCACCCAAACAATGTACTTGGGTGACGATCAGACGACCAAACCTGGCCTTTAACATGTGACACAGAACAGCTTTCGGTCTACACATGTTGCGAAATCACAATGTCGGTTGTTTTTACAAACTGCGATCTACACCGGCGAAATCACTCGCAGTTTCAGGCATTGCAAAACGTGTCATGGAAATAGAACCGTAAAAGATGTTACACCCATTCTACAGTTTGACGTATCATTCATTAATTCACAATGTTCATGTGGACTGTGACAATAATAATGAAGAGCGTGTACTTATGAATGATACAACATACTTGTTTGATAATTACAACCAAACGTGTTGATCGGTAAGAATGTTCGCGATGATGATCAACATGTCCCAGTGGGGATGACTTCCATTAAACTCATTGTTGGTTAATGCAATGTACCATGGCAAGTCTAAGACTCGTTTCATGGTACCATGTATCGTAATCATCTCCTAGATCAACTGGAAGTAATGCAATACCGCTATCTTGAATACTAACGTTACATAATCGCTCATTGGGACAAATATTATTGAACCAGAATTGGAAGGGGATATTATTTAATCGATGTGCGACATCCGAAGTCATATAACCATATCTGTTGTCAAACAGCTTCATGTCATCTTTTGGAATACACACAAACTCTCCATTATTTGACATGAAGCGGGTGTACTGCCTTCCTTGTTCGAGCATGTGCTTAATGAAGAGAATAACGCGGGCATTATTGATACAGACGGGAATCTCACCCCTTCTCTTTGCATCTACGGTATTCTCTTTGATAAGCCGGTTGGTTATTTCACCTTCGATATCATCAATTGACACTGAGGACAGCTCGTCATCCATAGTCGATGTGCATGTGTAGTTTTCTGTAGCTTCATTTCAGTGTAATGGTTCGAGTGAAATGAAATGACTCTCTGCAAGGTGTCCAATGATTACCATATATATCGCTGTTATATCACGAGTTTGTTGTTCGACGGTGCTGTGTATGAATTGCGTTGCATTGTCGCCTAAACTTGATACCACCATTATCCCTACACCATATGCATGGGATGCCGCAAACAACATTAAATTGTCCCCCCATGCGCCATTGTCCATATTCCTTAAATATTCATCTAAGCTATTGCCAATAATACAATCAGACATATGAGTTCCATTGAATGATCGTGGATTGTCTCGCAGATATTCAACACATTCCCTTCTCACTCAACGATGAACGTGTTAAATTAAACCAAGAATTTCGGATATTTGTAGCGCTAGACAGTGAACTAAACAGTTCCCATCTGATGGTGTTATGCCTCTTTCAACAAGACCAAATTGTAGACCGTTCCTAATAAGATTGTCATATTCATTTGAATTATTGCAACTTATGGATTTCCGTGTTTTCTCCATGCATTTCATGCGTAATAAAAAGTGTTTGTCGGTAGTTGATGATAACGATAACAAGTGCAACATGCACGGTTGCTGACCGATTATCAAACAACATGACCTTTATATTAAGTGAACGACATAATTTCTCTACGACGCCACGAAATTCCGAACCTTGATCTGATTGCAATATGTGGGGTGTTCCGAATTCGATGTATATACGCTTCAGCTTCTCCGCTACCTCGCTGCTTGCCTTATTCTGCAGTGGACGGAGCCAAACGAATCGGCTATGCAGATCCATTACAGACAGCACCCATTTATAGACTGACATCAGTAACAGCTATATTTCTGAGATCTACAAGATCTACTTGATGCCTATCATGGACAGAATTCGCCCTGACTGGTCGTAATGGAGCCTCTGTTTTTGAACGAAGGATAGCGATGCGGCTGTGCCGGATTTTTATTTAGCTCTCGTTGGATGTGTTGTTGCCCCAATCCTGAATAGATATGTATGAGTCGTCTGCAAAGTTTCTTGGCGCCATCTCCTCTGGTTTGGTTTGACAATTTATGAACCACCAGAGGAACTTGGGACTTTCGTAGAATTATTTTCCCTGTTGGCTGGTGTACAATCATTGGTTCTCTTTTCCCAAAGATTGGATTATGTTACACTTGAAGGCCGTAATTTCCACTTTGCATGCGTCGGTAGGCTGTCCGTTGGTATACCGTACGTTGTGATTTGGGAATGTCCTTGAATTGCATGTCCCCTTTCAATACTTTGAGCATGACTTCGTATATCTCGTCCGGCAGCGGGGCAGGTGTCCGGGTACGTTTTCCATTTCTCCAATCCATCTAAAACAAAGGGTAACATAGTAGCGATATTAGAGTGACTGAGCATTGGAACATACAGACATACAGTGTACATGGCACACAGTCGGTTTAATACACTGGTGTGTCAAATGTGGTGTGGATAGTGTAGACAGTGGGGACAATGTAGACAGTGGGGGACAGTGTAGACAGTGGGTTCTAGTGGTACAGTGTAGACATTGGGGGACAGTGGAGACAGTGTAGACAGTGGAAACGTGTAGACTGTGGGAGACAGTGGAGACAGTGTAGACAGTGTAGATAGTGTACACAGTGTTTAGGTTAGAGGGGGCCAGTGGAGACCAGTGTAGGACAGTGGAAGACATTGGGGATGTGGATAAGTGTCGACAGGGGGACAGTGTAGACAGTGGAGACAATGTAGACAGTGGGAAACATGTGTAGACAGTGGAAACAGGTTTTTGTAGAGCAGTGTAGGACAGTGTAGAGTACATTGTAGATAGTGTACACAGTGGGGGCACAATGGAGACAGTGTAGACAGTGGAGACATTGGGGACAGTGGATACAGTGTAGACAGTGTAGACAGTGTAGACAGTGTAGACAGTGTAGACAGTGTAGACAGTAGTGACAGTGGAGACAGTGTAGACAGTGTATACAGTGTAGTCTGTGTGGACAGTGTATACAGTGTAGACAATGGTGACAGTCAATACAGTGTAGACAGTGTAGACAGTGTAGACAGTGTAGACAGTGTAGACAGTGTAGACAGTGTAGACAGTGTAGACAGTGTAGACAGTGTAGACAGTGTAGACAGTGTAGACAGTGTAGACAGTGTAGACAGTGTAGACAGTGTAGACAGTGTAGACAGTAGACGTGTAGACAGAGTAGACAGTGACAGTGGGGACAGTGGGGACGTATGACAGAGTAGAAAATGAATAGTAGACAGTGTAGAAAATGGGGACAGTGGGGATAGTGTAGACAGTGGGGACAGTGGGGACTGTGTAGACAGTGTAGACAGTGGAGACAGCGTAGGCAGTGTGAGACAAGTGGGGACAATGTAGACAATGAGACAGTGTGTAGACTGGAGTGTAGACAGTGGTGACGTGTAGAGGTGGGGAGACAGTGGAGAAGGAAGTGGAGCAGTGGAGACAGTGGAGACAGTGGGGACAGGGTGGAGACATTGTAGAGTAGTGGGGTGGACAGTGTAGACAGTTGGGTACAGTGTAGACAGTGGATACAGTGGAGACAGTGACAGTGGATACAGTGGAGACAGTGTAGACAAGTGTAGACAGTGAGTAGACAGTGGATTGACAGTGTAGACAGAGAGATGGGGAAATGTAGACAGTGTAGACAGTAGGGGACAGTGGTAGACAGTGTAGACAGTGTAGCAGTGTAGACAGTGTAGACAGTGTAGACAGTGTAGACAGTGTAGACAGTGTAGAAAGTGGGGACAGTGTAGACAGTGGGGACAGTGTAGACAGTGTAGACAGTGGAGACAGTGGAGACAGTGTAGACAGTGTAGACAGTGTAGACAGTGTAGACAGTGTAGACAGTGAGACAGTGACATTGTAGACAGTGTATACAGTGGGGACAGTGATAGACAGTGTGGATAACAGTGTTAGAGACAGTGGTAGACAGTGTAGACAGTGTAGACATGTGTAGACAGTGTAGACAGTGTAGACAGTGTAGACAGTGTAGTAGTGTAGACAGTGAGCAGTGTAGACAGTGTAGTCAGTGTAGACAGTGTATGGACAGTGTAGACAGTGTAGACAGTGTAGACAGTGTAGACAGTGTAGACAGTGTAGACAGTGTAGACAGTGTAGACAGTGTAGACAGTAGACATAAAATGAAAAATGTAGAAAGATATTTTTAAAACTTTTTTTTATTTGTTTTTCAAAATGTTGGAAAAAAATGCATAAATTTGCATAAAATGTACAATTATGGAAACTTGCATAACTTTCGATCGGATTACAAGTTTTGCTTGGGATTTTCTGCATCTGGTTTGTATTGACATTATCTATCACTTAGCAAAATATATTTTTAAATGTATTTTTATATTTAATTCCCCTTTAAGTTATAACACTAGCCTACTGAAATGGGTTGATAGTGTTTCGTTTTCTGCATATTTTAAATCGGAACATGGGTATTGAAGTGGTACAACGGCATTTTATTTACATTCTTCTTGACAAAACTACGTTACAAGTGTCAAGTAATTATGTTTTGACGAAGTGGTTAGACAATTCAAACGTGACATTGCAACAGGAGACCTTCGGGAAAGAATAACATATTTTGCATATAAATAAAAATCCGCGGGTTTTCTTTGGATTTTTCAAATATTTATTTGGATATACACCGGGAAACACCGACATCAGTGACATCTACAGTGTAGCTCCGGTAAACACCGATATTATGAACTGTGCTTGTAGCAGTGTCTCCACGTCCAAGGGCGATGGTGTCGGTATGGGTGGGTGTAAAAACGGCGGGCCTACACAAATAATCGGATAGCTAAACATTTCCAGTTTATAGTTGTTGTTTTTTATTTCAATACATAGTAATACAAGATGCATGTAGTATACATGTGGACTGGTTAAACAATTCCAACGGTGGGAATATTACATGTTTATGAATTGACCCATTATGTTTCCTCATTGGGAAGACCGCTGCTCCCATTCTCAGTATCGGTAGGCTATTTAGATATACAGTCAAACCTGTGAATAAATGCCAGCTATGGGAAGAGAAACATATGGCCTTTGTTTTCACAATTTCATTTATGTGTAAAACACAAAACGTGACTGTTATAGATAGGTTATTACTATTCGGGGGTGGCCTTTAGCACGTGTTCAACTGTACATGTATTTAATTCCAATTAGACAGTCGCGTTCAGTATGTGTCATATTACACCCGTGTTGCCTCGGCATCCCGACACGCGTGTTGGTGAGATTACACGGTCATTACATGTAGCTATAATTACCACACTATTGTTTATAAATAGCACGGGGTCTGGCTAATGGCGTCCACACAGCCCGGCCAGTGTAACGGAAGCGGGGCCTTAGCATGAGACCACAACACATTCACAGATGCTCAAAATATGTTATCAATTACTTCTCGGATACTTAAAGTTCCTCCAGAATAAACTGTGATTGTCATAACGCATAGTAATGCTATCACAAATAATTGCTTCCGATTAAACATCGTTTGTCTTCTGTTTCTTCGCTGCAAATATATCTGTTGCAGGGCGCACAGAAATCGCGCGTCTGTTGACTTGTGTACGATTATTTTCAATTCCGCGGAAAATAAACCGCGAAAAGTTGTGTAATTGCTTGTTATAAATATCGTTTTTAAAATTATTTTGTTTACATTTTTAGTTTAAATATTTGTATTGTTAATTGTTTTAATATTTATTCCGATACATACTAATAAATATAAACTGTTATTTAAATACGTTTAATCGAAACCAAGTGTAGTCCGGGAACGAAATAGATGCCCGTGTGAGGACCAACATAGATGCCAGTGGGGAACGGAATAGAGGCCGCGTAGCACAGTTGAGGAAAATAATAGATGCCGGGAACAGAATAGAGGCCGGGAACAGAATAGATGATGCACAGGCGTATCCATTATTCTAGAGATGTTACACTTCGGGCCTTATTAGGTATGTTGTGCTATGGGCTTGATTGCTGTCGGTTTATTGCTGTTGTAATCATTCCGCTTTTCATTATCTGGAATTGTGTGTTTTTGATCTGTTCGGTTGCGCCACGCATTCTATTGCACTTTCACTATTGCATGTGCCTAACATTTACAGATTATAACCTCCATGCACGGGGAATAACGGCGTTGGCGGATGTTGATGTTAAAATCTCCAACACAGGGAATCGACTGTAATCGTCTATGATTACCAATATGTACTCTCCAGATGGTATTGGGCCGAAAAAGTCTACCGAGACCTCGTTCCAGGGTAGATCACTCACTTTAACCGGCTCTGACGTCGTTGGTGTTACAGCAAGGCACGGAATGCACGCTTTGCACGTTTTGTCCACCAGATCGTCTATGCCTGGAAACCATACATTTTCTCGTAACAATGCCTTTGTTTTCACAATTCCTTGGTGTCCTTCATGTGTAAGGTCAATTACCTTTTGGTGTAATGTTTCCGGAATTGCAAGTTTGGTTTCCCGCGACAGAACGTCTTTTCCATCAATTTCAACGACGGTTAATTCGTCTTTCAGTCTGGCATATGCATTGTACGCCGTGTTTGTTTTGCATTATGATTTTTTCCAATGATCGGACTTCACAGATTTAATGACTTTCATCATTGTTTCATCATTTTGAGTTGCATCCGAAATGTCACTAATTGACATAGATTTGGGAACCACGTTTTGTGCTATGTAACGCAGATAGTCGTCTACAATTGAAGGTTCATACATCGTACATGCTCGTGGATGCCTTGACAGGTAATCGTCAATGTTTTCCTTGCCGGCGCGGTATTTCACTGTGAAATCGTACGTTGCTATATAGTCGGAGCCTCCATCGTTCCAGTCTAAGGGGCTGTTTGTTTCTCGGGCTGTTAAATATGGCCATTAGCGGATTGTGATCCGTGATCAAACTGAATGTATGTCCGTATAGATACAAATGGAAATGTTCAATTCCCCAGACAATACTCAGAGCTTCGCGTTCCGTTTGTGAGTATCGTTGTTCAGTTGGGCTGAGCGATTTGCTTGCATACGCGATAACCCGAGTTTCTTGGCACATAACAGCTAATCCGACTGGGCTCGCATCAACCCAGAGTTCAGTTTCCTTCGCTGGATCGAAATGGGCGATTACAGTGTCACTGCTCAGCGCGTTTTGAAGACATTGTAGCGCGTTTTCTTGTGACTCGGTCCATTGCCAATGTTCATTTCCTCGCGTTAGACGTCGTAGTGGCTCGGTAATTGTCGAGTAGTTTGGAATAAACTGGGCGATGTAATTTGTCATTCCTAACAAACTTCGTACCTCTGAAGGTGTACTTGGCGTGGTCGCATTTTTGATTGCTTCAACTTCCAGTGGATCTACAGATAGTCCGGACGCCGAGAACACTTATCCGAGAAATGCGAGCTTCGGCTGGTTAAACTTGCATTTTTGTTTGTTCAGTGTCAAATTGTTCTCGCAGAGTCGTTTGAACAAGCCTTCAAGACATTGAGTGTGCTCTGAATTGTGTTTTCTCATATACGATTACGTCATCGCTGACACCATTTAGTCCCTCTAGAACTTGATTTGCTTTTCTCATGTCAACACAAAAGAGTATTTCATCCGGATTCTTCGGTTTTGGCGCTACAACAATCGGGGTAACCCAGGGAGTTGGGGCGTCTGCAACTTTCTCAATAATGTCCGAACTTTGTAAACGTTCAAGCTCTTTCTCTACTTGGTTTCGAACATGGAACGGTATACCTCTGTATGGTATCGCGACTGGTTTTACATTTTCATCAATGCGAAATTTGACGGATTTGTCTTTCAAGTTTCCTAACTCAGAGAACAAGTCTGCATATTCGCCAAGTAACTGATCAGTCTTTGATGTGCCGACGGAATTGATGGCTGGTACGATATTCAAATCAACGGCAGTGCAATAGCTCAATAATGATTCAAAATTACCAGATATAACGTAAAAGTTACCCGTTGTAATTGTCTTGTTCGTTTCAATTGTAGCTTGGAATTTTCATTTCATTGGTAGTTGTTCTTTCTGACCGTATGCAAAGGCTTTCGTGTCCGGTTTTAACAATTTCGGTCTGTTTTTCATTTTCAGGTACACCCTTTCATCCAGAATATTTTCTTTTTTATATTTATTTTCTTTTACGTTACAAATATACATGTTACATAATAGGAAATATATACATGTTTAGTTACTGGAGTGTGCATGACAGCAGGGCACGAGTCCACTTTCGAATTCAATTATTTTAATACAGTGGAATATCACTATACCAAACACTGTTCGGTATAGAGAGGTTCAACTGTGCAACTCGTGTACCTCAAAGCCTCGTGCTTCCACCAGATCCATGCTATGAGCCTGACTGCTGGTGATTGATTGCTTACAGTGGAAAACTCACCATACCGGAAACCATGGCGGTGTTCGGCATAGCGAGGTTCCACTGTACTTGCATTTTATTGTAGCCGGCTTTCATGTACTCAATATATAACAGTATCATGGTATATATACTATCAGTAAATGCTAACAACTACTTCAACCCCTTCAACACCAAACGCTAGTTTTAATAGTTATAACGAACTGTATACATAGATAGATATGGATTAAACAACTCAATCATCCCATCATAATCCTCACTGATCGCAATTATTTTATGAGATTAAAATATTACATTAAATGTCTTATTCCGATCGTGTGAAATGAGAATGAGTATATGTTAACGTCCCAGCAACAGCTAAGGTCACATAAGGATGGAATTAAAGTTTGACGTATCATTCGACAGACCAGTTGGATGGAAATATTAAAATATTTGCCTGCCCTAGGGTAGGTTTTGAACTCACAACCTTCAGTGGTGAATTCCTGTACTCTGTCCCTGAGCCACAGCCCATCCCAAACTAATGTGAAAGGGTCGAGTCAATATTAGCAACAAGCAGCATGATACAAGTATTATGAGTTGTATGTATGAATGTAACGTTTTTTATAGGAACAAAAAAAGAAGATGAAAACGGGTGTTGTTGTTTTTCTTAGTATGCGTGCTTAGTCGTAAGCCAGGTCGGACAGAGCAGTTAAAGAACTTGTGAACAATGGGGGTGGCGGTGTATCTACATGTTTCGTTAATTGATATCAATTGGCTACGATTCGTGTGCAAATAGATTCTTTAATGGCTCCCATATCTTGTCAAAATCGTTTAGGTTTGATTCCTTCAGTGCGCGTCCAACTAAACCGAGTGTTCCACTTATCAATAGCAGAGGGCTGAACTCGATTGTTTATGAGTACAGTATATATATCTCTACTCGCTTTTGGACTCTTTAGTATATTTAATAGCTGAAAAGGCATATATGGTCCTATATAACTACGCACCTTTGTTGATAATATTATATTTAATCTACGCATTGCAGATCTTATCGTGAGTATTATGCCATTAAAATCTATAAAGTTTATGTTTAACATATTGAGTAGTATATAGGGTATCACTTCATTACCGCGACCCAGGGTAAGAGAATTAGCCCAAGTCTGGGACACCAAGAGGGTAAAATTGGGTCATAATTTTCCATAATTAAGTAAGATAAAACTACCTCCCACCTATGATAAAATTATGACAAAATTATGAGAATATATTTGAATTCGTATTGAACAAAGTAAACATAATATTTATATATAATTAAATTTTCCAACCTTGGAAAGTATATTTTAATAATATATAAGAACCAAAAAAATGTCACACGCTAAACAAAAACTATCACAAAAAGTTATGAAAACGGCACACCCTAAATTAACTCACACAATGATTGGTGAAAATGGGGGTATAAATGCCATGAAAATTCCACAAAATTCTTCTCCTAAAATTAGGGAATTAAGAGCGGAATTAAAATCCTTTGGGGTGTCGTTTTCATCAAGATTAAGAGAAACGGGTTTAAATAAAAAGCTTATAAAGGAAACAAAAAATGAAGAATATATGAAAAGGATGAGCCGCGCGTTCAAGCGCGGCATGTTCAAGGGGATAGAAAATAAGGATTAAGAAAAGATAGCACAACAGATCGCAGATGAGTCCGTATTATCACTTAGAAGTAAAAATATTGGCCAACCTAAAAACAGGTTGCCCAAAACGGGTTTACTAAAACAGTTGATAGAGAAAGGGGATGAACTATTAGATGGGTATAAGGAAAATAAAGAAACCACAGTGAAAGGACGCCGGTTAACTACACTAACCATAAAAACAAAACTTCAGGTAGATAAAACCCAAAAATTGATGACCTTGTTGCAACCTATGCTGACTGGTAGCTTCTATTTGAGATATTCTTTTTCTTACAGATTAGTCCACCAAGATGAGAAAGATTTTCGAGGAAGGCCTAAAAGTTTGGTTTTCTATAAAAACCTTTTCGGTAGTCCCTGGTTCAGAGAATACGCACAAGTGCACAATTGGATTAAAAAGCAAGAAGAAGAACGATTAAATATAGATAAAATAGATCGTCCAAACACGAAATGGACGTTTGTACGGTGGGTAACCACTAGTGTTAAAATAATTTACGGAACGGCAACAAGAGATGTTGGAAGGGCGTCAGATCAAGTGGCCGGAGGACACTTGCCTGAATGGTTGCGACACAAAAAAGGACTGAAACCACTAGATAGTTTTAATGATGCTCTCTGTTTATTTAGGTGTTTAGCACTTCATACGATAGAATTACGCACTGACCGCTGTTTATCCTTAACAAAAGATCTATCATTAAAATATTTAAAATATTGTTCCTCAAAAAAGTTGGATATATCAAGCGGACCGGTTTTATTCGACGATCTTAACAAAATAGAAGAATGTTTTAAAATAGGTATTGATGCGTACGAACCCGCAGAAGATGGAACATGGTTTTTACGATAAGTTGCCGCAAATTACGAAGAACTTGGTATCAAGAAGATGAAAATAGGTATTTTTAATGAACACGCATTCCTTATTACAGATATGAATAAAGTTTGTAAAACGTATTGTTGTTCTGAGTGTAATCAACGATTTACACAATCGCACTGCTTGACAAGACACGCAAAAACGTGTATGAGAGGAGAAACAAATGTATTGTGCAAAGCAGATAAAATAGATAGACCAACATCTGCGTTTGAAAAAGCGTTTTATCCAATACCTAAATGCAGCAAAAAAGCAATTACGTGGATAAACTCTTTTGAAGGACCACATATTCACACAGCTGTATGTGGTCACGGTGGTGAAAGAATGGTAGCTGGAGCTCCTGTAGATGGATTCTGTTCAGAAACGGAAACAGTTTATCAATTTCACGGGTGCTATTAGCACGGATGCCCAAAACACTGCACTAAAGACGCAAAAGAAAAGTTTGAAAAAACTAAATTGCGAGATGAATTGATCAGAGCAGAGTTTGAGTTAGTAGTTATTTGGGAATGCGAATATGATAATTCTGAAAGAATTGTGGATAATAATTCGAAAGAATTAAAAAACCCTCCAACAACAATTTACCCATATCATATTGTATACGATTTTGAAGCGTATTTGGATCCTTCTTCCAAAAACCCCGTTACTAAAGATTTAGAATATATAAATGAACACGTTCCAATAAGTGTAAGTGTTGGAGATACACTATCTAGAGTTATTACACACATATGTGATACTTCTCCTAAAAAATTAGTACAACTTTTTATTGAAGATATTAGTAGTCGAGCGCAAGCAATTCGCAATGTTGTTGG
The DNA here is from genome assembly GCA_029237695.1 of Conchocele bisecta. Taxonomy (NCBI): domain Eukaryota; kingdom Metazoa; phylum Mollusca; class Bivalvia; order Lucinida; family Thyasiridae; genus Conchocele; species Conchocele bisecta. The sequence continues at coordinate 7,258,275 of CM055272.1, forward strand.
TGCAGATAAAACATACGGATTTCCCACCGATATAGACCGACTTCTCTCTTCACAGAGTGGTGAGATAAAGCGGTGGATAAACCAAGTTCCGGTAATTGGATTTAATTCCAGCAACTATGATATTAATTTAATAAAGAAACATTTAGTAGAGGCATTAACGGATACGGTCAAGAAAGTGTTAGTAGGAAAGAAAGCAAACACGACAATTTTCCTATTTACCCCAGAATTTAGGTTTTTGGATGTAAAATTATATCTTGCTCCTGGTATTGATTACGACCGGTGGGTAAGAGCGTACGGATGTGAAGCAACAAAGTCTTTCTTTCCATACGAATGGTTTGATTCCCCCGATAAACTTAATTACGAGGGATTACCACCACTTAAAAACTGGGGAAATAAATTAAATCCTAGTAAAATTATAACCCAAAACCAACTAGATGAGTGTAACAACATTTATAAAAACATGAAAATGAAGAGTTTCAAAGATTGGTTAGAATATTATAACAACTTGGATGTTGAACCTTTTCTAGAAGCTATTGGTAAAATGACTGCATTTTATAAAACAAAAGATGTAGATATATTTAAGGACGCGGTTACCCTTCCTGGGGTTGCGTTGCAATATATTCTAAAAGGAACTATAAAACATCACGTAAAAAGTTACAAAACTAAAGAGAGTATAGCGGCAGACGCGAAAATTGTCGTGTTTGCTTTCTTTCCTACTAACACTTTTTTGACCGTATCCGTTAATGCCTCTACTAAGTGTTTCTTTATTAAATTAATATCATAGTTGCTGGAATTAAATCCAATTACCGGAACTTGGTTTATCCACCGCTTTATCTCACCACTCTGTGAAGAGAGAAGTCGGTCCATATTGGTGGGAAATCCGTATGTTTTATCTGCACCAACAACATTGCGAATTGCTTGCGCTCGACTACTAATATCTTCAATAAAAAGTTGTACTAATTTTTTAGGAGAAGTATCACATATGTGTGTAATAACTCTAGATAGTGTATCTCCAACACTTACACTTATTGGAACGTGTTCATTTATATATTCTAAATCTTTAGTAACGGGGTTTTTGGAAGAAGGATCCAAATACGCTTCAAAATCGTATACAATATGATATGGGTAAATTGTTGTTGGAGGGTTTTTTAATTCTTTCGAATTATTATCCACAATTCTTTCAGAATTATCATATTCGCATTCCCAAATAACTACTAACTCAAACTCTGCTCTGATCAATTCATCTCGCAATTTAGTTTTTTCAAACTTTTCTTTTGCGTCTTTAGTGCAGTGTTTTGGGCATCCGTGCCAATAGCACCCGTGAAATTGATAAACTGTTTCCGTTTCTGAACAAAATCCATCTACAGGAGCTCCAGCTACCATTCTTTCACCACCGTGACCACATACAGCTGTGTGAATATGTGGTCCTTCAAAAGAGTTTATCCACGTAATTGCTTTTTTGCTGCATTTAGGTATTGGATAAAACGCTTTTTCAAACGCAGATGTTGGTCTATCTATTTTATCTGCTTTGCACAATACATTTGTTTCTCCTCTCATACACGTTTTTGCGTGTCTTGTCAAGCAGTGCTATTGTGTAAATCGTTGATTACACTCAGAACAACAATACGTTTTACAAACTTTATTCATATCTGTAATAAGGAATGCGTGATCATTAAAAATACCTATTTTCATCTTCTTGATACCAAGTTCTTCGTAATTTGCGGCAACTTTTCGTAAAAACCATGTTCCATCTTCTGCGGGTTCGTACGCATCAATACCTATTTTAAAACATTCTTCTATTTTGTTAAGATCGTCGAATAAAACCGGTCCGCTTGATATATCCAACTTTTTTGAGGAACAATATTTTAAATATTTTATTTTTAATGATAGATCTTTTGTTAAGGATAAACAGCGGTCAGTGCGTAATTCTATCGTATGAAGTGCTAAACACCTAAATAAACAGAGATCATCATTAAAACTATCTAGTGGTTTCAGTCCTTTTTTGTGTCGCAACCATTCAGGCAAGTGTCCTCCGGCCACTTGATCTGACGCCCTTCCAACATCTCTTGTTGCCGTTCCGTAAATTATTTTAACACTAGTGGTTACCCACCGTACAAACGTCCATTTCGTGTTTGGACGATCTATTTTATCTATATTTAATCGTTCTTCTTCTTGCCTTTTAATCCAATTGTGCACTTGTGTGTATTCTCTGAACCAGGGACTACCGAAAAGGTTTTTATAGAAAACCAAACTTTTAGGCCTTCCTCGAAAATCTTTCTCATCTTGGTGGACTAATCTGTAAGAAAAAGAATATCTCAAATAGAAGCTACCAGTCAGCATAGGTTGCAACAAGGTCATCAATTTTTGGGTTTTATCTACCTGAAGTTTGGTTTTTATGGTTAGTGTAGTTAACCGGCGTCCTTTCACTGTGGTTTCTTTATTTTCCTTATACCCATCTAATAGTTCATCCCCTTTCTCTATCAACTGTTTTAGTAAACCCGTTTTGGGCAACCTGTTTTTAGGTTGGCCAATATTTTTACTTCTAAGTGATAATACGGACTCATCTGCGATCTGTTGTGCTATCTTTTCGTAATCCTTATTTTCTATCCCCTTGAACAGGCCGCGCTTGAACGCGCGGCTCATCCTTTTCATATATTCTTCATTTTTTGTTTCCTTTATAAGCTTATTTAAACTCGTTTCTCTTAATCTTGATGAAAACGACACCCCAAAGGATTTTAATTCCGCTCTTAATTCCCTAATTTTAGGAGAAGAATTTTGTGGAATTTTCGTGGCATTTATACCCCCATTTTCACCAATCATTGTGTGAGTTAATTTAGGGTGTGCCGTTTTCATAACTTTTTGTGATAGTTTTTGTTTAGCGTGTGACATTGTTTTGGTTCTTATATATTATTAAAATATACTTTCCCAAGGTTGGAAAATTTAATTATATATATATATGTTTACTTTGTTCAATACGAATTCAAATATATTCTCATAATTTTGTCATAATTTTATCATAGGTGGGAGGTAGTTTTATCTTGCTTAATTATGGAAAATTATGACCCAATTTTACCCTCTTGGTGTCCCAGACTTGGGCTAATTCTCTTACCCTGGGTCGCGGTAATGAAGTGATACCCTATATACTACTTATTGTATTTATCAGTAAATTATTCGTATAATAAAAATAATCGAGAATATTAATAGAACTTCCGGTGTCCACAAGAACGTTCGTTTCATGGTCGTTTATTTTCACTGTCGTTTTCGGCAATGATCGTTTTGTGTTCACACTGTGTGTCCGAACTCCAAATCAACACTCTTCCTCGTTTTCACTTTCAGAATTGCCATTTGCATTTCCGTGTTCTCAATTTGTGTTACTTTCCGCTCTCTACGCTTTCTTTTCAAACATTGAGCTCTACAAAGTGGTTTGGTTTCTTACAATAATTACTAGTTTTACCATATGCCGGACAGCCATTCGGGTGTCGATAAATTCCGCCACAATTTCGACACACATAATTCTGTTTGGCTGGTTTCGGTTTTGCAGTGTTGAAACTCAGACGCGGCGTTGGTCGTCGTTCTTGTTGTCTCTGGTATGCTGGTCTAGTCGGCTTTCTCATGACAGCGTTAGTTTTCCCATGTTGGTCCAGATCGCTCCCCATTTTGTCAGCTTGATTGTTCTCAATTTCCATGGTTCGGGCCGCTAACAGTAGATCAGACAAGTCCATACTGTCCTTCAGCGCTTTTCGTCGTAATTGTGTTGATACTTATACAGCTTTGTATAATTTGACTCTTAATTTCGCCATCTTTATTTACGAAGTCACATTCTGACGGAGTCGCATACTGGTCGACTGTTTCAGATTCAAATTGTCTCAACTGTCTCAAATTCGAATATTTCGAATTCTGTGTTCACGTGTGGCTTGAAATAACATTCAAGAGCTTGTTTTATCAGTTCATAATCGGATTCACAACCGGTGTTGGCCAAAGTGTCGTGAATATCAAATACTTCATCTCCAGGATAGTGGAGCAACATTGCTTTTCTTCTCTTCTTGGACTCGGCGGACATGCCAACAAACATGTTCTCCAACTTCTGAACGTATTTAGTCAAGCGGATTCCAACGGAATGTTCATCAGAATGGATGTCGAACTTCGGAAATGACGGTATTGATGTCGCCATGATGTCCGGTAACGAATTCCTGATGGTTGTGCACGAAATAACGAGTGTACTACACGGCTATGTGTCAACAGGAAATGTGTATAACTTCAGCCTAATCCAATATGGAATTGTGTCATAATTCACGTTAATCCAAGATGTTGACCATTATGATCCACGTCGCCAAATGTTGTGTTGTTTATAATTAATAACACAAAACAAATAAGAATTCTTATTCTTATTGTTTATATTATATTATTATTATTATTATATCAAGCCACACACATACAAGTATACATACAATCACGATGGTATATACTCTAGATAGGTCCCAAAATCATAGGTAACAAACCCTGATTTCTCATGATGCTGTCTGATTTTGGAGTTTTACGCTGTACAAATAGTCGGTATAGATAATACTTACAAATCTCAAACTCTGTAACATGATATCAGACTGCTATACTGTCAGTGTGTAACCAAAGACATATAGCATGTAACCCATGTAACCAAAGCCATATAGCGGTTACAAATGGACACTATTGTGCAAAGGTGCGGATTTTGGGCCATATATGATAGACTCGGCCTCATTGATAGAATGTTAAGGAATGCTGCTGGGCAATACTATGCTATGGAGTAAATGGATGTAAAACAAAGCATCGCATTGGTCGAGAGGCGAGGCCAGTGCTGTAGGCTTAGTAATAGCAACTATAGTCTGTTTCAGAGTATTAAGGATACACCACATGCTACCCAGTGATTTACCGTGATTCTGGAGGAATTTATTTCCTTGAAGGAAATATTTCCTCCTAGATGTTCGCGAGACATGTTTTGACGTAATTTGCGTCACGTTTTGACATCATTTCCGGAGAAGAAACAATTCATAGCTAACGTCAAAATTGTAAATTTTGACATTACAGGCTGTTCTAATTTCACATATTTCGAAGAAAATGTAATATACAATTTATTCCAATACCATTTTGAAATACCGGATTTATTTCCCTTGACATGTGTAAATCCGACAAAAAAACTCGTGTTCCGCACTCGTTTCTTCGGATTCCCAGATGTCTCGGGATATAAATCCGGTATTTCAAAATGGCTGTTGAATAAACTATATTTACACTCTTTTCCAGAACTTTTGTTTAGGGCTTTGCACCTAAATATCATAATCATGATATAGGTCCTCCATCTCTTCACCGCATAGCTCATATATTGGGCTCCATCTTGAATTTGGATTTGAGTGCCTGCACCATGTAAGTCACTGTCATCATTCTGGCCTTAGTAAATCATTTTCGTACATCTTGATTATTGGAATCGACTGTTCCCCACACACTGGCAGGATGCGTTCTTCCTATTGTCATTGTGCTAATTAACTGCAGCCAATTGTATAAACCTTGGTTAAATATTAACCACTGGTTAAATACGTGGTTAGTTCCAATATTTGGTTAAATTATTGGTTAGCGATTGTATAAAACACCGGTTAAATTTTAACCATGATTGTTCTGGTTAAATTTAGCCGACCTACAGAAGACTGGTTAAATTTTAACCAAGCTCATAACCAGGCTCTTCGGAGAAAACTAAATTCCATGACGACATGAACATGATGAAGCTCGGGCCATGGCTGGCAGGCAGTGTCGAAAGCCGAGGGATAACGTGGAGATACACAGAATACTGCCAGATACAGGTAGCTAGATAATAGAAAACACTTGTTAAAATAAGGACCCAGTGGTGGGGGTGAAGGGGGAATAGATCTGTGGTGGGTGGTTGTTTATTATTAGCCGATCTATTTATAGATCGGCTATATATTGGTTATCCATTGGTTTGTGAAAAAGTTTGTAACCACCCTTTTCTCCTATATTCGGTAATCTACAAACGCGAAATGTGTTGTATCACTTCCAAATTACATCAACCGAATATTTTTTCATTTTTGGCCATTATCTCTGTTTAAAACTTTAAATATAGCGAAATAACACAATTTGGCTATAAATACACGTTTTAACTACAAGAGTTCGGCGGTCATGCAATTTGGCTATAAATAAACGTTTTAACTACAAGAGTTCGGCAGTTTGCAATTTGGCTATAAATAAACGTTTTGACTTCACAAACCGGAAGCTCCGCCATGTTGGAGGCGTGTTATTGCGCAATAGTTCCAAAATCTCGATACACAAAACAAAACACGTCGAAGTTTGACCTCAATTCAGTTAGTTAGACGCATAATGGTTCTATATACGGATGTAGTCATCGTAAAGATCGCGAAAGGACACTGGAATAGTATAGATTGCCTGCAGTAATCACAACTGAAGGTGTGGAATGCGAGAAACTGAGTTTGTATAAATAGTCCGATAGTTCTACTTGTCAGCTGGTGAGACAATGTAAACTGGTGTATTTCATTATAGTGTGTGTGAACCTCACCCAGAGCTCCAGATAAGCTGCGTATTTGCGTAAATACCCAATTAAAATTGCATAAAAACCCAATTGAAATCTAAAGTAGTGAGTATCAAAAAGCAATGAGAACAATTGTGGTACCTTTATTATGCTGCAGAAAACAATAAACAGACCACAATATAGCATATTTTTCTTATTTTCCCATCCAAGGAGACAATTCTGAAACTTTATGAAAAATGCATATTAAACATCATCGACAGTGACGCCGCCATCAGTGTGAATGATCTGCAGGGAGGGTTTCAACGGAATATAAGCTGCACCATGACGTCATTTCTGTTACATGAAAGCATATATTTTGCCAAAGAAAACCACTCCAAGTTATATGCATGCTTCCTGGATGTCCGTCAAGCGTTCGATCGTGTATCCCATAGTATTTTGATGATGAAACTTTTCAACACTGGAATTGATTTTCGCCTCTTCAAGATCGTACTGAATATGTTTGAAAACGTGTATAGCTGTGTCCAATCACAAGGGCACACATCTGATTGGTTCCCCATGGTTCCCCAAGGCAGGGTACCCGTCAGGGCCAAGTAATCAGCCCCAGACTGTACTTATTATTCATCAACGACCTGATGGACACATTAGAATCATCTCCACACAGTCTTCGGATCCACGACGTCAGCTATGGATGCCCAACGTCAGCCGATGATATGGTTCTGGTGTCACTTGTGAAAAACGGTCTGGATACGCTCATGGACATTTGCTCTCAAAATTCCTGTACAAACCATTACCTGTATAATTCTGGAAAGTGTAACGTGCTGGTATTCAATGAGAACAATGCAGACTCAAATATGACGTCGCGTTCATGGAACCTTGGGCCAGACGTCGTCAACGAAACCGACAAATATGTGCATCTTGGTGTATTATGTGATAAAAGCATGAACTTAAACGAAAACATTAAAAACGCATGTTCTAAAATGAGAAAAAACATTTTTCAGCCTTGCAGACTGCGGTGTGCACAAACATGGACTTCATCCGATTACAATCAAACACCTATATCAAACAATAGTGTTGCCGCGGGCCCTATTCGGCTGCGAACTATGGTGCACATTAATGGACACCCACATTAAAGCTCTCGAGCGCGTACATCGCCAGTGTGTGAAATACATGCAGACAATGGGTCGATACACCAGAACTGACGTAGCGTTAAGTTATATCGGATTACTGCCTATAGAACATGAAATTGATAAACGGAATCTGTTACTTTTCGGACAACTATGTATTCTAAATAATTTAAAGAAGATGAAAATAATGTTTGTTAACAGACTGATCAAATTCATCAGCGAACCAAGCAAAACACTTGGATTTATGCCGGACATTTTCCGTATATTCGGTAAATACAACTTGACACACGTTCTATACGAGTACGTTAACACGGCGACATTTCCATCAATTGGTTCCTGGAAGCATACAATCAAGACAGCGATTTACCAAAACGCGAATTACAATTTAAAACAGCGCCTACTAAACGACCAACGTTTGTCGGGATTTTCTAGGAATCACACTAAATACACCCCCTGCGGTATTTGGCGGTTCAGTGAACTATATCGCGATTATCTACCGTATTGTAAAACTGGTGCAATGATCATGGGTAAACTGTTTTCTACAAAATATACCACACACTGTCCAAAATGCAAACTGTGCACAGATTCCATCGCAGAACATCTTATTTTATTTTGTAGTGAAAACAGTACCCGTAGACATCGTATGTGGTGTGATCTGCATAGCCTGTTAGTTAATATACATTTTGAAGAGTTGTGCAAACTTAACAGTGAACTACAGATGGTGGAAATGCTTGCTGGTTTTCCAGCATTTGACATTAGCGATGACAGTAGAGTAAACAGTTACAAAGTAGCATTGCGATCTATGCACTATATGGCGGCACCGCTATGCTACTACTTTGTGAACACATACACTGGTGCACTCATGAGTGTACATGGATAGACAATATTGAATGTGCATTTGCACTGCCATCAACACACCCGTGACTGCCGTGGGTGATCGTCGACCACCGACTCTCGTCGTCAGGTTACGCAAGGATGTACATTCGCATCACATGAGGATCTGCTCCTTTGGGGCCGACCTTGATGTGCAATGGGAACATGCATCAGTGTTGGATGAGGTCACGGTCGCCGATTGCCGTAAGGTAGTGAGTAATTTGTATATAGTTATTGTAGATTATATACATATATATTTTTGCGCAGCTAACTGTATTATATATTTCACATGACATTTACATTTACATGACTTGTATTGCTCTCCTGAAGGAGGAAATAAAGAAATGTACACTTCTAATGAAATGCCAAGATATGTTTTCATTTCGAAACAAACTATTCAATAATTGCTGTCTGTTGATGTGTAAACAGTAGTGTGATTTAATTTTACCCAATTAAAATTTTGAAATACCCAATTGCTTCAGAACTGATGGAGTAACAATACTCAATTACTAATTCCTCATCTGGAGCGCTGCGGCCACCCACTGAATTATAATGTTTGACACCCGTGCTTTCACTGTACTTAACATGCTTAAGACGTGCGAGATGGTGTATTTTGATGGACCTCAGACAATAAAAAAATGCAGTTTGTGTGGAATTTCAATAAAAATGTTTACAGATTTTGCGATATTTTCTGTAAATCATGCCAAAAGTTGATGAAATTATCAGAGCAAATGCAGAATGTCACCATATTGTCACCATTCAATGTTATTTATGAAAGATATTGTAAATTATGTGATAGATACACACATCAAAGCCTAATGAAGTTTTGTATATATAACCAGACATTGTGTTCCTGCGACTTATAATGTATATGGATTATCAACCAATGACAAGGTCGCTGCCTCTGAGAGATTGAATGCGGTTACAGCGAGCGCGGGTGTTGGCCTATTGGTGATTTGATATGTACATACTTTTCAAGTACGTGTAATTATTGCAGTCAGTAGCTCATATATGAAATGTCATAAGTATTGTTATTATAGAACCATATTTATCACGTGTATGCTCCACATTTTCATTTTAAGTGATCAGAAGGTAAACAATATTAAACTATTTCATGCCACTGTTCAATAACTATTGTGTAATATGGGCACCCTGCTGAGAACATGGACCTTACGATATATGCGACCAGCGTGGACCCATGTCAGCCTGCTCATCCGAGCAGTCTGCTCAGGGCCTACACTGTTCGTCTTTCAGCTAATGTTGTAGAAATAATCACACCAGCAAGGCGAGTACATGCAAATCATACTGTGTGAGGTACAATAAACAATTAAAGTGTGCCAATTAACGCAATTGATGTAAGGTCCTGTATCTTAGCCGGCGGTCCATAAACTGTAAAGAAGAAGAATTCACATAAACTTTTATAAAGCTTGTTTTCTAATCCTATTATCACTTGTCTTGTGTATATGTAACCTGCTATATATATGAAATAAAATATTGTTTAAACTAAATTTTGTAAATATTTTTCATCAAAGTGCGCACATGTTTGTACATGCAAAATCACATGGCGCATGTCATATATATAAACTTTGTCATAAATTGTCAATATTTCAGTGATATTTCCTAAGAGTACACCTTTTATTTTTTATTTCTCCTCAAAAGTGCATGTACATGTTGTGACCACTCATCTGAACCGTCTCAGCAAGAATGTTCAGATGGTGTATGCAACGCAACATATACTTCGGAGAAGAAATAATAAAAATAAGTTATTATATTGTAACTAAATGTGCAAAGTTACAATATCCGATAAGTACACATGTATTTATTTGTTTTTAATATGTATCATGTATATGTTTCAGGAAAGAAGGCAGAGTTGTATGACCATAAGGAAGCCAGCTGAATCCACAACTATTGTTGGACCTGATCACACTGAGACGGGTATGGATATGGGTGACAGCGTTGATGAAGATGGCGTTCAGTCACAGACTGATGTTGATGGTCCACTCATGGAGGCTATGTCGCTGGAGCTGCAGGAACTGCGTACAGAGAATGGGGAGCTGAAGGAAAACAGTGGCCCATTTGGAAACTAAATTCTAAGTTATTCTAAGGGTAGTGACGAGAAGGTGAAACATTTAACAGGATTACCATCAATCACAGTTCTATCTATATTGTTTAATTTTCTGGAGCCTCACCTGCCATCTAGTCTGGTCATGTCCAAATTCAAGGTAATGATATTGACATTAGTGAAATTGCGACTAAATTTGTCAAATCTCTTTCTTGCGTATGAATTTGACACTACTCAATCAACAATATCTAGACTTTTTACGCGGACAATTGACTGTATGTACAAGCGGCTAAAGAAACTGATAAGATGGCCAGAGCTCGAGACATTGAGAACAACCATGCCAATGGAATTTAGGAAGTACTTCGGCCACAGGTGTGCAGTGATAATTTATTGTTTTGAGGTATTTATTGAGAAACCAAGTGGTTTGAAAGCCAGAACAGAAACCTGGTATTCATACAAACACCACCACACTGTGCAATTTCTAATTAGAATTACTCCTCAGTGAAGTGTGTTCTTCACATCGAAAGCATGGGGTGGTCGTGTGAGTGACAAGTTTCTTCATCAGATTTGCTGGCACCTTTTGAAATTAAAATCATATACATATCCAAATTCAAAACCATTTTTAATAGAAGCTAAACATGTATACTTTATCATTTATTCCTTTATCATGATCATCACATAAAGCATGTAATACTAAAGTATAAACATTCATAGTAAGCATGATATTACTTCCTGTCAATGGTAATATGACCAGTTTAGGCACAGATCAGCCTGCACATTCACGTACAGGAGTGCTAGCAGATTAATATCCAGATTGATCAAACCCCATAAGGCCTTTTTCTCAAGCCACGGTCACATATACTTTTCTATATTTGTGATGCACCGTTAGAGAAACAGTCCACTTACTTCACTGGTGCTGCACTCCGTGCCGATGGAAATATTTCAAGACAATCCACTTGAAAGATACAATAGGCGCCATTAATTGTAAAAAAATGTTTCAAGACGAGTAGTAATTTTATTGATTTTTTTACACTCATCTAGAAACATTTTATAATGGCGCATATTGTATTTTTCAAGTGTTTTGTCTTACATTTTCCACCGGCGCGGAGTGCAGCACCAGTGTAATAATGATAATTAAGATGCGCCATGTGATTTTTTTACCTACAAAAATGGGCGTAATTCATAAAAAAAATACAAAATTTACGATATTTTCTTGGAATGACACCGAAGGTTGTCGAATATCAACTTTCAACATATTTCATGAAATTGCGCATCTGTTTGTAGGTACAAAATCGCATGGTGCGTCTCGATTATACAGACAGTATATCTGCATTGGCAATATATACATTGAAGTTCACATACAGTACTTGCACACCAAATTAATCACTTTTTTACACGCTTGTTTTTCTTAACTTGAATTCTGGCATCTTTATACAGTCTGGGCAATAGGTATGTATATATATATACGATTCTGGCACCTCGTGTTAATTTATGGCACCCGGTGTTTGTATAAACTTGAATGTATAAGGTTTCCAAAAAATCATCTGGTGCCATTTTGTAAAACCAAGTTCAAGGTCATTTCAAGGTCATTGAACTGTATGCTTGACGGAAGTCGAACATTGCCAATATATGAGCCAATAGGTAGGTCATGGTCCTTAACTTGGAAATTGGTGTAAGTTGTTCAAAAACATATCAGATGGATATATTAAAGAATTTACATAAACTACACTAATATTCAGTATATTATTATCATATTTTCAAGATGGCCGCCAAAAATCGGGTATTTATGAGATTTCGGTTGACTTGCTACATATTTGTGTAATGCTAAGCGCATTCGCCTATATTCAAAGGTTAATTATTTCAACTGGAATAATATTGCAGTTAATATACTCCATTGTCAGAAAACTCAAAATGACCGCCAAGTAAATGGCAAATCCATAGTAATTTACTAAATATAACTGGGAGAATTTGGTTGGGGAGGAAATCAACACTTCTCTCACTTTTCCCTGAGATTCCGTAACTACTAAATTGTGGACATATATTGAACCCTGATTTGATCGGCTAATAACATCATGCTCTGCATGACTTTTCATACTTTTCTTTTGTAGTTTTATAAGTTGACCTCTTTCAAATTATAAATCCAGATAACGTAGTTTTAGGGCTACGGCTTGTAACTGAAAAACTTCCCATACCGTCGGGACACTGTGCAAGGTCTTGCAGAATTATGTCCCCACAACTTTCAAATATCTTTAAATTCAATCCTTATACATAGGCGGCGGAACCGGAAAATTATTGGGGGCCCAATCGTGAGGGCCCAAAGGGCCCTATGTTGTTAGGGGGTCCCCCAGAAACTTTCGAAATCTAAGAGGCGTAAGACGTCATTTCCTGCATTCTCAGGCTCCAGTCCTGAGGGCCTAAAGGGCCCAATCTTGCTAGGGAGTTCCGGGGGCATGCTCCCCGTAACTTTTTTTAATCTAATAGGCGTGAAACGCAATTTCCTGCATTCTCAGCGCCCAGTCTTTGAGGCATATATGGCAAGAAATCATGGCAGGCATGTTTGTAAACTAGTCTACATGGTCTACACATACTACAACTGCCTATTATGTTAAACAATATTGGTGGTATATATTCAAATGTGTGTATTTGTGTGTTTTAGCAATATTTAGCTAAAATGTTGAACTAAATGTTTTTGTTTGCTTATTACTATTAGTATTACAGTATAAAGAAGCAAAATAAAATAAAAATAAACTATTGTGTATGCTTGTACCCCATGTAGACTATTGTATATGCTTGTACCCTATGTAACCCACGGTTTACAATACCATTTGTATAACTTGTTCATGTAGTATTAAACTGTATGGGTGTAGACTAGTCTACAAACACGCCCATCAGGGAATCACCCATGATTTCTTGACATATCTATCTTGAGGACCCAAAGGGCCTGATGTTGCTAGAGAGTTCCGGGGGCATGTTCCCCGTAAATTTTTGAAATATAATAGGCGTGAAACGTAATTCCCTGCATTCTCAGTACCCAGTCTTGAGGACCCAAAGGGCCTGATGTTGCTAGGGGGGTCGGGGGGGGGCATGCTCCCCCGAATTGTTTTGAAATCTAAGAGGCGTGAAACGCCATTTCCTGCATTCTCAGCAAGTTTGAGGATGAGAAAATGTGCTTAATTACAGAATTATAGAGGGGGGCAGCCCCCCCCCCCCCCGCCGCAACAAAATTATTTGCCCCCCCCCCCCCACTTCCGCCGCCCCTGGAAGAGAGCGATGAAACTCGATCTTTTGTTTTGAATTTCTGCGTAATAGTCTGTCATGCAGAATTGTTATCCTGCTGCATTTAAAGTTGGAAACATATTACGTTCATGTTGATATGTGGCACCTTTAGAACATTTGAATACGACCCGATATGAGCAAATTAAAATCAGGTTTAAAGACTTAGCTCGGGAGCCGCCGTTTTGAATTGTACCCAACACGTCGCTATGTGCATATTTTAAGGAGACGATCGACGGCATTAGTGTTTATGTTTACAATAACCCGTTCTGATGCAATGACATATTCCGCGAAAATACTCGGAACCGGAATTAGTATTGCAATGCATTGTGGGACGACTTGCACTGGTTTTTTTTTTTTTTTTTTTTTTTTTTTTTTTGCTTATATTTAACGGCGGCACCTTGCATGCCGTCTCCCAAGAATGGGAGAAAGAACGGAGGTAGAGATTTTTTGAGAGAAGCCGGTAATTCGTATTTACAGAGCAACTACGAATTATCGGTACCCATTCACAGCTGGGTGAACTGGAGCAGTGTGGATAAAGTGTCTTGCTCAAGGACACAACGCAGCGCCTCCGGTGAGGCTCGAACCCACGACCTTTAGATCAGCAGTCTGACGCTCTAACCACCAGGCCACTGCGCTCCTTCGCTGGTTTGGTTAATTTAACCAGTGGTTAAATCTTCCAGAAACTGGTTAGTTAACCATATGATTAGCGGGTTTTATACAAACGGTTAACCAGTCTGGTTAACTAACCACACTGGTTAAAATTTAACCAGTGGTTAGGCGCTGACCAGTGGTTAATTTAGCCAAGGTTTATACAATTGGCTGCTGAGCAATAATTCAATGTAGACTTTGCCGCACAATCGTGTCTCAGTGTCTGTTCCACGTTTTTCTGACGACGAACGTTTGGTTATTAAACACATTAATTCTAAAAAATATTTAAATATAATTAAGTACTTTTCATCAATAACAAAAAGTCACCATCACCAAACTTTTCTATTTGATGAAATTCCATCAAATATTGATTTTATTGCGAAAAAAGGATTTCCTATGGGAATTTAACATGGGGCAAAAGGAGCTGGAGGCAGTGCATGAAGAATCTGAAAACTAAATTGACTCCCAAACCTGTCTAGATAGCTTGGAAATGATATAACTAAGTTAGATTTTGAAAATCGCCTACAAATTTCCATTTTTTTTTAAAACAATTTCTATGTTTAGCCCTCGGTGTTAAATTCCAATATAAAATCAATATATGACGAAATTTCATCAAATATTTGTTTTGGGGGAGGGTGAATTTTTTGTTATTGATGAAAAAGTACTGTTACATTTAAATATTTTTAGGATTTAGTCACTTTTCTCATGGATTCGTGCCCCATAGCACATACATTCATATTGTGTGTTATATTATGATTAATTCCTGCAAATGTATACATCAACATAAAGTTCAAACACTTGAATATGAATGAACATAAGGAATTCGCAAAAAGTGTTATGTATGCAAGTCTTAGCGTCCCTAGAAATAACCCACCCAAGTCACCTAATTGATCTCGAAACTTCTCATCAGGTTCGTGCCCTACAACTTTTTTTGCGCATTTGACTGACATTCCTTGATCACACATACAATAATGTAGTGTTGCTGCCTAGATGCATTAAATTGAAGTATGGTGAAGTCCAGATTCACCTAGAAATCAACATATATCACATGTTATGTATAATTTGCAAACAAACCCTCTTTAGATTAAGGAAATATGTAGAAAAATCACAAAATATGTGGCAAATCACAATTGTATGTAATTGTAACTTAGAAAACCTTGGGAAACAACTTAAACTACCTGGTTAAAATAATTTTCAATTAACCCTATTCTTAGAATATGCTTATTCACTTGTTTGCTAGGGGCATGAATCAATGAGAAGGCACGAATCCATGAGAATTGGGGCTAATATGTTTAATGGCCAGAAGTTCGTCGGCGGCAAAACATGGAACAGACAGTAGTTCAACTTCATGCATTATAAATGTGCTTTTTACTGTTTAATGCCAATAAACGAATTGAATTGAATTGAATTGAATTGAATTGAATTGAATTGAATTAGCTATGACTTTGTGTACTATGTGTTTCCGTGCTAGCTGCACGTTTTCCGCTTTATAGGCAAGATGTTGCACTATCTTATGTAATGAAATGTAATTAGAGCTATGTACTCCGAACTATTTCCATGCCAGCTTGGTTAGCTTCTATGAGTTCTCATTTGTCATTTGCAACAAAACAGCATAATAATGTTACAAAGCGGCGTCGCAATGTTTTCTTTCGCGGATAAAAAAGTCCGAAATGTCAACAGCCCGAAACTCCAAATGTCGCTATAATTCCTTTACTAAAATTACATTTGTCGAATAGAGTGTAGCTACATAATTTGTGCTTCCGGGTTAACATGCTGGAAATTTGTTGTTGGAAGGGTCAAGCTGAATTGTTGAAGTTTCTGAGAAAAGACAGACACTTGCGCTTCTGTCAGTTCTCAACTTTGAAAGCAAAACTGTGTACGATGTCAGCTATTCAAGCTGGAAAGAAAGCTGCCGCCGAACGCGCTGTTAATAACCATATCAAGGTGAATTATGAACATAGACATATTAAACGGACCAGGACATAACGGACCAGATTTCTGGGGGTTTGACTAAACAGCGAAAGGAAGGTTCCTTTCGCGAAAGGAAGATTGTTATACGAAAGGAAGGTTTTAATGCAGTAATTTCGGTATTAGTTCCTCTTAGCTAATACAATACTTACAATGTGCATTTAATTACAATTTATATTTTTATCTCAAATTTTATATAACATTTATATATTTGGTGTTACATAGAGGGTTTAACCGGTTACATAGATATAACGTTCCTTTCGCAAAAGGAACACTGCTCTACGAAAGGAACATTTTAACGCAGTTTAAATCAATAATTACAAGTTCACCTAAACTAATTAATACTTTACAAGTTAAATTTAATTATACCCACTTATTGAAATGTCACATGTGTCCGCCCGTCTGTCCATGTCTCCATCACATTTCTTGTAGGTTCCCTTCGCGAAAGGAAGATTGTTAATGTGGTTTTAATGTGGTTACACGAAACACCCAAATTCACCCAAATATAGTCTATATATGTATAAATAGGCCACAAATACACCATAGATATACGCCTTGTACATCTGCAACTACATATGCTGCATTAACCCCATAGTGCCTCATAGGCCACATTTCTAGTCACATTTTATCTCTGTTATAGATCTTTTTTTTTTATTGTGTTCTTGATTTTTCGGACCGTTTCCGTTTAATTTGCTTTTTCCCGGCAGATGATGTGTATAGGCAAGTCCGTGTTCCGTCTGTAGAGACAATGACATTTGAGTTTGTCCTACCCTTTTCTGAACGAAATTTTTTCATTCTCTTGTCTCTGCTGTCTTGGGACAAATTTGTCCAGCGATCTAAGTCTGTGCCATGGTGTTGGAAAGCATGAGAGAGTGTAAAATTGCTCATATCCCGGATGGCACATCCTCTTTCAATTTCTTCCCCCTTCACAATAGTGTATAACATTTCAATAAATTTCGGCATATCTCTGGCCTTCCAGGAAATAGCTGACTTCAGTATGTGATTCGCACTTTCCAAATTGTTGTTTGTCCAATTAGCTTGAATCTTTCCACGTTTTGCGGGTTCAATCACATGCGCGTTTAATAATGAAAGTAATTTATTGTCAAAATACAACCTGAATTTTTTTCCATTGGAAGCATTGTCATTTTCATCAATTATCGATTGAATATTCATAACACGTGTGTTGTAAACATCAACATCAGTTGATTTCGTCAAACCCTGTTTCCCAAATATTTTGTTTAATATGACCTGCCTAACTTTCATTGGAAATCCAGATTCGTCTTCCATATATCTGTTCGCATTTTGGTACACAAAACATGTGTACATCCATGGAAACAATGATGTATAGCCTTCTTAAACGCGTATTCAATATGAACATGTTTTAGCACATGTAATATAGAAATTATTTACATACTGATCTTAGGCATGTGGGCCGCATGGGTGGCATATAGAATGAAAATATGGATGATGATAAATAATTATTTGAAGTGTGAAGTAAATCAGAGTAAGTGTTTTCAGCAAATCCGACTTACGGTTATAGAGATATTACGTATTTGAAAACCTTAACGCATATTTAACGCAAATTAACGGACACCCTGACGTCATTGTGATCAATATGTCGTTGTAGTATTTGCATACTGTATAGCATTTTATAATATATGCAAATGCAATACCACCTCATAAGAGGCTTCCAGATAATGGATTTGCGGCGTTTGCATTGCAGCTATTATAAAATGACATACAATTAAGCTGTTATGCTAGCACATGTACAGTGGAACCCCTCTAAACCGGACACTCGGGAAAATATAGATGTTTACCGTAAATGTGTTTCGCTGTAAATGTGACTTTTTGTGATTGAAAAACACTAGAATGTGTCATGAGGTGCTCACATGTCTGATTTACAGTGGAACATCTACAAACCGGACACCCTGGGGACCTCCCAGGGTGTCCGGTTTGGAGAGGTTCCACTGTTAATTAAATATAGAAATTATTTGCATACTGTATAGCATTTTATAATATATGCAAATGCAATACCACCTCATAAGAGGCTTCCATATAATGGATTCACGGCGTTTGCATTGCAGCTATTATAAAATGACATACAATGAAGCTGTTAAGCTAGCACATGTAATATAGAAATTATTGCATACTGTATAACATGCATTAAATACATAGAAATTGTTCACTCTTGAATTTTCTTACGCTTAGTAGTTGTCGTTCTTGCGTTTATTTTTCTTACCCTGTATAGGCAATTACCATCACCAATTGTTGTGACTGGCATGCATTGTTGTCGCATTGCGGGGTGAAACACTTTCAAAATTTGATCTGCTTCCAAATCAATTGTGTAAGTGGGATGTACGTGGGATGTATAATTTGGCGATTCACTGTATGTTACTAACAACTTTCTCTCCGACTTGGCAGTGTTGGTCATCTCGTTCTTCTTCTTCGACAGAAGTGCAGTCTGGAGTCTGTAAAAATGCGCAAATCTATATTACTGACCTATACTGGTCATAAAGTGATCAATGATCATGAAGTGCAGTCTGGAGTCTGTGAAAATGCGCAACTATATTACTGATCATGATCAACACTGGTCACAATGTCATGATCATGATCTACATCTATATTACTGATCATGATCAACACTGATCACACGCTGATCATGATCTAGACGCGTGCCAAGATAATACGGATGTGACTATCATCTACTGAGGCGGCTGGCTGATAAAATATACCGTATGACACTTCGTACCAGCATAGCCACAGAACTGTACAGCACATAAGAGCCACAGAACTGCACAGCACAGAAGACACAACGCATACTGTGGTTGCAAATGTCATACTGTACGTACCGTACACTGGTCATAATCTGGTTTGCAAGTGGTGTTTAACTTATTCTAGCTAACAGAGTATCTAAACTGGTGATAAAGATGGTACAACTGGTTTAACAAATTCTTTGAAGTTACACTACAATACACAGTGGCATGATTAACGCCTTTAGGCGGCGATATTCGCAAAGACGCCTGCCCAATAATATTTCACAGTAGGTGGTACCTGGTTAACAAATTCAGGGTTACACAGAGATTAACTCGTGAACAATGTAGACACTGAGATTATCGCATACATTATACAAATTGCACCAGGATGTACAATGGTCATAAACTGATCATTATCTATAATGGTATAACTAGTACAAATTCTGCGCATTACACGTGTTTTCCGGTAAATCACTGATATAATGCCATACACAAACATCTAGTATATTAAAAATGTTTGTTGGTATATCCCCCTGACGAGTCTGACTGGCCGATTACGTCTTGTATACATATACTGTACACATGTGTTTTTCCTGTAAAATCACTGACATCTCGTTACAAACAGATTTTTATACAAAATGGTTTTCGGTATATTCCCCTGACGTGTTTTCCGGTAAATCACGGACATCGAGTCAGCGAAGGTGTTTTCTGGTAAATCGAGTCAGCGAATGTGTTTTCCGGTAATATATAATAATCACGCTAATCTGGAATCTGGAATAATAACACTATCTACATCAGACAGCATCATATTTGAAACACAATATTTAATCATTATAGTAATTATAATAATTATTATACCATGCCTAAGATACTAGTATTATCTATTATTTGTGAGGAACAGACTATTAGTACTGTCCGTTCTTAACTGCGAGTGTTTTCCGGTAAATTTCACAGTCATTCTGTTCTGACTTTGGAATTAAGCACCAAACAAGAGGATCCTAACTCATTTTATTTCACACATAAGAGAATAGAAAGATAGTTGATTGCCGACGGTATGGCATTTGACGTGCCACCCTCACCCATTGTTAGCGTGGAGCCTATCATGAAAACAGTGAACAATGATTTTATGGTTTTGTTTTCGTTATTTACAATTTAATATGTGATGATAGATATATTACTAATTATATACACATACTACTTGAACGTGTTTACATGTGGGCCACCGGCTGACAAAATAAACCACACAGCTTTTAACAATTAGATAAATAATTCGTCCAGCACCATACTATGATAGGGATTTAACCTTGAATATCTGAAAGACGAACATCGTATTTTCTGATCAGACTACGCGGGAGCATATTATGAGACAACTGATGTGAAATTTTTCTGTCTAATTCCCGGCTGTCTGATTTTTTTTTCCAACAATTTTATTTTTCTCACATTCTATGCATAATTATACTACTACGGCAGCCGGTGACTACATTTGAAATTGAAATGTAATTATGTCACACCTGCCAGATTTAATGGAATTAGCGGTTGACATTTTGAGATGAGTTACCCATCCATGGCAAACAATCCATTCTGCCATTGGATTATAACACTTTTCGTCTCTTGTTTTTGTCAGACCGGGTCTAATCATAATTAGGTGATAACAATGTTTGACAGTTGTAATCAATGGAGGTCCGGTTTCCACCTGTTTGTAGGACTCCCCACCCCCCCCCCCCCCCACCCCCCCCCCCCCCCCCCCCCCCCCCCCCCCCCCCCCCCCCCCCCCCCCCCCCTCATCCCCACAGAAATAAATGCCATTTTCAAAAGTATCTTCTTTTTTCTTCAAATTCTTTTCGCACCGAACGACAGAAAGATTTTTTTTGCATCTCGGCATTCGGTCAACTTTATCATTGTTTATCCATCGTCCGGATACCTGGAAAATGACGTTATTGCCACTGGTCTTATATATATACTTACCACAATTGTTGTCATTTTCTTATTATGACGCCACCACCATAATCATAGTCTATACGGTTTGCCGTACTGGATATTGCAGGTATATATGGTCCTAAAATCAGTGTCAATACTGTTTCCCCGTAATGGATCTTGCCGGAACACATAAGTATAATCAGACCCTATATACGGTTTGCCGTAACGCTTTGCCGTAGTGGATATTTCAGGTACATATGGTCATATAATCATAGTGTATACTCTTTTCCGTACTGGATATTGCAGAAACACGATCCTATAATCATAGTCTATACAGTTTGCCGTACTGGATATTGCAGGTACATATGGTACTATAATCATAGTCTATACAGTTTGCCGTACTGGATATTGCAGGTACATATGGTCATATAATCATAGTCTATACTCTTTTCCGTACTGAATATCGCAGAGACACGGTCCTATAATCATAGTCTATACGTTTGCCGTACTGGATATTGCAGAAACACGGTCCTATAATCATAGTCTATACGGTTTGCCGTACTGGATATTGCATGTACATATGGTCCTATTATGATAGTACAGTCGAACCTCCACGAACGGCCACCTCTCTACAACAGCCACCTCTATTTAACAGCCAAAATTCTAAGACCCACTGTTATGAATTATCAGAGCTACAGTTAGTGTGCGTAATTATACCCCCCGCAACGAGTTTTGGGGGGGTATACTGGAGTCAGGTTGTCCGTCCGTGCGTCCGTGTGTCCGTGCGTCCGTCCGGGTAAACTTAACATCAGAGAAATATTGTTATAACTTCTATTTCCTTCATCTAAAATGCTTGATATTTCACACATGCATTCCTGTAAGGTTCTACTACCATGCTGTGCCAAATTCACGACTGTCCAACCCCCGCAGATCCCAAGGTCAAGGTCAAATACTTAGTCTCTTTACAAAACTTAACATCAGAGAAATATTGTTATAACTTCTATTTCCTTCATCTAAAATGCTACACCTGCATTCCTGTAAGGCTCTACTACCATGCTGTGCCAAATCCATGACCGTCCAACCCCCGCTGATCCCAATGTCAAGGTCACATACTTAGTCTCTTTACAAAACTTAACATCAGAGAAATATGTTATAACTTCTATTTCTTTCATTGAAAATACTTAATATTTCATATGCTGTGACAAATCCCCGCTGATCTCGAGGTCAACGTCACATACATACCGTATAACCTCGACTTAACGCCCCCCTCCTAATAAACGCCCTCCCCCCCCAAATAATTTTTTTTTTACCAATGACCGCCAATTTCAAACACAAATAATCTTTAAATCCTTATTTGTGTTTGAAATTGGTGGTCCTTTGTAATTTTTTTTTTTTTTTTTTTTTTTTCTTTTTTTTTTTTACTGGGTAATAAACGCCCCCCCAAATAAAAAAAAAACAAAATAAATTTTCCAATGGACCTCTACCACCCTGTGACAAATTCACGTTCATGCCGCTCGCGCTAATCCCAGAGTCAAGGTCACAAGCCCACACACTTGGAAATTTGTACATATTTTAGGGGTACCTGGGCCCACGCGGGTATTCCGTAAGCCTCGCTTACTGACCAATCTAGTTTAATCAATTTTGTTACTTCTTCACTAAAACTGGCAAGTTGGGAGAGCGTTAGAATCGTCTCATTGAGCACTCCCAACTTGCCAGTTTTGGTGAAGAAATAAAAAAAGTTTATAAAATTACGCACCTTAGCTGTAGCTCTGATATTTACTATATGATTTACCTCTCTTCAACAGCCACCCCTCTACAACAGCCAGTTCTCAGTCTTCCCATGGATGGCTGTTGTAGAGAGGTTGCACTGTATATACAGTTTGCCGTACTGGATATTGCAGGTACATATGGTCCTATAATCATAGTACATGTATATACAGTTTTCCGTACCGGATATTGCAGGTACATATGGTCCTATAGCCATAGTCTATACTGTTTGCCCTACTGGATATTGCAGGTACAGTACAGCCACCGCAAAACCTGCACATTGTTTGCTTTGCGGAGTTTTTCGCCAGCACGGAATTTCCTACCTATTGCGGCAAATCGCTGGTTTGCCGCGAAATGCCGTAAAGCGTCGCAAAGTTCTCGCGGTATTGCCGCAATTGTTAAAATAAATTGCCGCAATCGTGACCCAAGTCAATTGCGGCAAAACGCGGCGAAATCATAAAACGGATCACCGGCACGTTTGCCACAATTTGCGGCGTTTTGATGGACAGAAAATGCGGCGTTTTGCGATGTTTTGCTTTATTATTTTATGCTTTATTAATTGCAAATCTAGGTTCCAATGTTGTTTGTTAAATGCCCTAACAGGACACTGTAGTATCATAATCGCCTTAGGAAACGATAATCATGTGCTGTAAAACATTATTTTAATTAAGAAATAGAAGAAATGTGGATATTGGGGAATATGTCAGATACATATGAAAGGGTTTTCGCGATCTGGTGTAGAGGTCGAAATCGAGTAAATGCGAGTTACACGACACTAACAGAACACCATTATAATTCTTGTGTTTTATGAGGCAATTCTCATGTTTTGTCAAAATGTTACAAAATGACATCTAAAGGTTAAGTAGTGTCGATCGGATCTTTGAAACACGCTGACACAAGAGCACAGGTTGAAGTAACGGACCGAGGTCTATAAATACATTAAATATGCCTAAAAGAATCAATAAACGAAGAAAAAAATATTTGTTTTACACCCTCCCATCTAATCATTATAATGATTAGATGGAGGGGGTAAACAAAAAAAAATCTTCATTTATTGATGCTTTTAGGCATATTTAATGTATTTATAGACCTCGGTCCGTTACTTCAACCTGTGCACAAGAGCAGCACATTTACGATCAATTACATATTTATTAATGGAATGGAACTTATCTCTCTTATAGCATAGCGGTTTTCACCGCGTTTGATAAAAATATTTCTTCCATTTTATTGGTCGGAGAGAAGGTGTGGAATCTCAAAAAAAAGGTAACGGAATCCTTATTTACTCAATAAATATGTACTGGCAGCACATCAGAATCGTCTCATGTTTTGTCAAACCATGTTTTTATTGTCAGAAATATTGATGTTTGTCCACATTTATTCCATTTCTTAATAAAAACATGTTTTGGCAGCACATGAGAATCGTCTCCTAAGACGATTTGTACATGTTACAATTTCGCGAAACGAAAATGAAACATATTCTCAACAAAACATGTTTCGCGTTTTCGCGATCTTGCGCTTAGGCCGAGATCGCGAAAACGCGAAGCGTGATGGATCGCGAAACGAAAATTTAACATATTCACAACAAAACATGTTTTGACAGTACTGTGCATATGAGAATTGTCTCCTTTCGCGATCTTGCGTGTAGATCGAGATCACGAAAACACGAAGCGTGATCGCGAGAGCTGAAACGAAAATGTACCGTATTCTCAACAAAACTGATTGCCTGGCTTAATCATGCCCCTATGCGATAGCCAGGGGGGGGGGGGGGGCATATTGCCTTGCTCTTGAGGTTCCGTAAGTCCGTCCGTCTGTGTACATTTACATCAACAAGTTTGTAAGAGTTTCTCCAGTTAGAGTCCAGTATTCCAGAGGGGCACATCCATGTTTTACAAACATAATGTCTAGTATTAATGTTGGTACAAAAGCTAATTTATTAGAGGTATTAATACATATACATGTACTTACATTTAAAAAAAATATACCGCCGTACCCACCCATCCACAAAAACAGTGCAACCTCTCTAAACCGGACACCCTGGGGCACATCCCAGGGCGTCCGGTTTAGAGAGGCTCCACTGTGAACCATGTATATAACTACTTCAAGACTCGCGTGGGTGCTTTGTGTTCATGAACAGAAATTATAATCGGAGATAAATGGACACGAACTATGTCAAAATTAAGCACAACTAACTTGTCTCTGTGTTCGGTTTAGAGAGGTTCTACTGTAGCACATTTGCGACATATCATTTTCGGTCTAGCTGCACACCTGATGGTGTTTACAATCATCAGTCGGTAATCCATTTTCACGTGCAAAGTGTAACTGACCTTTAGAACTCGGCGGAAACGAACATACCAAAACCACGCTATGTAGTCGCTCACGTCATCGAATTGACGCATGCAGCTTGTGCAGTTTCACATTTGTTTGATTTCTTGATAAAAGCAAGATTTGGCAGCACATGAGAATCGTCTCCTCAGTAAGACGATTCTTATATTTTGTCAAAATATGTTTTTGTAAAGAAATACCAATATATTCAGGTTTTCTTTTCACATTTGTCCGATGACTTAATAAAACATGTTTTGGCAACACATACGAATTGTCTCCTTAGACGAGTCTAATATTTTGTAAAAACAAAATTGTTTTCACATTTGTTTGATTTCTTAGACCGTGCAAACGATTGACAAATTCAGAAATAACAACTTAATTTGTGTTTCTCGAGTCGGGTTTTATATGGTGGCGAGGAAATACGATCGATTACACACCGTGAAAATCTGAATATGCCTGTTTGATATCTACATCCTACATGATCAATATTCTGAATATGCCTGTTTGATATCTACATCTTACATGATCAATATCGGTACGACCATGGATGTTCGAACATGATTTATTGTCAGATATACCAAATCGATCCATGCGAAATGCATGTCTACAAGGGTAAAACTGACTTCATTCAATCAAACAATGTACATATTTTCAGAGTGAATTGCCGAGTTTTGCCGCATTTTACCGTGTCCATTTTGCCGCAAAACGCGGCGGTAAAGGTGCGATAACATGTACATGTACGTTGTACCACACACTGGAAAGTTTTGCTGAGGATCGCCGCGAAACGACCGCGTAAAATTTGCGGAGTTTCGCGTTATGCCGCAAACGGCCACGGGACGTTTTGCGAGAGATTGCGGCAATATTCCGCGCTAAAGCTAAATTGGTTGCCACAATTACAAAAAATGTGCGGGTTTCGCGGTGGCTGTACTGTACATATGGTCCTATAATCAGTATATACTGCTTGCCGTACTTCATATTGCAGGGACATAACTATTTGTGACATAATTTGGGACTTTACCGGAAAACACATTTGTATTCCATTCGACGGATTATTCGCCAAAGTATTGATTGTATGTAATATTGAATATACTTGTATTTAAATAAAATATTGAAATAACGGTATGTTTGTTGTAAAGTAGTAGAATCTAGCGGGGCTGGTTTCCTCTGTTTCCACCTCCTTTCCTTTTCCCCTTCTTGGGAGACGACATGCAAGGGCATCGAGCCAGTGCTGTCATTAAATATAAGAATTTAATATTATGTCGTTGACCACACACTATCCGGTACGGAAAACAGTATAGACTCTGATTGGTAATATCTGGGAAAACACATATCGAAAAAACAGTCTTCCTTCCTAGAAATTGGGTTGTGGTTGGGAGCAGTGAAGGGTAGTTTAACGATCGGTATTCATCCTTTCCGGAATGCCGACTTACATGGTTTGGCCCTCATTTACATGCCCCCTGTACTTGAGAGCTAAAACATGTTATGCTCCATTAAGAAGTAATAAGCTTAAAGCTAATCATATTACTTTGGGGCAGAGCTAAGTGACTGTGGTGTGGCACCAGGTCAGGATATTCTGATTTCAGGACTGAATATATAGTTCTGTAAATATTGAGTTCTGGTTTTGGGAATTTCCCTCATTGTGGACAGGTTGAATACGGGATAATCCATCCCGTTGGCCCGGCCTTAAATGACCCTGGCAGATGATAGGCCGTTAAACACCAATACTCAATCAATCAATCCTTCCTAGAAAGGAATGTTCCTTTGAATGCTGTCCAACATAATATCAAATTATACATAAACCTATTAAATACAATGACTTAATCAATAGATTTAACATATAAGTATAAGTTTAGCTAAACTATTGATTTGAACAGCATTAAAACCTTCCTTTCGTAGAACAATCGTCATTTTGCGACGATCTTTTCCTTTCATATACATCGAATACCGGTACACTACTGTGGGATACGTTGTACGATGTATTTGCGGTGCATTTGGACTATATTTGGGTGGGGTTCCGATTTGGGTGTATTTTGGTGTTTCGTAACACCCAGAAAAGCTTCCTTTCCCGACAATTCCTTCCCAAAAAGGATCACGCATTCCCCAAAAGGAATACGTTTTATAATAATATAAAATTATGTCTAATGCATTATAATGAAAAATGCATTGACATAATATTAATGAATATTAAAAAAAACATTTAACTTGGAGGAAAAAAACATTCGTATCGCAGAAACAAAATTGTTCCTTTCGCAAAAGGAATGCTCCTTCTGAGAAGTGAACGTTCTGTCCTTCATCTAACACCAAACATATAAATTTTACATCCCACAACATCAAATTATACATAAACATATGTAATACACTGATTTAAATGTAAGTATTAATTTAATTGAACTAAAATTGATTTAAACTACATCAAAACATTCCTTTCGTAGAACAATCTTCCTTTCGCGAAGTTGCAAAGTTCCTTTCGCGAAAGGAAGATTGTTCTACGAAAGGAAGGTTTTAAACCCGTTTTAAACATATAAATTTTACATCCCATAATATCAAATCATACATAAACATATGAAATACACTTATTTAACTGTAAGCATTAGTTTAGTTGAACTAAAATTGATTTAAACTACATCAAAACCTTCCTTTCGTAGAAAATCTTCCTTTCGCGAAAGGAAGGTTCCTTTTGCTGTTTAGCTGTTCCGGATTTCTGGACATAATGGACCATGTGCTTGGACAAAAAAGACCATATATAAGGCTTAACAAACATGTGGCCGGGTAGCTCCTACGCTACTGGCCGGTAGTGTGGGTTCCTATTTGGAGGTGGTGGGCTGGGCTGGGATTCGGACGGCAGTCGGCATGATAGAACTGTAAATACAACATTTACGAATTAGAAGTTTAATATTATAGCAATGGTGTCTATAGTATACGACGGCCGGTGGAATAGTGCACGAAAATCTTTGCAATAGGGGAAAACAATGCAAAGTAATACTCGCGGTTTCTGAAAGGACCTCCAGCGATATATGCGACACAAATGCTATTCGTGTCGCACATATCCCTGGAGACAAGGTAATACACAATAATATACATTACCTGTAAATACAACATTTACGAATTAGAAGTTTAATATTATAGCAATGGTGTCTATACGACGGCCGGTGGAATAGTGCACGAATAACGAGAGCTGCGTGCGCATGCGAAACAGTGCATTTGTTAGTCACGTGACTGCCTAACAAAAGAATCTTACTACACTAGACTAACCACTATGTCATACCTACTGCTACATAATAATACAGTAAAGTTACATATAGATGTAAAGTCCACCATGGCTAAGTCTGTAGCTATGAAACGACTAGTGAGGACGATGATGTATAACCCCAAGGCAAAGGAGACAATGGTCAAAGGGTGGGTGGGATTAAAGAATTTAACAAATATACATGTAATGCGATATTTTATTTATCCCCCACAGATTCTAACTGCCACAAACATTTGAACATTTAGTAGATACATGTTGGCTTAAAATGTGTACATTTTGTCTCGGTGAACAATATTTTTGATTTGTTTGTAAACCAGTCCTGAGACTGAGTAGGTATATGGGAGAAGGGTAGGTATCCACAGCTAATTCGGTGTCCATTACATGAATTTATTTTTTTTATTCGGTTCAAACATATTTATGGAAAACAAAACCTGATAGATGAAATGTAAAACAATTAACACATTTAACAGTCTAGCTGACAGTCTAGATATTTATAATTACAAATATTTTGTTTACACTTTGAAGCTTCCAATAATATACCGATGCATGCTATTTTTCCAACTAACGACAGATGGCTATAATTATAGTTCAACCCTCAAACCACGATCCCCTCCCCCCTCCCTCCCCCACCAATTTTTTTTTTTTAAATATATATAATTTTTAGCCAGGTTTTTTTGGAGAAAAAAATCCAGGCTATTGGATTAGCGAAAGCCGGGCGGGTGTGCGGCGTCCACAATCAATGTTAAGTTTTTGTGTTTGAGTCCATTTCTTTGTTACTGTACCACCTAGGACCACCAAACTTTCACAGCTTCATAATCAAGGGGTGCCCACCACATATCACATGTTACCTTTTTTTTAATTTGACCCATTTTTTCCGCGCAGTCGACTTAGCCATTTTCAATGTTAAGTTTTCGCGTTTACAATGTTAAGTTTTCGTGTTTAAGTCCATTTCTTTGGTACTGTACCACCTAGGACCACCAAACTTTCACAGCTTCATAACCAAGGGGTGCCCACCACATACAACTATCCAACATGTGACCATTTCTTTTACCTTCACCTATTATTTCTACGTAATTGACTTAGCCATTTTCAACGTTAACTTTTTAACGTACGTCTGGTTAAAGTTTTTTGGTTAAAGTTTTTTGTTATACTATATCTCTGCAACTGCTTCGCCCATTACCTTGAAACTTTACATGGGTGTTTATCATCATCCATATTTTCATTCTACACCCCAACCGTGCGGCCCATGTGCCCAATGTCAAGGTCAAATTACTTTGAATTTTTTTGTTAAAGTTTTTTCGTGTACTATATCTCTGCAACTGCTTCACCCATTACCTTGATACTTCACATGGGTGTTTATCATCATTGTTGCGACCGCTTGCGGAAAGCGCGATATAGTCGGCATTTTGGCATACGTCCGTGTGTCTGGTTAAAGTTTTTCCATCTACTATATCTCTTTTTTTTAGTGTCCATGCCTCGCCCCAAGGCGCGACATGCAGGCCACGGCCATCTAGTCTACAAAAAGTGGGTATAATTATGTTATCCAAGTGTCTATGCTTGGAAAAAATCTGGCCTTCGTGGCTTTGTCTCGTTTCTTGTTTTTTTCTTCAAATTCTTTTTCAATTTTTGTCTAGTAGTATAAGGTCGTAAGTGCTATATACCGACTATTATCATATATTAAACCATTATTGACTAGTGAGCCATAGAATATAATCTGATATTCTATGGCTCACTAGTCAATAATTGTATAATATGTTTGGGCCAGTGAAAATTGCATTCTGGCCCAGGCTCGAGGTCAAGGTGGCGGGACAAGGCGAGACATTTGATTCTTGTGATAAGTCACCCGCCGCCCTCAGAAAAGCAGTAAATTTTGGCTATTTTCAACCGTCCCGTGATGCCTAATGATATAGAGTTTCAAATTCTCATTACTGTTTCTTGCCTTGGTGACAGCTTCACATTTCTGCATCTTCGCTGGGCGTATTTTGTGACTTATGGCACTCTTGTTTATTGTTAGTTATTCAGTTCTGATTTTGGGATTTCCCCCCATTTGTACAGGTAATAATATGGGATTTATTACATGTACTAAACCCATTGACCCGGCCTTAAATGAACCTAGCTGTTAAACCTCAACAAACAAACAAACAAACAAGTGTCTTCCTCATTGTATAACATTAATGTTACTTGATGGATTGCTTCAATGTTTGGACACTTGGATACATGTAAGCATTTGGAGTACACTCATGACCTTGACCTTGTTGCGGAAACACTTTTTTGCGTCTTAAGTTACTTGTTACTTGACAGATTGCTTCAATATTTGGACACTTGATACATATGAGCATTCGGAACACACTCATGCCCCCATTAACATGACATGACGTTGACCTTTTGTACCACCTACACATGTTTGCGGAAACATGTACATGTAGCCACTTTTTGTGTCAAAAAGTTTGCACAAGTTTCTTCATCATGGTATAACTGTAATATTACTTGATGGATGCTTCTACAATATTTGGACACGTGGTACATGTGAGCATTTGGAACAGAATCATGCCCCCATTAACATGACCTTGACCTTTTTGACCTTCACATGGTTGTGGAAACACTTAGCCATTTTTATACGACCGTTTTAAATAAAACATACTTATTATGTTTTATCGCGGGCCGGGCGGGCGGCAGACAGAAAAACTGCATAGTTTGTGTACACAACTCCTGAAACCATTCAGTGAATCGATCTGAAACTATACACACATCTTCTACACATATTGAAGATGTGCACCTTCCTTCGTGTTTTAATGCCGAAAGAATATTTTTTAATAAAAATATCACCTTTTTAACCATTTTTTCTACATTTTTGTATTCCAATTCTATATAGGGTACAGAATGTGTACACAACTTGTCTGAAACCGTTCAGTCAATCGATCTGAGATTATACACACGTCTTCTACACATATTGAAGATGTGCACCTTGGTGGTGTTTTTATGCGGAGTGTACACAACTCCTCTGAAACCGTTCAGTCAATCGATCTGAAACTAGCCATTTTTTTCCACATTTTTGTATACAATTCTATATCGGGTACAGAGTTTGTGTACACAACTCCTCTGAAACTGTTCAGAATTGATATGAAACTATATACACATCTCTACACATATTGCAGATGTGCACCTTTGGTGTTTTTATGCCGAAAAAATATTTTTTAACAAAAATATCACCTTTTTAACTTAGCCATTTTTTATATACCTATTTTTGTATTCAATTTTATATAGGGTACAGAGGTTCTGTACACAACTCCTCTGAAACCGTTCAATCAATCGATCTGAAACTATACACACGTCTTCTACACATATTGAAGATGTGTACATTGCTGTTTTTATGCCGCAAACATATTTTTTAACAAAAATATCACCTTTATAACTTAGTCATTTTTTCTATATTTTTGTATACAATTCTATATAGGGTACAGCGTTGGTGTACACAACTCCTCTGAATCCGTTCAGTCAATCGATCTGAAACTATGCACAAGTCTTCTACACATATTGAAGATGTGCACCTTGGTGTTTTTATGCTGAAAAAATATTATTTAACAAAAGTATCACCTTTTTAACTTAGCCATTTTTTCTACATTTTTGTTTTAGATTCTATATAGGGTACATAGTTTGTGTACACAACTCCTCTGAAACCATTCAGTCAATCAATCTGAAACTATACACAAGTCTTCTACACATATTGAAGATGTGCACCTTGGTGTTTTTATGCGGAAAACTTATTTTTTAACAAAAATATCACCTTTTTAACTTAGCCATTTTTTCTACATTTTGTGTATACAATTCTATATAGGGTACAGAGTTTGTGTACACAACTCAACTTCAATGAGAGGAAGAAATAATGCTATAGAGTTTCAAATTATCATTAATCTAATAATGTTTATTGCCTTGGTGACAGCTTCACATTTCTGCATCTTCACTGTCTGGCCCATCTTCGACGAGCGTCCGGCACTCTTGTTTGACTTACGGCACTCTTGTTTTATATGAAAAAGTGTTTTAAGCATGTACTTCTCATGTACTACCGTGAAATGCCTCGACAGGCGTGACACCACTTCCATGGCAGAATTCTTGTTTTATGTCTAAAAGAAACTTCAGCCTTGACCTTTTTTGTGTTTAAGCATGCACTTCTTTGACGGTTTTTGTCGCGCCTGCTTTAGCAGAAGGCTATAGTCACCGCTTTTTGTAGAAGCTTTGTGATCATCATGTTCGTATAACATTAATATTACTTGATGGATTGCTTCAGTATTTGGACACTTAATAGATGTAAGCATTTGGAACATTTGTTTGGGCCATTTTTTTATGTCATTTTGTTATGTCAAAACATTACTTCAACCTTGACCTTTTCGTGTTTTAAGCATGCACTTCTCTGACAGTTTTTGTGATGCTTACTTCAGCACATGCCCATGATAAAGTGACAGACAAATGCCTCGGCAGGCGTGACACCGCTTTCATGGCGGAATTCTTGTTTATGTCAAAAAGGTTCTTCAGCCTTGACCTTTTTCGTGTTTTAAACATGCAGTTCTCTGCCGGTTTTTGTGATGCTTACTTTAGCACATGCCCATCCATAATCATGTTACAGTCAAATGCCTCGGCAGGCGCGACACCGCTTCCGTGGCGGAATTCTTGTCTCAGAAACTTATGGGTCTATGTGGGTCTATTATTAAAATGTTGCTGATCATTTCGGCGATCAAATTTCAAACGAGCGTTGCATAGTTTTGCGG
Organism: Conchocele bisecta; assembly: GCA_029237695.1. Lineage (NCBI taxonomy): Eukaryota > Metazoa > Mollusca > Bivalvia > Lucinida > Thyasiridae > Conchocele > Conchocele bisecta. The sequence continues at coordinate 7,291,521 of CM055272.1, forward strand.
TGCACTTGTTCTACAGCTGATTTTCGAATAATCAAAGTTTTTAATAATGGGTCTATGTTCACGAAACTTGTACACAACTTCCTTATGCATCACTCAACACAACCAACCCATAAACCATCCGCACATCACTGTCCTTGTCCTATTTTTTTTGCGTTTGAATTACATGTACTTCACAATATTGTGCTCTTAAATCTTAGTTAACTGTTACATATAATTCAGTTTCGCAACAACCCATTGGTCTATGTTTTCGTTCACTGTCCGTGTGCTGTATATTGCTGATCATTTCGGTGATTAATTACTTCAGCACATGCCCATGATAAAGTGACAGACAAATGCCTCTTGTTCTGCAGCTGATTTTCGAATAATCTAAGTTTTTGATAATAGTTTCAACCTTGTACGGTATGTAGCTGCTCCATAAATGAGGCATGTTTAACAGATAGATTTGCTTATTGTTTGAAATGAGTTATATATAAAAATATAACTATATAAAATCGCCTCGTGTTCCTGTTTCAGACCGGCCAGGTTGTTGGAATTGGGAGTGGAACCACCGTTGTATCTGCAGTGGAGCGAATTGGTGAGTTAACCTGCATCCTGCTCTTGGTGCAATTTTTTATGCCCCACAATGAAATTTTCAAGGGGCATTTAGTGTTTTGTCTCCCCCTTTTTGCCTTAGAATTTCACAATTCGGCCTTGCAGCTCATCAAACTTTAAACCATAAGTGCTGGCGACGTTATACTTGGTATGTAGATTCTTTATGCCATAAAGTGAATTTCGAGTTTTGATTCGACACCAGGCCATTGCTCATCTCCCCCTTTTGGACTTCAGTCTACACACACTTGAAACAGACCAATTTGTTTTTCATACTACAGGAAACTCAACAGCCCATGGTTTTTGTCTCACCCACGATAGTGGAAAGTGAGACATAGCGGTCACAATTCCAGCGTCGGTGTCATCATCAACAATTTGGACGTTGTCCAAATATGTCATATCTCTTGATCCGCAAGTTGGATCGTTACCAAACTTCATCATTAGCTTCCTCACATTGATATCTATCCATCAAGTGTTTTTCTGGTGACCTTAACCTTCAGATTGGTGACGTTAATCTTTGTATTAATAATTGTATCCCCCAGACTACCGTCGGGGGATACTATGGATTTGACAGCGCGCCGCGTCCGCCGCAGACACTTCTTGTCCGGAGCATAACTCGAACACCCTTTGGAATATTTTCATGAAACTTCACACATGCATAGACCACGACCCGAAGGTGTGTCGCGCACAAGAATGACAACTCTTGCATAGCTAATTTTTTAGTTATCTCCCTTTTTTGTTTCTCGCACTGATTTCGTGTCCGGAGCATAACTCCACCACCCTTTGGAATATTTTCATGAAACTTCACACATGCATAGACCACGACCCGAAGGTGTGTCGCGCACAAGAATGACAACTCTTGCATAGCTAATTTTTGAGTTATCTCCCTTTTTTGTTTCGCGCACTGATTGACCATAACTCAACCACCCTTTGGAATATTTTTATGAAACTTAACACATTCAATTAGACCACGAACCGAAGGTGTGTCGTGCACAAGAATGACAACTCTTGCATAGCTAATTTTTGAGTTATCTCCCTTTTTTGTTTTCGCTCACTGATTTCCTGTCCGGAGCATAACTCGACCACCCTTTGGAATATTTTCATGTAAGCATGGGCTAGCATGTGCAGATGTCCACTGCTTGACCACTGCTTGACCACTGCTGACCAGGTAATTTATACAGGTAAATCACTACATTGGGTACTGTGTTGAAAATATTGTGGTATTATGTGGACCTCTGCAGATATATGTAGATAAATATAGGACTATTAAAAAAAAATCTGGTCTCCAATAGCAAGCATTATTATTTTTAAACTTTTTTTTGTAATTTTTTTTTTTTTTTTTTTCATTATTTTTTTTCATTTTTTTTTTCAAATTATTTTTCAATTTGACTGGAAAAAAAATCTGGGCTCCAGTAGCAAGCATTATTATTTTTAAACTTTTTTTTTCCATTTTTTTTTTTTCATTTTTTTTTTCAAATTATTTTTCAATTTTTGTCCAGTAGCAGAAGGTCGTAAGTGCTATATACAGACTATTCACCTGTACATGTGCTAGCATGTGCAACTGACCACTGACCACTTACAGGTAAACTGTGTTGAAAATATTGTGGCATTATGTGGACCTGTGCAGATATATGCAAATATAGGACTATTAAAAAAAATTCTGGGCTCCAGTAGCAAGCATTATTATTTTTAATTTTTAAACTTTTTTTCCATTTTTTTTTTTCATTTTTTTTTTCAAATTCTTTTTCAATTTTTGTCTAGTAGCATAAGGTCGTAAGTGCTATATACAGACTATTATCATATAATAAAACAATTATTGACTAGTGAGCCATAGAATATAATCTGATATTCTATGGTTCACTAGTCAATAATTGTATAATATGTTCGGGGCCAGTGAAAATTGCTTTCGGGCCCAGGCTCGAGGTCAAGGCGGGACAAGGCGAGGCATCTGATTCCGCGGAATTCTTGTTTACTTATCTCCCTTTGTTGTTTCGTGCTCTGATTTTGTATCCAAAGCATAACTCGAACACGCATATACGCATTGCTCTAATGGTCCTCTACCGCCCTGTGCCAAATCCACGTTCGTTCTGCCCCCGTCAAGCCCAGGGTCAAGGTCACATACTTAGTGCTTCAAAAACATTAACGCTTGGGTAAATATCTTATACTTTCTGTTGTCTTTCATGGATCATGGATCATCTTCATATTTCATATACGCATTGCTCTAATGGTCCTCTACCGCCCTGTGCCAAATCCACGTTCGTCCTGCCCCACCAATCCCAGGGTCAAGGTCACATACTTGGTGCTTCAAAAACTTTAATGCTCAGGTAAATATCTTATAATTTTTATTTCCATTCACGGATCAACTTCATATTTCATATACGCGTTGCTCTAATGGTCGTCTACCGCCCTGTGCCAAATCCACGTTTGTCCTGCCCCCCCCCAGCCAAGCCCAGGGTCAAGGTCACATACATAGTGCTTCAAAAACTTTAACGCTCGGGTAAATATCTTATAATTTCTGTTTTCTTTCATGGATCATCTTCATATTTCATATACGCATTGCTCTAATGGTCCTCTACCGCCCTGTGCCAAATCCACGTTCGTCCTGCCCCCGCCAATACCAGGGTCAAGGTCACATACTTGGTGCTTCAAAAACTTTAATGCTCAGGTAAATATCTTATAATTTTTCTTTCCATTCACGGATCAACTTCATATTTCATATATGCGTTGCTCTAATGGTCCTCTACCGCCCTGTGCCAAATCCACGTTCGTCCCGCCCCCGCCAAGCCCAGGGTTAACATCATATACTTAGTGCTTCAAAAACTTTAACGCTCAGGTAAATATCTTATAATTTCTGTTTTCTTTCACGGATCAGCTTCATATTTCATATATGCATTGCTCTAATGGTCCTCTACCGCCCTGTGCCAAATCCACGTTTGTCCTGCCCCCGCCAAGCCCAGGGTGAAGGTCACATACTTGGTGCTTCAAAAACTTTAACGCTCAGGTAAAAGAAAATTTTGACTTGCAATTTGGCCTCATTTATTATCAAAGCGATATGTGGGACATCCGTGTTCTATGAACACATTTTCTAGTTTATTAAACTTCACACATGCATAGAAGACGACCCAAAGGTGTATCGCACGTAAGAATGACAACTCTTGCGTCGTTAATTTCTTAGTTATCTCCCTTTGTTGTTTCGTGCACTGATTTCGTGTCTGGAGCATAACTCGAACACCCTTTGGAATATTTTCATGAAACTTCACACATGCATAGACCACGACCCTAAAGGTGTGTCCCGCAAGAATGACAACTCTTGCATCACTAATTCTTTAGTTATCTCCCTTTGTTTTTCCGTCACTGATTTTGTCTCCGGAGCATAACTCGAACACCCTTTTTTCAAACTACTTGTGTATCTGGGGAGGGGGATACACATGCGCTTGTCGACAAGCGTCCATTTCTAGTTTTTCATGTACATCCAAATTTCACATATCTCCTGATATGTTTGTTGTATGTGCCCGAACTTCATCAACAATTTTTGTGCATTGATACCTAACCAACCATGGTCATTTGGTTGACGGTGACCTACTTTTTGTCTCACGCACGGTAGTGGAAAGTGAGACATAGTGGTCACGATTCCGGCGTCGTCGTCTGCATCATTGTCATCAACAATTTTGCATATCTCTTGATCCGTTAGTCGGATCATTACCAACCTTCATCAATAGCTTCCTCACATTGATAACTATCCATCCAATGTCAATCGTGTGACCTTGATCATCACCTTGGTGACCTTAACCCTTGTGTCAATAATTTTGGACGTACGTCCAAATGTTGAATACCTTATGATCCGTTAGTTGGATCCTTACCAAACTTCTTCAATAGCTTCCTCATATTGATGGCTGTCCATTTAGTGTCATTCGGAAGACTTTGACCTTGGCCTTGGTGACCTTAACCTTTCTTGTTGAACACCTCCTGATCTGTTAGTAGGGTCCTTACCAGCTTCCTAACATTGATGGCTGTCCATGCAGCGTCATTTGGGTGACCTTGACCTTGGTGACCTTAACCTTTTAGGGATTAAGTCAGGACTTTTGGGAAGGGGCCTTAAGTTTCTATTTTGGTAAAAAATAGCGCATGAATTTCCTTGAATTGGGAATTTTCTATTGTCGGTGCTGCGAATTACTAGTATTTTAAAATATCTTCAATACAGGTGATATATATATACATGTATATACATATGTCCTTATCATAAGTGAACATTTTAGTTTGGAGTATCAACAATATCATTTATTAAAATGAAGAACATGTTTGGTCCAAGGATTGTGGCTTGTGGGACCACCCTGTATGTTACTGCAGTCAGTGACACAACAAAATCACAGTTAGTATGGTTGCCCTGATAAAAAGAAATTGATGAGTGGGAATTTCTTTTACAGATTGGGAAAAAAAGAGTCCCTTAGGGTTGGGGAAGGCACCTATCTATATTCAGCCCATAGCAGACATGATAGTTTAGTCCCTGCATTTGGTTCAATAATTTTTGACGTACGTCCAGATGTTGAATACCTCCTCATCTGTTAGTCGAATCCTTACCAAACTTCATCAATAGCTTCCTCACATCGACGGCTATCCGTCCAATGTCATTCAAGTGACCTTGACCTTGGAGACATTTACTGTTGTGTCAATAATTTTGGACGTACGTCCAAATGTTGAATACCTCCTAATTCGTTAAAACTGATTCATCCAAACTTCATCAATAGTTTCTACACATTGATGGATATCTAGTAGTGTAATTCGGCTGCCGTTGACATTAGTGACCTTCACCTTGGTGTCAACAATTTTGGACAAACATCCAAATTTTGAATATCTCCTCATTCATACCATTACCAAGCTTCATAAATAGCTTTCTCACATTCATAGCTATCCATCCAGTGACATTCCGGTGACCTTTGCCTTCATCTTGGTGACTTTCGTGTCAATAATTTTGGATGTACGTCCAAATGTTGAATATCTCCTGATCGGATCATTACCAAACTGCACCAGTAGCTTCCTCACTATCCACCCAGTGTCATTTGTGTGACCTTGACCTTGGCGATTGTGACCTTCATATCCATCATTTTGGAGTCCTCATATTGTGACCTTGACCTTGGTGACCTTGATGTTCGTGGCGATCGCCTTGTTTAGTGGGTAAAACACTCCCCTGCGATCGCCATGTCTCAAAATATAGGTAATGTCCGTCAAAACTTTGGACCTACTTTTTCATTTCCCGTATGAGCCATGTCATGGGAAAAGGTACCTTATTGCAAAATTTTGACTTTTTGATGTTTTCCGATGCAGAGCTCATTTCTGAACACACTGGTGTTTGTTTTACGCAATTCCGATGTAAATTGGCTGATCTATTACACATTTAGCACATATATCGTATGTCATTTGAACGTCACGTCGCTCATTATTGTGGCAACGTCGCAAGCTTTTTCAGACATCACATTAATTATCTCTGAACAGAGTGGTCATGTTTCGTTTCACGCCATGAATGATAAATGTAGCCTATAACATACATGTGAACAGAAAATATACATGTACATGATGTATGTGAAAATATTCAGATGGAAGATATACCATTACATGTCAGATAAGTACGGAAATATTTTCCGTAAATTGTCAAACGTGGAAACTTTCAGTGCACATGTGGATTTACATTAATCAGCTCCTTTCATCAATTTATCAGAATTTAATGTTTCATAGTTCGTAAAAACTTAAAAACTGCATTTGTGGGGACCTTGCACTAGGGGAATGTTCTGTTTGCTTCATAGGAATGTACAGGAATTGTGGATATACATGTAAGGAACAACATCAAGTATTGATTGAACTGGCCATTTAATAAATTAATAAATTAAACTGCGCGGCGACAAGTTATGAAAAATCATAAACTGACAAGCAAAGGTGGGGTGTGACACATTTACTGCCACATTGTATTTGAACAGGAGTATGTGCCTGAGAAAAATACAACCCCCACCCAATACATGACGAATAAGCCGAATTGTGACTGAATGACTGAATGTAAAGAGGCCCTAAATTGACAGCCCCAAGACAAATCGACTCACATGTATTAACAGCATGCCGCAAGTAGCAACACCAGTATGTTATTTAACCAAAACAATGTAGCAGCCGTACATACTACATGTATTCAGACAAACAAAACAGTGTCCCCGACCCCTATGTCCTGTTTATTTGTATGGCAAATATACGTTACTATTACAACTACCGGTAACCACATGGCTACTATATACACATACCATGGTACACCTGCAGCTGGAGTACCAACATCGAGATCACTATATGCGGTAACTAGCATCCCAGAACATAATGTACAACTGTACACTCAGAACAGAAAATATACTAGTCCGCATTAAAAAGTTACTGAAAAGCGTCAATCAACAGCAATGGAATGACCTCATGAATATCAATTATACAACATTGACCATACATGTACTCGCCAGCCGCAGGGGCCTCATGTGATGACAGAAATGTAGACCAGGACTACATGCCTCCCCATAGCTATTCTGCATTTCATACCACCTCCATGACAATAACGAAAATTAAAATAATGTAATTTGTCCAGTAGCATATTCACGCTCTCCGGATCAGCCAAACGAAGTCCCTGACTTCATGTCTACGTATCCCGACAGAACGCACATGCCCAAAAATCCCTGTATAAAACGTTATGCAACATTTGCAATTGATCATGCCGACAAAGATTTATTGATGTAATCATGGAGTTAAGTGGTCACTGCTGAACTAGATCAAACCGTGCATTTACACATTATGATCAAGTACAACACTGGACTACCAGTAGGGTTCCCACTGGTCCTTAAATTCCTGGAAAGTCATGGGATTTGGAAAAAATGGATTCCAGGCCTGGATAGTCATGGAATTTGCCTCTTTTTCTGAAAAGGTCATTGAAAGTCATGGAATTTGGATTCCAGTGCAATTATTGGTGTTGTTGAGGAAAGTTCAGTGCAATTTCATGATTTTGAGCCAAACCATTTGCTGTGGTTAGAGCACCTGGCACCAAATCAGGATTTTGTAAATTCAGAACTGAATTACTACTTCTCTCCCCTCGTTAGGTGTATTCCAGGCTCGAAATGGCTCAAGTTATGAGTCGATAAGCCATAAAACACTGTTTCATCAGCATCATCCACACAAATATGGGTCCTTGAATTTCGAAAACAGGTCCTTGAAAGTCGTGTAAAAGTCATTTAATATGGTCTTGCCAAAAGAGTGGGAACCCTGTACCAGGTTAACAGTGATACCAGCGAGCCTGCTTCACTAGACATCTCACCAACCATACTAATGTGGAAGACCTGAACTGTTTGAGTGTAAAAAGCCTAGCAAAGCGGGCACTGTGATGAATCCAACAAAACACCTTACATATTTACAATGTGACTGGCACAAGCCTTTGCCAGTGTATACCCGCAACAAAGAAACAACAAACAAACAACAAAACACAAAACATATACAGTCGAGCACCAGTATCTCGAAGTCGAAGGGAGATCGTATTTTAGTCGAGATAGGACTAGGTTCGAGATACCGAGGAAGTGACATGGTCAAATATTTTCGCAAAAAAATATCAAATCATGTTACCCATCACATCACGAGTAAACAATAAAGGAATAATGAAACAAAACATGTGTTGCTTTTATTATTTTATATACCAATTAATTGACAAACAACAATATGAACATTACATACATTATATACATGTATTCAATAGACAATATGTCACTAACTAACAAGGAAATAAAGTTGTGTTTACATAATAAGTAACATATAATACAAGAAACAGAAAAGTACATGTTTTAAACGAAACGAAAATGACACCGTCACTCGAAGTCAGGTCTCGTGAAGAATGTCATGTGGCACGTCGTGATATGCTTAATGAATCGTGTCAAACACTCAAACAAATCGAGGTGGACCAATTAAGCAAACAACCCGAGGCAGGTGTGAATTTATTTTGTTTCGTTTGATAATAGTTTTTGAAAATTAGCGTTAACCAAATTTATCTTGGCAGCCAGGCGCTTAGGTGATTTACCCAAGCGTTTATGTGATCGAGATAGCGAATATATTTTTAACATATTTTTATACGAAGGGGACAGAATGAACAGTCGAGATAGAGAACATGTTCGAGATAGGGCATGTTCGAGATAGCCGAGGAAATTTACATTAAACAAATAAGGATATAATTCGGGACTTTAGCGAATCATCGAGATAGGGGATACCATCGAGATACTGATGTTCGAGGTACTGGTGCTCGACTGTAGATCTAAATGAATAAAGTTAGAGACAATGGGGGCACAAATATTGTGAGGAATACTAAAACCCTGTCCCCACAGGTATGCTGTTTATTAGTGTAATGGTGTACAACAACGTATCAACATTTGTTCCATAATTAAAAGTAATTCTGGCATTCGACAGGGTATAACATAATTTAGCCCTCATGTCCCAGAAATCCTAAAATGTACTTGAGGGCCAAACCATGCATGTCAGTGGTCTGGTAATGATCAAACCCAATCTGACAAATAGTCGGGCCTGAAAGTAGAACAACCTAATGGTGCCATGAATAGCAGTATTCCAGGTACTGTAAATGGGGCATAACATACATTAGCTCTCATTCACCCCATTCTGAAACCACCTCACCCAAGTAACTACAGTGAAAGTCCGAGTATACATCCCAGGCATGGTGGTAAGTAATGTGTGTAGATTTCGCTAACGCCATATCCAACAAGTTCCTAGTGATGCTAGTCAGATCGTAACAACTAGTTCTGGGATCGGCGTCGCATGTGCATCTATCTGTGGAGCATCCCGCTTGAACTCTGCCACCTGCAAACAAGAAAGTTTGTCAGCCAAACAGTTCAAGTGACCTGGTACATGATGCTCCTTGAACAGGATATTATATTTAAATGCTTGAACCACCAACCGCCGCAGCAAATTCATCAGCAGCACATCCTTGGAAGACTGCTTATTGGTGATCTGCACTACCGCCATATTATCCGAGAAAAAGCATGACACACTTGTTAGCCAATCGAGACCACCACAACCCAAGAGCTATGACAATCGGAAATGGCTCCTTTACTGTTATGTGGTAATTCTCCCAACCATTTGGCCATTTGCCATAGAACCACTGACTCCCCAGGTAGCTCTCGAAACAGAGATTCCAAAAACATACTCTTACCGTTCTATGTAAACAAATGACATAACCTGACCTGGAAAAAAGTTTTGTTCTTTTTGATGGGGATACCAACATCCTCGGCCATGGCCAGAAATGTGACTTCTGGGGTACTAAACCAAGTGGCGAAACACGCAATGTAGAAAACGGTGGTTCAGCAAAAGGGCCAGCTACCCGACCTAAAGCAACTTCCTCTGCTATCTTTTGCTTCAAAATAGAGAGATTCTGTTTCGCTGACTGCAAATTATCACATGTATGTCCAGTATGGACACCTTGGTAATGTAAATCGAAACCATAGCGAAAACCATAAACTGAGTTTCCCCCCCATCATAGCCAGCTAACCAGCTAACTAGACGACTAGGCTTTATGGTAGTTTGAACCGGGACCAGAGACATTGGGGCCACCTGGTTTTGTTCCCCCTGTTTTTGGGTGAGGCCCTTCACAGGCCTGGCATGTGTGTGAGAATTCATAACTGTTGCGTGTATATCGGCCTTTGTTGTTTGTTGAAACTGAAGCATTTGTTCCACTTCTTATCTGCCCTCCCTCCATTTCTGAAAGTCCCACCCCGAGAGGTGTTACCGCGGAACCCCCCCCCACGAAAGGACAATTGGCCAATGCTATTGATCTTACTAGAGACACTGTTGCCTCCATGAACAAGTCGTTCGTCAACTGCCATGGTAAACTGTCGGGATCTGACTCGCGCCAGAGACAAAACTGCTCATCATAAAAAAAGGCAGATGCCTTACCAGCCTAGCTGGACAAGGTCTGAATTATGTTGGCACACACCATCAGATGTGGACCTTGTTCCGGGTGCCGATGGCAGTAGACGGCGACAAACATATGGAACGCCCTTATCCGGTGCTCATTATTGCGAAATTTGAACTTTTGATTACTAGTATGCTGCACCAGGCAAATGTTCCCGTCATCCTGCACCATCTCCAGCCTTGTATCGGGACGCTTTGAAATCAACGACTCCGGATCAATGTACTCGTTCGCCCAAATCCTAGCCCTAATCCTGGGGTCCAGGCCCAAGTCCAGGGGCCTGGAAATGTGCGACATTTTGCTGGTCAGACCCCTACCTGTGACACTGGCTCCAAAGCTGGGCTGTGAATTAAAGATATCTGTGACACCCGTAGGAGGGACAACTGGTCCCAGAATCGTAGGGCTTGCTGCCTGTGTCCCACTGGCAGCAGGAAACTGTGGTCCAAGCATGGTCCCATCTGTATGGGAAGTTTTTCAGTTACAAGCCTTAGCGCTAAAACTACGGTACAGTGCGACCCCGTTAGTACACGGAAGTCCGGCGACATACAACCTTCCGTGTTGCTTATCCGAACCGTGCTATATCCGTTCTCGCCCAAGACGCATCATAATGTCAACAAAAAATACATGTACACTGTACACTGTGACTGCGAATGAACGACGTCGCCAATGCCTATAATATGCCATAAGTTTTCACTGTTATCTTCGCATGTAATACATATATTGAATCCAAGAATTGTTAACGTCATGTTTTATTTATTCATCAAGTTCATGTAGAATGTAGATCTACGCAGGTCCGTGCAATCCATTATTGTAAATGCGTGTAGAAAAAAGTGTAGTAATGATGACGCAATGACCCAATGACCGATATCCTGTTCCATCAGCTGCAACATCACGGACAAGCTCGTGCGTTGCAATCTGTGTTTACTCATATGGTGAGCACAGGTGGAAGACTCGGGACCTATGACACCAAAATAAATGCCTATTAAAAAAATCCCATTATCCCACCCACCTGGTATCGTACTGTACATGACGTTAATAATAGAACGAGATCAAGTGGGTGGGGTAATGGATATTTTTGTAATGGTCATTTTCTTTGTGTCACACGTCCGACTATTCCACCTGTGGGTTTGAGTACAGACCTGTATAGACATGTTTTGCCCGACATGTTATAATATTGCGCCAGTTCATGAGGTAATCAGGCTTATCACGTGAGATTTTCGACGAAGATGAATCTGATAATAGTGTACATTTTCTGTAAACGATATCGAATGTTGACGAATATTAAATTAGTAATTATTTTGCATTTGCTCTGAAAATGTTATCAACTTTCCGATATATTTGCAGAAAAAAGTCAAATCATTCTCGGCGAAAATCTCAGTTATATAATAAAGTTGATTATCTCGTGCACTGGCTCAATTATGACATAGCGAAACAAGGCCAGTTGTCACGTACACATTTGTGTACATGCGCCGGGGGCGTGGGCAGTGCTGTAACAATTTAGTTAATCTGGGTCGAGTTAATCTGCGCGACTGATACGCGATCTCCGATTGGTCAGCCTTTACACCTAATTAATATTCCACCAATGGTGAGCGCGAACGCATGCCGGAAAAATGAAATCGAGCACGTAACAATTAGCACTGCTTTGTTACTGGTCTTACCGATCTTATTCCCAGTTTGCTCGGATTAATTTACGAAATGTGCAAACGTGATCAGCTGCACATTCACATCAGTGAGATAAAAGGAGGCTATGAGTCCATAAAAAAATCGTCCATTTTGGGTCTAATTTGGGAAAGAATCGCAAATTTAACACGATTTCTGACAATAGTCGTGTTACAAATTTAACACGATTTTGATATACAAATAGGAAAAAAATTCGGGAGCCAAGGCACAATAAAACCAGAAAAGAAAAGTATAAACAACCACCCACCACAGTCCACACCGACATATCTATTCCACCTTCACCCCCACCACTGGGTCCTTATTTTAACAAGTGTTTTATATTATCTAGCTACCTGTATCTGGCAGTATTCTGTGTATCTCCACGTTATCCCTCGGCTTTCGACACTGTCTGCCAGCCATGGCCCATGCTTCATCATGTTCATGTCGTCCTGGAATTTTGTTTTCTCCGAAGAGCCTGGTTAGGAGCTTGGTTAAAATGTAACCAGGCTTCTGTAGGTTGGTTAAATTTAACCAGAAAAATGATGGTTAAAATTTAACTGGAGTTTTATACAATCGCTAACCAATAATTTAACCAAATATTTGACCTAACCACGGATTTAACCAGTGGTTAAAATTTAACCAAGGTTTATACAATTGGCTGCTGTAGGGTATAACCAGATTCAACTCTCTAGTACCAGTAATCAATGCACACGAGGGCCAAACCTGGTAGTATCTTACCTCTAACCGAACTCTAACAACATGGTTAGCAATAATCATATTACCCTTGTGTAAGGTATATCCAGATTCAACTCTCTAGTACCAGTAATAAATGTACAAGAGGGCCAAACCCGGTAATATCATCTCATCTCTAACATAACTGTAACACATTATTAGCACTAATCCCTCATGTAAGGTATAACCAGATTACACTCCCAGTACCAAGATTCAAGTATATAGTAGCAGTAATAAATATAAACATGATACATGAGGGCCAAACCTTGTAACATCATCTTATCTCTAACAAGAGCATCATATCTGTAGCGAGATAGCATAGCATCATATATCCAATGAGATAGTATAGCATCATGTCTCTAACAAGATAGCAGCATATTTCTAATGACATAGATCATAGCACCGTATCACTAACGAGATAGCAGCATATTTCTAATGACATAGATCATAGCACCATATCACCAACGAGATAGCAGCATATTTCTAATGACATAGATCATAGCACCATATCACCAACGAGATATCAGCATATTTCTAATGGGATAGCACCATATCCCTAACGAGATAGATTCACGCTATATTTACAGTGATATAACGCAATGAAAAGAGTGATATTACGACAACAAAGCAAAATAGAACAAATATCCAGGACCATCATCAACATTAATCCTGTCACCCATATGTTGTGTATAACCAGATTCAACTCCCTAGTACCAGTTATCGATGTACATGAGGGCCAAACCAGGTGATATCCTCTTATCCTTAATGTGATAGCATCATATCCCTAATGGGATAGCAACATATCTGTAACGAGATAGCATCTAATGAGATAGCAACCCATTCTCTAACGAAATAGCACCATACTATGAAAACTGACAACACTCAGAATTAATGTTAGCATGGTTAATTAGACAAATATGAGAAATGCGGGTATTTGACTCATGATGCAGATACATGTGTAGACAAAAAAACTGTGATCGAGAAAATGAATGAGAAAGCGATAGCCTCATTGCTGCGTGCAGGTAGCAACATGGTAACAACAACTTAGTACCAAGAATATCATCATATCTACATGTAGCTAAAGGATCGCTAAATAAGCAACTACACCTGAAAACAGCATGAATAGTGAACGAAAGGATAAAATCACATAAGCATAATATATTTCAGTAGTACCCAATGGCAACCCCCCCCACCCCCCACCCTGAGACCATCCAAAATTTGTGACCAATGCAGAGCCAGATCAGTATGTGCAACCACACCGACAAATCAGGGTCACACTGATCGCAAATTCAAAGACGAGGCAACACATAATCAAAATAAATTCAGATCATCCAATAGTAGGCCAGACAGCTAATGGGTCTACCACACATCATAAAATGACTCGTATCTAACTGATACTAGATAAGGTGTAAGAAACAGCTGTCCCAGGGCTGTAATAATAGTCATAGTAGCTAACGTAATGCGTTCCAGCAAGTGCCATGCAAACTTCTGTAAAACATCACAGACCCGCGACTCTAGTACAAATGGACTCCATCCGGTAGCATCGTCTGATAAGTGGATCGTTTCAGTCCTTTGTGTTTCCAATACACAACACTGCTGGAGGCCCTGATAATTTGGTTAACAGCTATGACCAACTGGTTATACACCTCCACAGGCTGGTTGCGGGTCTGGTACCGAAACAGGAACTGTTCAATGGTCGCTGACTTCAGGTGGTACCGGGCCTTCATGGTAGATACCCATGCAATCAGACGATACGCCACCTCCTCGGCTGTGCTAAGCACGTCCACACTGTCCCAACTGCACAACAATGTGCGAACACCGACTCTTCCGAATCCTCCTCTCCCGAATCCTCTCAAAAGTGGCCAGGTGTCTAGTAGACATATCCCCCCCCCCCCCTGCCATTCAGTATGATAGGTCCTGTGGACAGTCTGAGTGCCAAGTTCCTCTGGTCCGCGTCCGCAGCAACATATCTCTCGATTCTGCTAATGTGCAAAATTCCCAGGGTCAATAAACTATCAGCGGATCCATCCATGATAGCCAGCTTGTGACACAAATGTGCATACGCAGTTTTCTCTATTGGTCCGAAACAGCAAGGCGCGAATCTGTCCTGATTAACAAGTTTACGTTTGACACTTAAATAGCCACAACAGCACGTCACCCGTAAAAACTGTTTAAATATGTGTTGTTACATCATATGTAATGCGCATCCCCACAAATATATTTATATCTATACATTATCATTTCTTCATATAGGTCTTAAATTAGATTGTATAGATGCCGTAATAGAGAATAGTCTAACATTAGATGGTGGCAGGTATTCTCTTGGCCGTAGGCTCGAACTGTGCCAGGGTTCAATCTAGGTCACAAATTTAGGGAGAAGTGACTTCTCCCTCCAGGCAAAATAGGGAGAAGTGAGGTGAAGTGAGGTGAAGCGGCCATTTTTAGCTCGACTATTCGAAGAATAGTTAGAGCTTATGTTGTCACACAGGCGTCGGCGTCACCGTCACGCCTTGATTAAGGTTTTTAGTCAAGCTTGTATATGCAATACTACTGGCCCTACACCCACCATACTTGGACAACTTCATCTCCTAGTGATGTACATCAATAACCCCTGATCTATATTTGACCTTGACCTACATTTCCTCTTGAATTACTTAGTTAATTCCCCTTGGTTAATGTTTTTAGTCAACCTTGGTTAAGGTTTTTAGTCAAGCTTGTAGATGAAATACTCCTGGCCCTACACCAACCATACTTGGACAACTTCATCTCCTAGTGATGTACATCAACAACCCCTGACCTATATTTGACCTTCACCTACATTTAACATTGAATTACTTAGTTAATTCCCCTTGGTTAAGGTTTTTAGTCAACCTTGGTTAAGGTTTTTACTCAAGCTTGTACATGGAATACTATTGTGCATACAGACACCATACTTGGACAACCTTTTCTCATAGTGATGTACATCAATAATCCCTGATCTATATTTGACCTTGACCTACATTTCCTCTTGAATTACTTAGTTAATTATCTTTGGTTAAGGTTTTTAGTGAAGCTTGTAGATGGAATACTCCTGGCCCTACACCAACCATACTTGGACAACTTCATCTCCTAATGATGTACATCAACAACCCCTGACCTATAGTTGACCTTGACCTACATTTAACCTTGAATTACTTAGTTAATTCCCCTTGGTTAAGGTTTTTAGTCAACCTTGGTTAAGGTTTTTGTCGCTCCTGCTTTAGCAGAGGCGCGACTATAGTCGGCGCTTTTTCCGTTGTCGTCGTCCACGTCGTCGTCTGCGTCGTCCGTTTTTTTTGTAAGGCAAATGCGTTAAAGTTATTGTTTTTTGACAACATCTCTTTAACCCCTTGCCAGACTTTTTATAATATTTCACATCAATGTTTATCTAGGGATGATGCTTCATTACGCACACCCCCACATCCAAATTCTGAAGGTCAAGGTCATTTATTTTTTACTTGTAATGTTCACCGGTTTTGTAACAGGAATGCGTTAAAGTTATTGTTTTTTCACAATATCTCTTTAACCCCTTGCCAGACTTTGATAATATTTCACATCAATGTTTGTCATGGGATGATGCTTCATTACGCACACCCCCACATCCAAGTTCTGAAGGTCAAGGTAATTTATTTACTTTTAATGTTCACCGGTTTTGTAACAGAAATGCGTTAAAGTTATTGTTTTTTCACAATATCTCTTTAGCCCCTTGCCAGACTTTGATAATATTTCACATCAATGTTTGTCTAGGGATGATGCTTCATTACGCACACCCCCACATCCAAATTCTGAAGGTCAAGGTCATTTATTTACTTGTAATGTTCACCGGTTTTGTAAGAGGAATGCGTTAAAGTTGTTGTTTTTTCACGATATCTCTTTAAC
Source organism: Conchocele bisecta (assembly GCA_029237695.1). NCBI lineage: Eukaryota > Metazoa > Mollusca > Bivalvia > Lucinida > Thyasiridae > Conchocele > Conchocele bisecta. The sequence goes on from CM055272.1 coordinate 7,308,370, forward strand.
CCCTTGCCAGACTTTGATAATATTTCACATCAATGTTCGTCTAGGGATGATGCTTCATTACGCACACCCCCACATCCAAATTCTGAAGGTCAAGGTCATTTGTTTACTTGTAATGTTCACCGGTTTTGTAACAGGAATGCATTAAAGTTATTGTTTTTGTCGCGCCTGCTTTAGCAGAGGCGCGACTATAGTCGGCGCTTTTTCCGTCGTCGTCGTCCGCGTCGTCGTCCGCGTCGTCGTCCGCGTCGTCCGTTTTTTTTGTAAGGCAAATACGTTAAAGTTATTGTTTTTTCACAATATCTCTTTAACCCCTTGCCAGACTTTGATAATATTTCATATCAATGTTTGTCATGGGATGATGCTTCATTACGCACACCCCCACATCCAAATTCTCAAGGTCAAGGTCATATATTTACTTTTTATGTTCACCGGTTTTGTAACAGAAATGCGTTAAAGTTATTGTTTTTTCACAATATCTCTTTAACCCTTTGCCAGACTTCGATAATATTTCATATCAATGTTTGTCTAGGGATGATGCTTCATTACGCACACCCCCACATTCAAATTCTGAAGGGCAAGGTCATTTATTTACTTGTAATGTTCACTGGTTTTGTAACAGAAATGCGTTAAAGTTATTGTTTTTTTCACAATATCTCTTTAACCCCTTGCCAGTCTTTGATAATATTTCACATCAATGTTTGTCTATGGATGATGCTTCATTATGCACACCCCCACATCCAAATTCTGAAGGTCAAGGTCATTTATTTACTTGTAATGTTCACCGGTTTTGTAACAGAAATGCGTTAAAAGTTATTGTTTTTTCACAATATCTCTTTAACCCCTTGCATGACTTTGATAATATTTCACATCAATGTTTATCTAGGGATGATACTTCATTATGCACACCCCCACATCCAAATTCTCAAGGTCAAGGTCATTTATTTACTTGTAATGTTCACCGGTTTTGTAACAGGAATGCGTTAAAAGTTATTGTTTTTTCACAATATCTCTTTAACCCCTTGCCAGACTTTGATAATATTTCACATCAATGTTTTCTAGGGATGATGCTTCATTACGCACACCCCCAATCATTACACACACCCCCACATCAAAATTCTCAAGGTCAAGGTCATTTATTTACTTTTAATGTTCTGTAGCATAAATGCGTTAAAGTTATTGTTTTTTCATAATATCTCTTTAACCCCTTCTCAGACTTTGATAATATTTCACATCAATGTTTGTCTAGGGATGATGCTTCATTATGCACACCCCCACATCCAAATTCTCAAGGTCAAGGTCATTTATTTACTTTTAATGTTCACCGGTTTTGTAACAGAAATGCATTAAAGTTGTTATTTTTTCACAATATCTCTTTAACCCCTTTCCACACTTTGATAATATATCACATCCATGTTTGTCATGGGATGATGCTTCATTACGCACACCCCCACATCCAAATTCTGAAGGTCAAGGTCAATTATTTACTTGTAACGTTCACCGGTTTTGTAACAGAAATGCGTTAAAGTTATTGTTTTTTTCACAATATCTCTTTAACCCCTTGTCAGACTTTGATAATATTTCACATCAATGTTTGTCTATGGATGATGCTTCATTACGCACACCCCCACATCCAAATTCTCAAGGTGAAGGTCATTTATTTACTTGTAATGTTCACGGTCAAATGCCTCGGCAGGCGCGACACCGCTTCCGTGGCGGAATTCTTGTTAGTCAAGCTTGTAGATGGAATACTATTGTGCATACAGACACCATACTTGGATAACATTTTCTCATAGGGATGTACATCAATAACCCCTGACCTATATTTTATCCTCACCTACATTTATCCTTGAATTACTTGGTTAATGTTTATAGTCAAGCTTTTATATGGAATACTCCCTGGCCTACATCAGCAATACTTGGACAACTTCATCTCCTAGTGATGTACATCAATAATCCCTGACCTATATTTGACCTTGACCTCTTTTATCCTTGGATTACTTACTTATTTCCCCTTGGTTAAGGTTTTTAGTCAAGCTTGTATATGGAATACTCCTGGGCCTACAGCAACCATACTTGGAAAACTTCATCTCCTAGTGATGTACATCAATAACCCCTGACCTATATCTGACATTGACCTACATTTAACCTTGAATTACTTACTTAATTTCCCTTGGTTAAGGTTTTTAGTCAACCTTAGTTAAGATTTTTATGCAGGCCGCAGCCACCTTGTTTGTCAAGCTATGTGTACATCGACAACCCTCGTAGTTGAGCTATGCTGTTCTCCTACAGCTCTTCTTATATTTCGCACTCTGTATCCTTGTCCACGCAATAACTCAAGTTCTACTTCACCGCTGGTAACCAAATTCGGTATACATGTTTATCACGCAAGATGAAGAAGCCTATTTATTTTCAAAAATGTCCAATTACTTATCTCCCCTTGGCGGCCATTTTTATTTATTCGCACTCTGTATCCTTATTTAAAATCGTATCCAATGTAATAATGTCATAGAATAATGCAATTAATAAATATTCATTTCTTATATATCTATTACGTTATTTTTAATATATTATCTATTCTAATAATATTTATTGATTATTCCAGTCCGGAACTCATTAATGTTGACCCTTGTCCACGCAATAACTCAAGTTCTACTTCACCGATCGTAACCAAAGTCGTTATACATGTTTATCATGGCAAGACGAAGAAGCCTATTGATTATGAAAATTTTCCGATGACTTATCTCCCTTTCGCGGCCATTTTTATTTTTCGCACTCTGTATCCTAGTCCACGCAATAACTCAAGTTCTACTTTATCGCTTGTAACCAAATTTGGTATACATGTTTATCTCGGCAATACGAAGAAGTCTATTGATTTTGAAAAATTTCTGATCACTTATCGACCATTGGCAGCCATTTTTAATTTTCGCACTCTGTATCCTTGTCCACGCAATAACTCGAGTTCTATTTCACCGATCGTAAACAAATTCGGTATACATGTTTATCACGGCAAGACGGAGAAGCCTATTTATTTTGACAGATCGTGACCAAATTCAATATACATGTTTATCACGGCAAGAACCCTATTAATTGTCAGTGAGTTATCCCCCCTTGTTAACTGGCCTTGCTCTTACTTATACATGTACATGTAATTAATTATATTCCGCAGGTACTCTGAAATTTGTGTCAACTTTTGACGTTATTTACGAAATATATCAGTTTTTGTAAATATAAATTTTAATATGAAATATTCAGTTTTTATGCGCGACGTACCGTATTTACCCTATGTATTGGGACAGTAAAAAAATAAATAAAATTCTACGTGTCCCAATACATAATATAAAATAAATTAATTATTTTTTTTGGTGTCCCATTTATTAGCCAGGTTTTTTGAAAAAAAATCCAGGCTATTGGATTGGCGAAAGCCGGCCGGGCGTGGGCGGGGCGGGCGCGGGCGGCCGGCGGCGGGCGGGCGGCGGCGGCGGGCGGCGTCCACAATCAATGTTAAGTTTTCGTGTTTGAGTCCATTTCTTTGTTACTGTACCACCTAGGACCACCAAACTTTCACAGCTTTATAATCAAGGGGTGCCCACCACAAATCACTATCCAACATGTTACTTTTTTTTTATCTTGACCCATTTTTTCCGCGTAGTCGACTTAGTCATTTTCAATGTTAAGTTTCCGCGTTTACGATGTTAAGTTTTCGTGTTTAAGTCCATTTCTTTGGTACTGTACCACCTAGGACCACCAAACTTTCACAGTTTCATAATCAAGGGGTGCCCACCACATATCACTATCCAACATGTTACTCTTTTTTTAACTTCACCCATTTTTTCCGCGCAGTCGACTTAGCCATTTTCAATGTTAAGTTTTCGCGTTTACAATGTTAAGTTTTCGTGTTTAATGTCCATTTCTTTGGTACTGTACCACCTAGGACCACCAAAAAACTTTCACAGCTTCATAACCAAGGGGTGCCTACCACATACAACTATCCAAACATGTGACCATTTTTTTACCGTCACCTATTATTTCTACGTAATTGACTTAGCCATTTTCAACGTTAACTTTTTAACGTACGTCTGGTTAAAGTTTTTTGGTTAAAACTTTTTTGTTATACTATATCTCTGCAACTGCTTCGCCCATTACCTTGAAACTTCACATGGGTGTTTATCATCATCCATATTTTCATTCTAACCCCCAACTGTGTGGCCCCTGTGCCCAATGTCAAGGTCAAATTACTTTGAATTTTTTTGTTAAAGTTTTTTCGTGTACTATATCTCTGCAACTGCTTCACCCAATACCTTGATACTTCACATGGGTGTTTATCATCATTGTCGCACCTGCTTGCGGAAAGCGCGATCCTGTGCCCAATGTCAAGGTCAAATTACTTTGAATTTTTTTGTTAAAGTTTTTTCGTGTACTATATCTCTGCAACTGCTTCACCCAATACCTTGATACTTGACATGGGTGTTTATCATCATTGTCGCACCTGCTTGCGGAAAGCGCGATCCTGTGCCCAATGTCAAGGTCAAATTACTTTGAATTTTTTGTTAAAGTTTTTTTCGTGTACTATATCTCTGCAACTGCTTCACCCAATACCTTCATACTTCACATGGGTGTTTATCATCATTGTCACACCTGCTTGCGGAAAGCGCGATCCTGTGCCCTATGTCAAGTTCAAATTACTTTAAATTTTTTTGTTAAAAGTTTTTTCGTGTACTATATCTCTGCAACTGCTTCACCCAATACCTTGATACTTCACATGGGTGTTTATCATCATTGTCACACCTGCTTGCGGAAAGCGCGATATCGTCGGCATTTTGGCATACGTCCGTCCGTTCGTCCGTGTGTCCGGTTAAAGTTTTTTGGTTAAAGTTTTTCCATCTACTATATCTATTTTTTTAGTGTCCATGCCTCGCCCCAAGGCGCGACATGCAGGCCACAGCCATCTAGTCTACAAAAAGTGGGTATAATTATGTTATCCAAGTGTCTATGCTTGGAAAAAACCTGGCCTTCGTGGCTTTGCCTCGTTTCTTGTTAATATTGAAAGTTTGTATCCTCGAAATTGTGAAATTGCTATATCGGTACAATAACAGGTTGAATTTAATTATTTTCCGTTTCTAAGCATGTCGATCATTTTTATGATCGGAAAATACCCGAACTATATGTTACGGAAATTGCCGAGTGCACAAATGAAACAATTTAATTTCCAATTTAAAAAAGTATTATCTCGACCAAACTGCGAATGTAGTGATTTGATGATTGCAGTGTGATATATATGAAGACATAGTGCTCCAAACTAGACAAGAGCATTGAGGTAGTATGCAAAGTTTGAAGGCAACATCAAAACTAATATTCGTCTACAAGAAAATAATCTCTACTACAGGCTCCATTTAAGTGCTATATGATCTAGGATTTACACAAAATGCATAAACGCCCCACTTCTCCTATACTATGTCAGCCCTTTCCCCCATCCCGCTCAATTCTTACCAAACTTCAAAATTCTTCATGTTACCTGTAACACCTGTAACACAGTCCGTCTCCAAGTGATTGATCAACGGATTATAATGTCCACCTTACGGTCAACAGGCCGTGAGCTCGCACATGAACTTTACTCACACGCAAACAAAAGAAATCTGTACAGTATGGTAAAATACCCTAAATGCAGGCGCGGATACAGGGGTGGGGGTGTCCAGGGGGTCCGGACCCCCCCCCCCTGCTCCCAGCCAAAAAAACAGAGAAGAAAATCTACAATACTCGAATAGTTGGATGACTTTTTTCGTGGTCTATGTGTCAGGAAATCGCATCCGCATGAGTGGGACACAGACTGAATATATGGATGATGACTACCCTCGGTAGTGTCTGGATATAATAGCATGGAGAGCATGCCGTGACCGGATACATGTCCGTACTTTAAACTTACCTCGTGAATATTGATGAGAGGGCGGGGCGATGTATCAGGAGTATTTCCGTGTGAATCGAAATAATTTCAGCAAATAAATCACATTCTGGCATTGACAGGCGGCATTGACGATGTATACGGTTTATTGGTAATCTATTTAATCAACAGAGCTCAGATTTACCGTCAGCACTGTGTTATATTAGTTAATCAGCGACGGCCTCATTTTATAGCGAGACGTGCCAATAGTCGGCATGACCAGTAGCCGGTGAAAAAAACAAAAAACAATTGGAGTGGCGATTTTTTTATTTTCCCCAGCGGAATCCCTGACTGTGTTTAAAAGTATTTAAAAAAAAAGAGATGTCCCAATACTTAAGGTGCAGAAATTATTGATTTTTTAAAAAAAATTGTGATGTGTCCCAAAAGTTGTTTCCTAAAAAATAATTATTTCTCCCCAAAACGGGGGTGTCACAATATAAAGGGTGTCCCAATACATAGGGTAAATACGGTATTATGTATTCATCTTGTACGGGCGGGCGGTGGGCCGGCACAGCTTGTCCACGCAATAACTAGTCTACTTGACGTATTGTAACCAAATTCGGTATACATGTTTATCACGTCAAGATGAAGAAGCCTATTGATTTTCAAAAATGTCCGATGACTTATCTCGCCATGACGGCCATTTTTATTTTTTGCACTCTGTATCCTTGTCCACGCAATAACTAAAGTTCTACTTCACCGCTCCTAACCAAATTTGGTATACATGTTTATCACGGCAAGACGAAGAAGCCTATTGATTTTGAATTTTTATCCGATGACGTATCTCCCCTTTGCGGCCATTTTTAATTTTCCCACTCTGTGTCCTTGTTTATCTTTGTCCACACAATAACTCTTTACGGATCGTAACCAAATTCAGTATAGATGTTTATCCCGTCAAGATGAAGAACCCTGTACATCCGCTGTACACTGCGACTGAGAAGGTGCAATAAGCCAAACACAACACGGGGCTTATAGGGTGTTTGCGACTAGTGTAGATCCAGTTCAGCCTGTACATCCGCACGTATTTTCTATTTATTTGAAACAAGTCAGTAGTAAAATAGATTAGAAATAGTAAATAATTTACTGTACATGTGAAAATTGAATATATCCTTTTAATTCTTTTTATCTGTCAACGAACAAAATATGTGATTTTGTTATATTTTAGTATTCAAAAACATTATTTACGGAAAAATAAGCGAGTGGACATTCAAGTTACACAATTTTATTCCTGCAATATATTCATCCATGTGTAAAAACAAACACATCAAGATTGGATTTTCGGAACTGTAGAAAGCACCCTGATGTGCACAGTGTATCTATTCTACCATGTCTGTCAAAGTGGATTCAACTAATCAGCTTGGCATATAGGCCCTGGTAGTACCAGCAACAAATAGGTTTTTAGTACCATCTCTGCGCACCAAAGATTTTTGTTACTAAAGTGATCAGACACATATACTCTATATATTTCTGCATGATAGACATTCAGAAGTAGTAGCTTAAGCCTAGTAATTTGCATAAACAAGATGGCCGCCAATGAAAAAGTGCTTTACTACATGTAGGGACATATCGTATTGAGGAAGCATTTTTCAAAGGACAGCTACCGATAAATTTCAGACATTTAATACATCATGGCCGACTAAATGTTTATCCATTCATTGTATTATGATATGATGTGTACAAATCCAATATGGCTGCCATTTTACTAGAATTCTATGATATATTTAAAGAAACAGACACACACATGCAATTAAGCGTTGCCACTACCCACAGATATGAAACTAAAATAGTCCAAAGTTGTTTAACATATTGGTATTTATAATAATATCCAAAAAAAACCATAACATTTGTGGTATTAACTTATTATATTGCATATACAATATGGCCGACCTTATGAAACGCATGTCCAGTTTTCGGGATATTTATATGCAACGTCTATTTTCAGCAGTCACATAATGGTTAATGAAAAAACAATTCTGATATGTGATAACTGACATGCTATACAATGCTTATAACCCAATTTTAGAATAAAATGAAAAGTGTGTAAATCCAAAATGGCCGCCATATTATACGAATTTCGTAAATTATTCATATAACTTTGTTATCAATGTAAGCACCACACACCCGTTCAAAACTCCATGGTCACAATGTATAAACATTCGGTGATCTACAGCTTACTAAAAGCATAAATAGGAGCATACGCGTATTAATTTGCATATTTATCATTGTAAAATTGCAAAAGCAATTTCTGGAATTCAGACCTATTCACGTATTAGACAAATCATATTAGACGAGAGCATACAGATCAGTTTCAACGATTTAATCATTGTCATCCTGCAGAAAGCTTTTAAATACTCGTTTGAGGCAAATATGATTTGCATAATATGCAAGATGGCCGCCATTTCATACAATACTTGTAGTAATTCAACTAAATCACCATTAACATTATATCAGTAGCTGCGGAATAAAAAGAATAATTGTAATTGTACCCTATTGTATCTTTAATATACAGTGTACTTTGTGTTTATCATACGATTTGGGGTCTATACACATGATACAGGTGTTGTTTGATGATTAAATGTGCAATGCCCTCTACCAATCGGTAATACTGTATCTGTTTTAATATTGGAGCATAATGTATCACGCGCTATTCCATTTTGTATTTTGTCATATGCATTACCAGGCACAGCATACTGTTTACCTGAGTAATAAAATGAACAAAACGCATATTACAAATGTCCAATTTAAGCTAAATGATGATGTAATATAGCCAATTAATATAATATAACATACACGATGCATGCACGTTCAGCGATAATGTAATCTATACGTGATGTTACCGCCACATGAGACTAAACGAAAGTTAAAAATGTCAACATTACTACTGTGCAGTGTTCTGTTTTTACCACTTTGTATACGTAAACGTGCATTATAAATGACAGTAAATGCAACAGTCTTATGATACGAATGTCATAATTATAGATATGAGTTTGACATACCCGTGTAGTGAACACTATGCATCACTTAATTTATTTAATAGTTTCTCCTTACTCATTGTTTACTTTATGTGGAGTCCTGACATCAGGGAAATATGACAGCAAAGCAAGCAAGAGGATTATTATTTGTGTTTTGATCTTTAACATTACAGACAATGCCAACATATACGTCGCCGAACACAACTACCAAACAACTTATACTACGCGTTTCGGGTTTTATTTCTAGCTAGCTGATTGCCTGCGTGTGTCTTTTAGGGACTGTGTAGCGCAGTCCATCTTAGTGCCTCATTCAAAACTCGACCTACACATTTACTTCCTCGTATATGATACATTTTCCTTATTATCCCAGGCCAGGCAATGGTCTATCGGATGCATTGTTTCCTATTTTAAATGCACATGTATGCTTAAACAAATTATTTAATTGTATCCATCTATGTCTATGTTTTAAAGCGTATTAGCTATTCATGTAGCATGCGCATTTACATAACCTATTTGTATACAAAGGCGAGTTTTTTTATTATTTAACACCCATATATGTTCATTGTTCGACTTACAGCCGCGAAGAGTGATAAAAGCAAATTCCTAACAAATGCAATAAAATAGCCATTCCATTGCAACTACACAAACAAGTTATGTTATGGTAGACGTTGTCCATATGCATGAATGTCATTGTCAGCAGAGAATGGTTCATAAATGTATAAGCGTTAATATAACAATGTGACAATATTAAATAAGTAAATTAATACTCGTTGTGAACTGCGTGTATGTGACACGTTGTAAGCTCCTCGACCATATCATGTGGATAGCCTGATATATTCCGTTAGTGTCTTCTTTACATGTGTTCATATGTCTTCTTTGGGTATATTGTTATCTATTTCCATAACATACCACACACGCAGATAATGAGATATAACAGCAACGAAGCATTTATTAAACGACCACTGAACAAATTTCTTCACATGGGTTGTTTGTCATATATCAAAAGATAATACATATAACTAGGAATATAAACCTTGATCATGAAATATGAAGACAAATAAGCAAATTAATAATGATGCTGGATAAACTACTTGGTTGACGTACATGTGACGCCTAAGTACTAGTGACACAGTATGGTGGATACTGACGTGTTGTAGATAGAATGGGTCACCGTGCTTTGGTTTTCCAGACACAGCTTTTCATACGGTGCACCTCGGTGCCTGTTGTTTTTGTTATTACCACTGAATGCTGATCTAGTCTATGTCTCATTTCGGGATAGTATCCATATTCGGAATAGAACCAGCAGTACAGGGGCTAACTTTGGACAGGCAGAAAGTAGAAGTATTACAATTTCAGCTTTAGGTTCGATGATCCAACCAATGTGCAGCAAGTACTGATAGGGTACATTAGGCCAGTTTTTTTTTATTAGTTGGTTTACAGATCCGCCGACCCGATTTTTTGACAATGTGGAAAAAAATAAAAATTTTAATTTCCGATTTTTTTTTAGATTTTTTTACCTCCGATCCAAAAATAAATTTTTGCTGTGCCGAGATAAGTAAGTGGCGGAAACCGGATCTTAGCAAGCGAGCAGCGACAACAACAACAACCTGCGAATGGATGATTCATATGATTTGATATATCTCCAATATGATTTGATATATCTCCATTTCAGATTGAATGCAAAAATTCAAAACCTTAACGCTCGGGTAAATGGCCTATATTTTCTGTTTTCTTGCTCCGATGTGCTTCATATTTCATGTATGCGTTCTTCCTAGGGTCCTCTACCGCCCTGCCACAAATCCACACTTGTGCCACCCCCACTGATATTCGTTTCAACTATATCGCTGCTTCGTTGTCTTGTAGTTAAAATTATACCAGATACGGTATTAATATGTACGCATTACGCAACCCATTCACAGTGATCAACATTCAACAGTATGTGAATATGAAACTGAGTTGCTATGTAGAATATAAAGAAACTTGCTGAACCGACTCCCTACGTTAACCGACAAACTCTTGGTCCGAGAAGATGCCGGTTAACACAAGTTTCACTCTATCACAATCACTGGCCTTTTTGTTTTTTACCGACCACAAACCGACCCAACCATGAGCCTTACAAAGGTGAACCGACCCAACCACCATGTGCCTTAAAAAGGTGATTTTTATGGTGTTCGGACCGTCCGTCTGTCCGTCACACGTTCGGTTAACCACTTCGTAACAGTTTTTCTCAACCGGCCATATCCTTCTACATAAGTTGCTCAAGTTCTTCAATATTTCAACACATCATTCATTGGTATGTGTGCTATACCTGCCTTGTCATACTTTATATTACCTTGACCTTTTGACCTTCACAGGGCTGCTGAAAGGACTTAGCAATTTCGGTTAACCAGTTTGTCACAGTTTCTCAAACTGGCCATAGCATCTACATAAGTTGCTTAACTGCTTCAATATTTCCATACTTCATTCATTTGCATGTATGCTACACCTGCCTTGCCATACTACATATGACCTTCACCCTTTGACTTAACACTTTTGGTTCACCCGTTTGTCAGTTTCTTCAATATGCCGCCGGTGGCATCCGCGTTCGACACTTTTTTTTTTTTTTTTATTTCCCCGACCGACCCAACCCTGTGCCAAAAAGAATAAAAAACTTGAAAAAACTTTTTTTTATTTTTATTTTTTTCCGACCGACCGACCCGATCTCGCGGAAAAAAAATCCGTAAACCAACAAATAAAAAAAAACTGGCCTTACTACTACTAATTATACGAACACAGAAGTATGGTAGTGCTATTGTTTATCATAAATGCAAACAAAAATGGTTTGATTACAATATAACATCCGCCCAGCATATGCAGCATGCGAAGGGTTAAAACATTTTAATTTTCGAATTTTGATTTATTTTCGTTCTTCCGCCCATAACATAAACGTGATAACCTTTTATATTTTGTAAATTTGTTGTATTATCTGTTACCATTGACATAATGTTTACATAGTTGCGATACATACTTTCATTCCATAGCTATCCCAAGTCCAATGGTCAAAGTCCAATGACGTCTGCGCTAAAGCTTCTTGCAAATTTTGTGTTAATAATCTTATCCGTCTATCCAAGTGGCGGGCGGTTTGTCCATTGATGTCAGAGTATTAGTTTTCTATTCGTGAAAGTGTGCAACTCATATTTAGAAAGTACATGCAAAATATATGTAACGCATACACTATGTTGATTTCTGCTGCATTCCTATTACGACCGCATACTAGTAATATTGGCTGAACCAGCAATACTCATTAAACTAGGATGGCTGGTATACTTCTGATAGGAGTATACACATTAGTAATTTAGCTACTGATAATATTGACGTTGGTAAATATATACAGAGTATTAACACTATTACATAATATATAGCATGTTAAATAACCGGATCATTGTGCATGCACTCCTAGCGGATATTAATAATGTTATTTTTGCTGAATATTCTTTTCGGAAAAATATTAATATCCGAATGTGTGGGTCGGTCTCATGCAAACCCCATACGTCTGCAAATATAGGTACATAACGTACTGGCGAAAACACATCGGCTGTACACACATTTTAAATATTAAACAATACAATATATAATACGTAGGTAGCAGACATATATTCCAAACACAAACATTAGATATGTCCGACAGATCAATTCCATTAACGAATTATGTATGCAATATATGTCCTTTCTTGATGTACACAAGTTATAATTATTGACTAACAGAATATACATTTATTTTTATTTTAAAGACGGGCGGACAGTAATGTAATATATGTCCAACTAATAATTTCAGCGCATATAATTAGGACATACCAATCTAAACAACATTGTAACGTTTCATTTTGGACTGGACCATTAGGCACCATCTTTGTTTTATACAAACTATGTATACCTTTAAAATGAGAAGTATACATTTGCCAATGTGTCGGCTCGTACGTGTCAGAAATTGGTATCATTTTCCTTCCAGTATTACTGGTACAAAATGATGCAGTTGATGTTAGTAGATTAAGACTGGCCGCCACCATTTCTCATATACATGTATGTATATTCAAACGTTAATTATCTTTTTTCTGACATATATGCCATTGTTAGCACGATTGTGTCTACTAAACATCGTGTCAGGTCGACTATGTTGTTTGGTACTGAAACTGATCATGACAGGCAGTAAGTATGTGCCAATTGATTCGCATACGCAACACTATTTGTATCAAATGGCGGCCATCTTGGATTTATTGAACATGTAGATATCACAATATTGCCTGATAAACAGTTGGTCCATTATATTTATTAAATATCCGAAGTTGATTGGCAAATTCCCTTCGTTTATACATGGACGATACTTCTAGAGAGAAGCATTCTATAAATTATATGCAATTTTCAACAATTACCGCCATCTTGTTTGTGGAACTTGACAAGTGTAGACGACAGACATGGTGCTTCTATCACATGTATTGTTCTCAATACATATATATGAACGACTTGCGGCCATATTACATCAGAATTAGCGTTTGGTACCCACGCTGATACCACGTATTTGTCAATTTATTTACAGACTTTATAAAATTTCAATAAAATGTCGGCCATCTTGGATTTTCACAAGCTCGGTTCAGGCTTAAATTGAGTGTTATATATTCGGTAAGGTGTTTACTATGAAATAAATGAAGATGCGTCAAATTGCCCCTTCTAATATTGGTTACACAATGTAATGTATACCCGACAGTAGCCAATGTTTTTTTCACTGGCGGACATCTTGTTTATGCAAATTAGTGGGCTTAAGCTACTACTTTGAAAAGTCTATCATGCAGAAATATATACAGTATATGTGTATAAACACATTGGCACCCAAAATCTTTGGTGCGCTCAGATGGTACCGACAACCCTATCGCGCCCAGGGCCTAATAGGTGTGGCCTCGCGGATTATATATACACCTGCCGCATTATTGTTGACATCCGTTTGAACGTAGCTTCACACGTCTGTCACTGACTAGGACAGATAAACAAAATGGATTCAACTAATCAGCATAGAATAGGTGTGGCTTCATTTAATTCAGAATACATGTACACCTGTTCCAAGATCCACTTCCCTATTTGCCTGCGGTCAAATCATCGGGTAAGTTGTTTGCTATGCCAAACTATTAATGACCTCCGGCGGCATCCATTTGAACATAGCTACACACGCGTGTCACTGATTATTTCAACTCGAAATTGTCAAAGCACAAGTATGCTGAAGTGACATTCTGCAAAGCATCGCAGAATCAATTTACGAAATGTCGGAGATTATGTCAGCATTTTGTAAAAGAAAATAGAAATATAACATTTAATTTCACATTTTTTTCTGATTCTGGCTCTGCTGTCTGTTTGACCGTGAATTACAACCGACTTCCGCACAGATATAAGTCGCTGAAGATTGCAACCAACATATAAATAATCCAAGTATAACTAGGCGAAGGAAAAAATAACGATTAATGTATATATATTAAACGACAAAAACGAAAAAATTATGCAACAAATACATGATGTCCGTAAATTCAAACGATATTATATAAAAAAACCTTCATGCACCAATCAGGTAAGCTGTAAGCAGTTATTATGTCTTCCCCATGAATGGGGAGACATATTGGTTTTGGCTTGGTCGTCCGTCTATCCGTCCGTCCGTCCGGGCTAACATTGGGGGTTTAGGGGCTAGGGGGAGGAGCCTAAGACAATAGAATACAATAGATTTATTCCGTTACCCCCTAAACCTATTGTAGTTTAGGGGCTATTCCTTTGATCTTTTAAAGAACAAATAGCCCATAAACCCAGTCTGTCCGTTCGTCCGTCCGTCTGTCCGTCACAAAATTTGTGTCGTGCATATCTCCAAAAGTTTTTGAGTTACAGTCGTGAAACTTTACAGGAATACTTGTCATCGTGTGAAGTTGCGCACCTGGGGTTTTAGATGCGGATGCATCCTGTATTGACGGAGTTATGGCCCTTGACTTAGCAAAAATTGGGGATTTTCAACTTGTGTCGCGCGTATCTCCAAATGTATTTCAGTTAGAGTCGTGAAACTTTACAGGAATACTGGTCATCGTGTGAAGTTGCGCACCTGGGGTTTTAGATGTGGATTCATTCTGTAGTTACGGAGTTATGGCCCTTGACTTAGCGGAAATTGGGGATATTCAACTTGTGTCGTGCGTATCTCCAAATATATTTCAGTTAGAGTTGTGAAACTTTACAGTAATACTGGTCATCGTGTGAAGTTGCGCACCTGGGGTTTTAGATGCGGATTCATCCAGTATTCACGGAGTTATGGCCCTTGACTTAGTGAAAAGTGGGGATTTTCAACTTGTGTCGCGTGTATCTCCAAATCTTTTTCAATTAGAGTTGTGAAACTTTACAGGAATACTGGTCATCGTGTGAAGTTGCGCACCTGGGGTTTTAGATGCGGATTCATCCTGTACTCACGGAGTTATGGCCCTTGACTTAGTGAAAAGTGGGGATTTTCAACTTGTGTCGCTCGTATCTCCAAAAGTGTTTCAGTTAGAGTCGCGAAACTTTACAGGAATACTGGTCATCATGTGAAGTTGCGCACCTGGGGTTTTAGATGCGGATTCATCTTGTATTCATAGAGTTATGGCCCTTGACTTGATGAAAAGTGGGGATATTCAACTTGTGTCGCGCTTATCTTCAAAAGTATGCAGAAAATACAAGGTAGCTACATATATGCTGTTGCTGCCTTAAATTCTAGTTGTCCAAGTCCTGATAACATGCAGTGGTGGTATTGGGGGAGACTTTGTTTTTGTCTGAAAAACAATCCTCTAGTTTGTACAGCGCCACCTTGCGCCAGTAGGTAATTGTAACAGGATTGTGTAAGCTCCGCCTTATGGGCGGAATTCAGGATTCCGGTGTGACGATTATCTATAAACGCAGCAAATACACACCAGGTGTCATCAAACAAATCAGCTGTTCAATTTCACCCGATTTGACACACTTAATGGCTGAGATTAGCGTGTTTATAACATCCACCGGAAGCCATTCTCCCCAAGGGTATGAAAGAAATGTGTAATATTTTATTTTTCTCCAGGATTTTTAGGGTGAATTCAACTTCTTGCTGATAGGGCAACTTTGGCGAAAATAAAAGCGATAACATCGCCCAAGTCGCCCCCAAAATTGAACTCTGAGTTATCAGGGAAATACAGTAGAACTTCGATAACTAGAACAGGTCTGGCTCGAACACCATGGAAAACTCGAACTGGTTCGACAGTCCCGGCAAATTTCCTATATAATTCATGTAATAAAACACCTTAAACTCGAACTATGAATTACTCGAACAGTCGAACCTGTGGATTAGTCCCGTGGACGGTCAAACAGTGGTAATTACCGCTAATAACTGGAACAGGTAAGTCTGTGATCAGCTGTTTGTCTAACGAGGTGCGAATTCCACCATTGCGGGCGGTCGCGTTGAGTAGTTTCCCTTGACGCGGGATGACATTAAATCATGAATCGCAAACAATAGCGGCGTGAATTACGGGCGTTATGATGTCCACGCTAATTAAGTGATTTGAACAAAATTCATTTTATGTAATGTTTAATTGGCTGTTGAGCGACTATTGACACATTTCTATGTCTATCGAGTGAATAATGCGTGCTTAGCTCGTGAATAGAGAGTACACTAGTATCTGAGCAACTTGGCGAAGGACCTGGTCTAACTTTGACAGAAGATGTGCCAATAACAAACAAACCGAGATCATGGAATTCTTCAGGCGTTAATTTATAGTGTTTATAATTGTATCTGACATTGTTTCGTTTATATTTTCCGTTTGTATATTTATTCCAACCACTGTGCTATGTGCTATTTTTAGACACTGTGAATACCAGTATTATGTATAGACGCAAAGCGGAACATAGCGGTTTATTTGACGTATAATTACATGTAAATATTGAATAAAACAGCAACTTTACAATTGTATTTGTTATTTTTCATTTCTCCCTCCAAATGTAATGCATATACAATGGCATGTCACATCGGTCATCTCATATATTCACATAAGTGATTTTATTGACTGAATGTGACACTACATTTTTGAAACTTCATTCCCTCGAACTATGCATCGCTCGAACTCGAACTCGATTCCGTTGCCGGTTCGAGCGATCGAAGTTCTACTGTAGAACCATTTCTAGTAGATGTAGCATACTTTGTATTATAGTATAGACATTTAATTTTAAAACAGCCCTACAAATGACATCAAGAGTAAGCTCATGTTAATGCTTGTCATGCATGTTAATGTTTATCTATGACCTTTACATGTTATAATAAGCCCGAATTGCACTTGATATTATGATTTGTTACCATATGGCGACCTAATTTGTAACATATGGTGTTTGGCCATTTCCTCTGTATATGAACCACATATAAACTGTTGTAGATATAATAATTACAGAGATAAATGGGTTATTTTAGTGTCAAATCGGCAGGAATTACATGCCCTAGACCTATGTGTGCATATTAAGAGATATAGTTGAACCGTATACTGGATAGAATTACAAAAAGGGGGAAATTAAAGGATGAACTGGGTACAAATGTGTATAAATATGTATATAGCGATAATATGCTCGCTAAAATGCATATCATGTCCAGTTCATACTATTGACAAACATATTACACTATATAGTTTACCCTATGACATCTCAAGAGTTCATAATAGAACTGAAGATGCAAAATTACCCCACCCACCCACCCCATTTGCATTGAAAAATATTATGACGAGACACTTACCTTTACTTATGTCCAGTTCATTGAATACGTCGTGTTTTGTTAATCGGTTTTTAGCTCGCCTGTACAAAGTTCAGAGAGCTTATAGCATACCCCCGGATTCTTCGGCGTCGGCGTCCACTAACTTCTGTTTCCTTTTATGGATCACCTTGTTATTTCATACATGCATTCCTCAGATGACCCTCTATCATGCTGTAGCAAATCCATGACCCACCACCCAACCCTTACCCCAAGGTCAAGGTCACAAAGTTAGCACATTCATAAACTTAACGTTGGGGTAAATTTCCCAAGGTCAAGGTGACATACTTAGTCTCTTTACAAAACTTAACATCCAAGAAATATGTTATAACTTCTCTTTCTTTCATCGAAAATTCTTGATATTTCATGCATGTGTCGTAGGCTGAAATAAAATTACTTTTGTATCGACCCTCGTTTGTTATTATTTACATCCCGTGTATATAACAGTACTGCAATAATGGGCCCTTGTACACGTTCAGGTCATGCGATCGCTAAAATGCACAATGCATGCTGCGTGTTATGCCCCGTTGCACTTTTCCATAGACCTGTGTGATTGAAGTTGTGTTTTCACAACTTCAGATGCCTATATTATTACATTGACTTAAATATATTTCATATATATATATTTACAGGTATGTTCTATTACTCTATTTGGTAAACTCATTTATTCTTTCAGGGATGTGTATATTTCATGCTTCCTTATTTGATAATATTGGTTTAATTCATGAAACTGCAAAACAACTAGGTTCTAAACTGGTTCTAAACACAGCCCTGCTCCGCCATTTTGTATGTGTTGTTTACATAATCATAACTTGCTTTGTTAAATACTTTTACTTATTATTGTACGATCTGTAACCATGTAATGCATGTACTCTTTGGGCACTTTTCCATAGATCTGTGTGATTGAAGTTGTGTTTTCACAACTTCAGATGCCTATATTATTACATTTACAGATCGTATAATTACAGAGATTGAAGACAGTGGGCGTTTACTTGTAATTTGGTCCATTAGAACCCGCGTGGGGAATTTATGTGTAGAGCCAACTCTACATTATTGACCACCGCCATATGAGAGCTTGTGAGCCCCAGTCGATGACACATGCATTGCTCTAAGGCTCTACTATCATGCTGTGACAAATCCCGACTGATCTCGAGGTCAAGGTCACATACTTAGTCGCTTTACAAAACTTAACATCAGAGAAATCGGTTATAACTTCTATTTCCTTGCTCGGATCTGCTTCACATTTCACACACGCATTGCTCCAATGGACCTCTACCGCCGTGTGACAAATTAACATTCGTGCTGCCCCCGCTAAGCCCAGAGTGAAGGTCACAAGCCCACACACTTGGATTTTTTTTTACACATTTAGGGGTACCTGTGCCCACGCGGAGGGTATTCCATAAGCCTCGCTTCCTGACCAATCATGTTCTTCTAGGACTGCTATTTTCTCGTTGGGGAATAATTGTTATGAGGCGTTTGCTGCATTTAGTTTACGTACCGTTGATTTCCTTTATGGACCGCACACTGCTGGTCATGGAGTGCATGTTCGTGCCATTTTGAAGGTTCCTTGTCAAACGCTGAGCGAGTGTCATGTATTTACCCATGTGTTGCGTTAGTTTTTTTTTCTTTATGTGGGTTAATGTGTCTCCTTTGTCTTTATGTGGGTTAATGTGTCTCCTTTGGGTATCTCGTTCTCTATTTTAGAAGAAATATAGATGCATGACATAGCTACAACATTAAGGCAATCTCGCTGTCAATCATTTTCTTTCATCCACAGTTTGAATGGAAGGGACACCACTCTCTGTCTGTGTTTCAACAGTATTCAGACATTGTTATCCGCCAACAAAGCTCTCAAACTCTCATGCAAGTCTCCAAGCAAAGCAACTGTTGATTGAAGCGTATGCAAAATCATCTGATGCAAACCAATCCCTTGCCGAGGTTAGAGCTCTCAAATTTCTGGACAACAAATCTACACTTTTGAAACTTCTACCATGGACAGATGATGCATTCCACCTTCATCTACAGCGTGCAGCACTGGCAACTATCATAGATAAGTCAGCTCATATTGTTAAATAAAGTCTCCAATTCTGGATCGTGATCGTGAAATATGAACGTGTTGTCTCTGCAACAACTGCTGGACTAGTTGTGGCCTCATGAAATGGCTAGATCCATTGCATGTAACTGTGTCAAGGGATGTGGTAACATACATGTAGTTCCTGCTATATTGTTTGCCGATGCACTGGATCACAAGACAAGTGTAGGTACGCATGTCTGTTGGCACAACTTGATGACTTGCACAGCGATGGTTATTAATAGTGAAAAGTACACATAAATGTCACGTAGTTAATGTTAAAGCAGATGTGGTGCCAGAGCTCCAGTTAAGGTGCGTAATTTGGAGGTAAATTTCTTATTTCTCCATCAAAAATGGCAAGTTGGGAGTGCTTTAGAATCGTCTCAAAGAGACGATTCTAAAGCACTCCCAACTTGCCATTTCTGATGAAGAAATAACAAAATTTCACCCCAAGTTGGTCAAATTACGCACCTTAATTGGAGCTCTGTGGTGCACATACTGAATCAATACTTAGTGTCCCGTTTAAACATCATGGATAGCATTGAAATCAAACTAAACTGTGTCATTACACGCTTGCATTTCCTTCGATTGAATGTTTTCATTATAAATGTATATGTCCATAGGATAACAAATCTGATGTGATATACACTCCTGTTGTCCTCTGATAGTTTTGATAAGTATTCACCACATAAAATAATATTATGTACCATCGTCCTACCACAGGCATTGACGTCCCCCCCCCATACTATTATAAATATATCTATATACGTACTAGTCGGACCAGATTGATTTATCTAAGGGGTTATGTGGGTGGGGAGTTCAATCGCCTGTGGTCCTACTACAGGACAGAAGAAAGTTCCACATAACTACATAAAATTCCATAATTATTCTAATCGTAAGTCTAAACAAATTTATTATTACAAGTTGAGTACAGGAATAATAATAAAAGAAACTCAAACACAAACAACCGTGGTATGTCTGCAGATAATGGCTTCGACGTCAAACACCCTTCAATCTGAAAGCATATGTGGCAGCTGGTGGTGGGCAGACGCAATACTAACTGTAGCTGATACATGCCTCCCTCTGAATTTAGCGTGTGCTGACGTCTGCGTCATTGTCTGCAGACATAACACAGTGTTTTCAATTATGTCTTTACTTAACTTGTATTAATGAAGCTGTCAGACTTATAAGATTAAATATGAAACTGCACATTTTCGCAATTTGATATTGCATTGTATTATGTGAAACTTTCTTCTTGCGCTTAGTATAATATTATATTGTTGGGTATGTTATGTATGTATACACACATGGAGAAGCTTTGAATACACAAATAATGGATGAAATTATTTCAATCCAATGTAAATGTTTGATGATTAGTTTCTGCCTAAATTTGCCAAACTTCTGACAAATGCAAACATTCTACTACTACAAAATCGACTTAACATGTTACCTGTAGGTATAATGTTTCTTTCCCGCTTCTGTTATGAAAGCGAAATGTGTGCTATTGGAATGTATACCCATGGTTTGTAATATGAATAACATCAAACTGGCTGCCATTTTTTTTGCAGCTTTTTTGCAGCAACTCATTTTCCAAGTTGTCCACCTAGAAGTTGTTAGTGTTGTGTGGACCCCTGAACACAATGGTACCCCATAACCTTTTTCAGCATCCCAAGTCGGGTAAACCCCTCTGGCCCTCTGGCCCCCTGGCCCCCTGGCTAGTTATCGGTGTCTGTCGTCAACAATTTCTGACGTAAATTTTGGATGAAGCCAACTTTCCTCCCATATATCTTGATCCGGATCATTACGAAACTTCATTAATAGCTTGCTCACATTGATAGCTATCTATCCAATGTCATTCAGGTGACCTTAACATTCCCTTTGTGGGACGTAACTTTTGGACGTAGCCAAATTTCCCATATCTCTTGATCCATTAGTCGGATCATTACCAAATTTCGTCAATAGCTTTTTCACATCAATGGCTATCCACTCACTGTCATTCGGGTGACCTTGACCATCACCTTGGTGACCTTAACCTTTGTGGGACGTAAATTTTGGACATAGCCAAATTTCCCATATCTCCTGATCCGTTAGTCGGATCATTACCAAATTTCGTCAATAGCTTCTTCACATTGATGGCTATCCGCTCACTATCATTTGGGTGACCTTCACCTTCACCTTCACCTTGGTGACCTTAACCTTTGTGTCAATAATTTTGTACATACAGTCAAACTTGCACAAGCGACCACATGCATTAAGCGACTTTTGTCTTATACGACCACTTTCAATTCCCTCGACCATTTGACCTATATAATTACAGTGTATATATTAAACGACTTCCTTAACGCGACCACCGGACAAATATTTTGTGGCCGACAGCAATGGTCGTTGTATTAAACGACCATTAATTAACAGGATGTGACTCTCCCAGTGAAATTAGCCTCAATCGTGTGAGAAACAAAGGAAACAAATCCCCTGTCACTGTCAAAGTGTGAATGGAACATTGTTCATGATTATTGACCTGAAACCTCGTTCTGATTCGCTCGTTTCCTTAGTGATTACTAAAGGGAATTAACTCATCGTCGCTTAGCACATGGGAACAACAGGACTGGTCGCTTAGCACATGGAAAAACATGTGTATTTCCCTAATTTAAAACAAATACTTTTTTTCGTTCTGTACAGAATACGCAAGCATTTTTATTTCACCCACTTCCAATTTTCTTGACGCGTAACGATACTGGTATATACCAAACACTGTGTTAATAAATCATTATTCTATCAGCTGGTTTGTTTGTCAGTCAACGACTGGTAAAAATCACCGGGGCGAAACACGTCTGGTCCGAAGTGATCGTAGTCACTACTGCCTATTTGTGATTTCAGCTGGGCGATTTTATTTCGCAATAACATTCAAATTCTTTCATCTATTTTGATAAAATAAAGCCTGAATAATTCAGAAAAGTGCACAGTAAACATTACCGGTAGTATTCCAATGTATATATTTCTCTGGTAATGTTTAATATTCGCGATTTCCTGATTCCGAATATTAAACCATATAACCGGACATACCAGTACCAGGATTCCCATTTTGTTTTTATGCCCCCCGCCACCGAATGGTGAGGGGGGCATATAGTGTTACCGGCGTCCATACTTCAGTCCCGAAACCTTAACGCTCGGGTAAATGGCTTATAATTTCTGTTTCCTTGTTCGGATCTGCTTCACATTTCACACACACATTTCTCCAATGCTCCTCTACCGCCCTGTGACAAATCGACATTTGTCCTGCCCCCGCTAAGCCCAGGGTCAAGGTCACAGACTTGGTGCGTTCGAAACCTTAACGCTCAGGTAAATGGCTTATAATTTAAATATTGCGTTTTCTTTGGCTGCCAGCGGGGGCATTCGTGTGCCGACAGGCCACATTTCTAGTCGTTTTTGTGTTAAGAGACCATTGTTCTAGGCTAACATTTTTGGTGTCTCCCTTGGGTGGTCGCCTAATGCAAGTTTGACTGTACGTCCAAATGTTGGACCTGATCCAGTGGGTGGCAGGTGGGAGTATGCGATGGGTAATTTAACGATCGGGGTTCATCCTTACCGGAATTCCGACTGGAGACCTGGTTTGGCTCTCACATACGTATTTGGCATTTTGTATGTGACAGTTGAATCTGGTTATACCCCTTATGTGAGTATTACGATTATTCGTAAGCCTATTTTAGGGGAAGGGGCCATGTGGCTTTGGTGTGGCATGGACCTGACACCAGGTCAGGTTATTCTCATTTCAGGGCTGAATATATTTGTTCTCGATGTAAATATTCCGTTCTGATTTTGGGATTTTCCCCCAATGCAGCAGGTTAAAATGGGATTGAACCCGTTTGCCCGGCCTTA
This sequence comes from Conchocele bisecta, assembly GCA_029237695.1. Classification (NCBI taxonomy): domain Eukaryota; kingdom Metazoa; phylum Mollusca; class Bivalvia; order Lucinida; family Thyasiridae; genus Conchocele; species Conchocele bisecta. Next base: position 7,332,015 of record CM055272.1, read on the forward strand.
CATGACCTTAGCTGTTGATAGGCCGTTAAACACCAATAAACAAACAAACAAAACCTCCTGATCCGTTTGTCGGATCCTTTACCAAACTTCATCAATAGCTTCCCCACATTGATAGCTATCCACCTAGTGTCTCATTCAGATGACCGTGACCATGGTGACTTTAACCTGCATGTCAATAATTTTGGACTTACATCCAAACGTTGAATATCTCTTGATCTGTTAGTCGGATCATCTCCCAACTTCATCAATAGCTTCATCACATTGATGGATATATACCAGTGTAATTCGGCTTGATCTTGGTGACCTTCACCTTGGTGTCATGCGTTGGGCATCCGTTCAAATGTTGAATATCTGATCCGTTAGTCATATCATTACCAAATTTTATAAATAACTTTCTCATGAAGGTCAAGGTCACCTAGGTCAAGGTCAGAATATGAGGAAATCACAAATGACACTGGGTGGATAGCTATCAAAGTGAGGAGGAAGCTATTGGTGAAGTTTGGTATAAAGTCGGATCAAGAGATATTTAACATTTGGACGTACATCAAAAATTATTGCTATTACCTCGTTTAGTGGGTGAGACACTCCCCGGCGATGATGTTCGAAATATAGATCATGTCCATCAAACTGGACGTATGTCAAAAATTCCCATATCATCATAAGTCAGTTGGATGACGCAAACATTATCAGTAGCTTCCTTACATTGATAGCTAATGGCCCTGGGTCATTCGATGACTTTGACCTACTTTTCCCGAAATATAGGTCATGTGCATCAAAACTTTGAACGTACATGTACAGGGTTCCTGCGGGCCTTCAATAGTAAACCTGTAATAGCCTGGAATTTCACAAAAGGCCATTCTGTAAGAAAATAAAGACATTGTGGCATAATGGGGGAAACTTCGATATCTGCGTTATACAAAACAATAATAAAAATCACGAAAAAACGTTTGGTGCTGAATCGTGCAAATACCCTCTTTTTAGCTCACCTGAGCGAAGCTCATGTGAGCTATTGTTACCGCAATGTGTCCGTCGTCGTCCGATGTCCGCCGTCCGTCCGTGAACATTTTCAAATATCTTCTCCTCGGTAACCATTGGCCTATAGTCACCAAACTTCATGGTCATGGTCCTTAGGTAGGGGGATTACAAAATTGTTAAAATGACGTCATTACATAATCCAAGATGGCCACCGTCTAAAAATAGCACAAATTCTTCAAAAATCTTCTTCTCAAGAACCGCCAACCGGATTTCGCCAAAAACTTGGTAGGAATGATCGATGTACAATGCTCTTTTAAAGTTGTTAAAATGGTGACCCCGGGGTCAAAAATGGGCGTGGCCAAATTTTATTTTTGACCGAATATGGTCACGTCATATAGCAAATCGAAGGTATTAAACTGGATCACTCTGGTGCATTTTTTGTCGAAATCGGATGGTTATGTCATCCAAGATGGCCGCCAAAAGGTCAAACGGTCGTTCTTTTATTAGACCCGTGGGGTCAAATTGGGGTCAAATTTTATTTGTGACCAAATATGGTCATGTCTATATCAAATCGAAGGTATCAAAGAGGCGATCTCTCTGGTAAGAGATTTCAAAATTCTTCTTCACACGAACCGCTTGGCCCATGGTGGCCAAACTTCACAGTTATGGTCCATGGGTGAAGCCTTTTCAGATTTGTTAAAATGGAGGTCATCGCTAATCCAAGATGTCTGCCGTCTAAAATTAGCATAAATTCTTAAAAAATCTTCTTCTCATGAACCGCCTGCCGGATTTTGACGAAACTTAATAGGAATGATCGACGTAGAATGCTCTTTCAAAGGTGTTAAAATGGTGACCCCGGGGTCAAAAATGGGCGTGGCCCGTGGGGTCAAATTTTATTTTTGACCAAATATGCTCATGTCATATATCAAATTGAAGGTATCGATGAGGCGATTGCTCTGGTGCAATATTTGTCGGAATCGGATGATTATGCCTCCAAAAGGTTCATTTATTCGAGATTTTGAACGTCTTTTTCTCAGGAACCACATGGCCGATGCTGGCCAAACTTCCTAGTAAGTTAAGATCCTTGGGTGAAGCATTTTCAGATTTGGTAAAATGAGAGTCATTGCTTAATCCAAGATGACCGCCATCTAAAAATAGCACAATTTTTTTAAAACACACATGAACTCAATGTCACATTCTCCCCTGGTGTTCATGGAGTCGGTGAGCAAAATAGGGCCATCATGGTCCTCTTGTTTACGATTATTGCGCTTTGTTCCAACAGGTGGAAGTTCGACCAGAAGTAAACGGTAAGCTTATTCAAAATTTAATGTACCGTAAAGATTCTAATAGATGCCCATCCTCCAGTTTTGACATTGAAAAGTTCCTTTTACTTATTTTCATGAAATTAATGCCTCCAATAAACGCCCAGTGCACACTTGGAACAAAATCGGAGCTAAATGTCCAACTAGACTGTTTTCTTTCCAGTATTTCGAAGGCAAATTCCTTGAAAAATGGGACAAAACATTCTACTTTCACTTTCAAACGAGGAAGCTGAATTCGACTGTCCGGTATCACAGTAAATTCCTCATCGGCAGTAGCTATTTGCACGGAGGCTGAAAATAATCGCACTGATACGATGAAACATCCACGTGCCGAAATGTCCACAGTCCGAAACGTGCGTAGGATTACTCTGATAGTGTGCAACACTTGATTGGAGGTCTTATGGTCACACACTACCTGCACACCCCCAACTTGCACACACACAGTGGGGACTGATTGGAGGTCTTATGGTCACACACTACCTGCACACCCCCACCCCACAGTTGGGGACTTGATTGGAGGTCTTATGGTCACACACTACCTGCACACCCCCACCCCACAGTTGGGGACTTGATTGGAGGTCTTATGGTCACACAGTTGGGGACTTGATTGGAGGTCTTATGGTCAGACACTACCTGCACGCCCCAACCCCACAGTTGGGGACTTGATTGGAGGTCTTATGGTCACACACTGCCTGCACGCCCCCACCCCACAGTTGGGGACTTGATTGGAGGTCTTATGGTCACACACTGCCTGCACGCCCCCACCCCACAGTTGGGGACTTGATTGGAGGTCTTATGGTCAGACACTGCCTGCACGCCCCCACCCCACAGTTGGGGACTTGATTGGAGGTCTTATGGTCACACACTACCTGCACGCCCCCACCCCACAGTTGGGGACTTGACTGCCTGCACGCCCCCACCCCACAGTTGGGGACTTGATTGGAGGTCTTATGGTCAGACACTGCCTGCACGCCCCCACCCCAGTTGGGGGGGGGGGGGGGGGGGGGTGGGGGAGAACTTGGAAATTGGTAGGTTCTTATGTTTTAGTCAGACACTACCTGCACGCCCCCACCCCACTGTTGGGGACTTGATTGGAGGTCTTATGGTCACACACATACCGCACGCCCCCACCCCACAGTATTTGGGGACTTGATTGCGAGGTCTTATGTCAGACACTACTCTGCAGCCCCCACCCACAGTTGGGGACTTGTTGGAGGTCTTATTGGTCAGGACACTACCAGCACGCCCCCACCCCACAGTTGGGGACTTGATTGGAGGTCTTATGGTCAGACACGACCTGCACGCCGCCACCCACTGTTGGGGGACTTGATTGGAGGTCTTATGGTCACTCACTAACCTGCCACATTCCCCCACCCCACAGTTGGGGAACTTGATTGGAGGTCTTATGGTCCCCCACCCAACATTTGGGGACTTGGGGATTAGGAGTCTTTGGTCAGACACTTACTGGCACGGCCCCAACCCCACAGTTTTTGGGGACTTTATTGGAGTTCTTATGGTCACACACTGCTGCACAGCCCCCACCCCACAGTTGGGGACTTGGATTGGAGGTCCTATAAGGTCACACACAGCCCCCTGCAACCGCCCCCACCCCACAGTTTGGGGAACTTGATTGGAGGTCTTATGGTCAGACACTTGCCTAGCCACGCCCCCCACCCCACAGTTTTGGGACTTGATTGAAGGACTTATGGTCACACACACCTGCACCCTCCCCCACCCCACCGTTCGGGACTTGATTGGAGGTCCCCTTAATGGTCCCCACACACTGCCTTGGGGCACGCCCCCACCCCACAGTTGGGACTTGATTGGAGGTTCTTATGGTCACAACCACCACTTGCTGCACGCCCCCACCCCACAGATGGGGACTTGATGGAGGTCTTATGTCAGACACTGCCTGCACGCCCCCACCACCACAAGTTGGGGTCTTGATTTGGAGGTCTTATGGTCAGACACTACCTGCACGCCCCCACCCCACAGTTGGGGACTTGATTGGAGGTCTTATGGTCACACACTACCTGCACGCCCCCACCCCACAGTTGGGGACTTGATTGGAGGTCCTTATGGGTCAGACACTACCTGCACGCCCCCACCCCACAGTTGGGGACTTGATTGGAGGTCTTATGGTCAGACACTACCTGCACGCCCCCACCCCACAGTTGGGGACTTGATTGGAGGTCTTATGGTCAGACACTACCTGCACGCCCCCACCCCACAGTTGGGGCTTGATGGAGGTCTTATGGCCGAGACACTACCTGCACGCCCCCCACCCCACAGTTGGAGACTTGATTGGAGGTCTTATGGTCACACACCTTAAAAAAACCGCACGCCCCCACCACCACATTTGGGGACTTGATTGGAGGGTTTAAGTGAGGTGAGTTAGCGAGGTGGTGTTGTTCTTATGTCAGACAACACTACCTGCCACGCCCCCACCACCCCCCAGTTGGGGACTTGATTGAGTCTTTTTTATGGTCAGACACTACCTGCACGCCCCCCCCCACTGTTGGGGACTGATTGAGGTCTTATGGTTCAGAACACTACCTGCATCGCCCCTCACCCCCATAGTTGGGGACTTGATTGGAGGTCTATGGTCCACACATTCTACATGCACGCCCCCACCCCACAGTTGGGGACTTGATTGGAGGTCTTATGGTCAGACACTACCTGCACGCCCCCACCCCACAGTTGGGGACTTGATTGGAGGTCTTATGGTGTCAGACCCCACTACTGCACGCCCCCACACCGTTGACTTGTTTGGAGGTCGCACCCCACCTACCTGCACGCCCCCACCCACGTTGGGGACTTGATTGGAGGTCTTATGGTCAGACACTACCTGCACGGCCCCCACCCCACAGTGGGGATTGATTGGGAGGTCTTATGGTCAGACACTACTGCACGCCCCCCCACCCCACGTTGGGGACTTGATTGGAGGTCTTATGGTCAGACACTACTGCATGCACGGCCCCCCACCCATAGGACTTGATTGGGGATGGTCACACTACCTGCCCCCGCCCCACCCCACAGTTGGGGACTGATTGGGGAGGTCTTAGTAGATTACTGCAGCCCCCCACCCCACTGTTGGGACTTGATGGAGGTCTTATGGTCACACACTACCTGCACGCCCCCACCCCACAGTTGGGGACTTGATTGGTATGGTCAGACACTACCTGCACACCCATATTGGGGACTTGATTGGAGGTCTTATGGTCACACACTACCTGCACGCCCCCACCCCACTGTTGGGGACTTGATTGGAGGTCTTATGGTCAGACACTACCTGCACGCCCCCACCCCATAGTTGGGGACTTGATTGGAGGTCTTATGGTCACACACTACCTGCATGCCCCCACCCCACAGTTGGGGACTTGATTGGAGGTCTTATGGAATCATCACCCTTACCACTTCCTCATACCCATGTCCGGATATCGTATGGCATTTATACTTCCTCTCATTGATAGCTAACCATCCTGGGTCGCTCGAGTAATCTTGACCCATTGGTAGGCGATCACCGTGTATTCCTTAAATAAGAACGAGGTACCCATTGCTGTCTATACTACTTGGACATTATTTTCAGCTGAGAGGGTGAAAGAGGAAAATCTGAAGCTTGTCTGCATCCCCACATCTTTCCAGGTAATACACATTATTTACTTTTAATGTTCACCGGTTTTTTAACAGAAATGCGTTAAAGGTATTGTTTTTTCACAATATCTCTTTAACCCCTTGCCAGACTTTGATAATATTTCACATCAATGTTTGTCTAGGGGTGATGCTTCATTACGCACACCCCCACATCCAAATTCTCAAGGTCAAGGTCATTTATTTACTTGTAATGTTCACTGGTTTTGTAAGAGGAATGCGTTAAAGTTATTGTTTTTTCACGATATCTCTTTAACTCCTTGCCAGACTTTGATAATATTTCACATCAATGTTCGTCTAGGGATGATGCTTCATTACGCACACCCCCATATCCAAATTCTGAAGGTCAAGGTCATTTATTTACTTGTAATGTTCACCGGTTTTGTAACAGGAATGCGTTAAAGTTATTGTTTTTTTACAATATCTCTTTAACCCCTTGCCAGACTTTGATAATATTTCACATCAATGTTCGTCTAGGGATGATGCTTCATTACGCACACCCCCACATCCAAATTCTGAATGTCAAGGTCATTTATTTACTTGTAATGTTCACCGGTTTTGTAACAGGAATGCATTAAAGTTATGGTTTTTTCACAATATCTCTTTAACCCCTTGCCAGACTTTGATAATATTTCACATCAATGTTTACTTGTAATGTTCATGGTCAAATGCCTTGGCAGGCGCGACACCGCTTCCGTGGCGGAATTCTTGTTTATAACATATTTAGAACTGGGTATTGTATGTTTCAAGATTACTTTGCAGTTTGGCAGCCATATTTATGAATGACCTTGGAACTGCCCCCAAACAGTCCAACTTGAGTGTAGACCTATATTTAAACGTATAGTTTTGAGAAGTATAACCACTTTTGAGCACTCATTTGTAAACAAAAATGTTGAAAGGATAATCCCCCGTGTCTGGAGTGGAATCGTGATAATTTGCATGTTATTCATTTCAAAAGTTCACATACGTAATTATTGGAGGCCGTCTTGGAATTTAAGTTAGTAAATTAACTAATATGCTATTTTATTAAATGTCGTACCATGATACAAATTGATTTTGTGAAGACATTCAGTAACAAACACATACACAGAGCTTGTTTATGTTGCATACACACAAAACTGTCGGTTTTTCCTTGTAGTGTCACTAATTTGGTGGCCATTTTGAATTTGTTTTCTTTATATTTCATTTTTTTTATTACTGACAATAATAGTACTACCAGCATTTAACTTGTTTCCATGTTCAACATTGATAATATGAGTGATGGTTACCTATATATACGGTATATATTTTTCTTGATTTGACCCCTAAATAACCTTGAAATGACTTTCAAAGATCAAATTCGATGGGGATACCCACCCCTATCTGAAAGCTTACCCAACATAGATATAAGGAAGCATGGGTAACCATCTGTAACACAAAATGCCATCAAAAGCTTTTTTCATGCCCTGGCTTGCCCTCTATAAGGGAAATACATTTTCCATGTTCGATAATCTATTATTATTAACAAGACTGGCCTATACTTGATCCCATTGTTGTTGTGACGAGTCACCTTTTGGCATTGTTTCTCACTTCTAATGCACTCTATAAATAGCACGCAATCTGATTGGCTGATGGTCATACATACAGGTATATCATTGTTGATGAACGGTCGCAAATTATTTCAATATGTATTCCTACGCCAGTAGTAAAGGAGTGCATTAGAAATAGGTTAACCACATTGTAATTTTGAAATTTGCGGCGTATATCAGAAACTGATAGGTCGGAAAACATGTTTAATGGCTCCGCTAGCGCGTCGCCATTAAACAGATTTTCCGACCTATCATTTTCTTCTGACATACGCTGAAAATTTCAAAATTACAATACAGTTAACCCTATAATGTTTCTCCCCATCATTGCAGGCAAAGCAGCTAATTGTGGAGCATGGTCTCTCGCTAGGTAACCTGGAGCAGTACCCAGAGGTATGGAACATCGTACATTCACTACATTGTATTACAATTTACCATAACGATGATAATCAGGGGTATGGAATGTGTTTGAGCCAATTCCCACCCTTAAATATAAGCCAAATAAAATTGAATCAGGGGCGGGATTCATGATTTTGGTTTAAAGGTGGTGTGGATGCTGAATGTCTGAAGGGCGTTCCGTGGTATATGCGGACATGTAACTGCAAAACACTCGCGTATCGTATGGAGATTGTGTGGATATGGAGATAAACGTTGATGTGACTGGAGAAATTGGGCCTATGGGATTTGTGACCAGTGTAGCACACTCCTGTAGATAATGATCTATATTTCTTGTTAGAAGCATGAATTTCAATGATGTAATGGCAAACATTGCAGATCCTGGTCAGACTGCAGATGCAAAGGCTGATCTGGATCTACACTAGTCACAAAATCTTTAAGCCCCATTTCTCCAGTCACAGCCGCAAGATTTATGTGTTATGATTCTGTGTGTAATATTAAAAACACATACATGTACTTTGAAGCATATACAAATAGTGTATATGCAGAGCTCCCAATTACTCCCAAATAAGAGTCATTTACTCAAAATTTTAAGAATTGACTCGTAATCTCATTCAATTTAAAAATTGCATTTGTGATTCGACACTTTTTATCTCGTAGTGAAAATGGGATATAGGGATGCACAAGTAGTCTGTCAGTCAGTCTGTCCGTCACGTTTTCTTTAGTCTATAACCGATTGGCTTCAAACTTCATGTACGTTTGTTATCATCCATATATTCATTCCACAGACCACCCATGCTCCCCGTGCCCAAGGTCAAGGTCAAATAGCTTTTACATTCAGTAGATATGTGTTGGCGGCATTCTTGTTTATATGACAATAAGGTCAATAAAATAAGAATCTTATGAAAAATGTTAGACATAGAAAGTTTTGTAACTTAGATAAGAACTTCATGGGTGAAAAGAATATGTGCCTCAACGACCAGACCATCGGTAAATGGAAAATGATTATGAAAACAGACTTGAATGATATGGTGCAACTTGAGTTGTGGGGGGTGTATACCGGAGTCAGGTTGTCCGTCGGTCTGTTTTTGAGTCAGAATGGGTCAGTCTTGTTGGCTTTTTTTACGACCGTTTACAAAAAAACGGTACACATTATGTTTTACCGCGGGCAGGCGGCAGACAGAAAAACTGCATAATTTGTGTACACAAATCCTTTGAAACCTTTTTTTCTACATTTTTGTATACAATTCTATATAGGGTACAGTTTGTGTACACAACTCCTCTGAAACTGTTCAGTCAATCGATCTGAAACTGTACACACGTCTTCTACACATATTGAAGATGTGCACCTTGGTGTTTTTATGCCGAAAAAATATTTTTTAACAAAAATATCACTTTTTTAACTTGGCTATTTGTTCTACATTTTTGTATACAATTCTATATAGGGTACAGAGTTTGTGTACACAACTCCTCTGAAACTGTTCAGTCAATCGATCTGAAACTGTACACACGTCTTCTACACATATTGAAGATATGCACCTTTCGAGTTCTATATAATTTCTACTTGACACATCTGTACCTAAATTAGTATACATGCTTAGCACAACGAGAGGAAGAAATAATGCTATAGAGTTTCAACTTCTCGTTAATGTTTCTTGCCTTGGTGACTCTCATTTCTGCATCTTCGCTGTCTGGCCCATTTTTGACGGGCGTATTTTGTGACTTACGGCACTCTTGTTTCCATCTGTTTTTGTCGTGCCTACTTTAGCGGAAGATGTGTCCGTCGTTCCGCGTTGTCATCGTCGTTGTCAGAAATGTTAAAAAGTTTGTACGTTCCATGGTATAACTTTAATATTACTGGACGGATTGCTTCAATATTTGGACACTTGATACATGTGAGCATTTGATACAGACTCATGCCGCCATTAACATGACCATGACCTTTTTTACCTTCAGATTTTTGCAGAAACACTTGGCCATTTTTTGAGTCAAAAAGTTTGTACAAAGCTCCTTCCATGGTATAACTTTAATATTACTTGACGGATTGCTTCAATATTTTGACACTTGATATATGTGAGCACTTGGAACACACTCTTGCCGCCATTAACATGACATTGACCTTTTTTATCTTTTAACTTCACATGTTTGCGGAAACACATATTTTTGCTTAAAAAAGTTTGTACAAATTTCTTCATCGTGATATATCTTTAATATTACTTAACGGATTGCTTCAATATTTGGAAACTTGATACGTGTGTACATTCGGAACAACATAATGCCGCCATTAACTTGACCTTGATCTTTTTTACCTTCACATTTTTGCCGAAACACTATAGTGGCCTTTTTTTTTCATCAAAAAGTTTGTACAAGTTTCTTCCTCATAATATAGCTTTAATGACAGATTGGTTCAATATTTGGACACTTGATACATGTGAGCATTTGGAACACACTTATGTCCCCATTAACATGACCTTGACCTTTTTTACCTTCATATTTTTGTGGAAACACTTTACATTAATATTACTTGATGGATTGCTTAAATATTTGGACACTTGATACATGTCAGCATTTGGAACACACTCGTGCTACCATTAACATGACCTCGACCTTTTTGACCTTCACATGGTTGTGGAAACACTTAGCCATTTTTGTATGTCAAAAAGTTTCTTAATCCTTGACCTTTTTCGTGTTTTAAGAATGCACTTCTCTGACAAGAGGTATCTGTGCAACAATTTTAAGCACACTACTTTATTTCACCTCACAAGGGTCTTGATGGGTGGTTGGTCGGGCGAACGCGACGGCGTAAATTAACGGTATGGGTTCCTCCTTATAGGAAACACGATTTGCCTTGTTTGGCCACCAGGTACGTTTTTATCTTGGGCTGTTTTGTTACCTGGGAGTTAAATTTGGTTATTGCCCATTATAAAAGTAGTAAGCTTATTACTGATCCTACTGCTTTTGGGAGGGGGCCAAGTGATTCTGGTGTGGCGAGGACCTGGCATCAGATCAGGATCAGGATTATTCTGATTTCAGGGCTGAATACTACCGTTAGTATATCATTTTTTTAGCTCGACTATTCGAAGAATAAGTAGAGCTTATGTTGTCACCCCGGCGTCGGCGTCGGCGTCGGTGTCACCGTCACGCCTTGGTTAAGGTTTTTAGTCAAGCTTGTATATGGAATACTACTGGCCCTACACCCACCATACTTAGACAACTTCATCTCCTAGTGATGTACATCAATAACCCCTGATCTATATTTGACATTGACCTACATTTCCTCTTGAATTACTTGGTTAATTCCCCTTGGTTAAGGTTTTTAGTCAACCTTGGTTAAGGTTTTTTCGTCAAGCTCAGGCTGTCCATTATCTATAAATTCCTATAAATTCCTATAAATTTGGCAATCCCTATATTTTCCCTATATTTTCCCAAAATTCCTATAAATCCCTATATTTTTCAAAAATCAGTAACTCATTTTTGTAAAATGCTCAAAATCAAGTCTGATATTCAACTTACTGGTTTATTCAAGCGGTACCTTTTTGTCAGGCAGTGGCTCAACCTGTTTTAGAAAATAAAAAATAAAAATTACGGTAATCAAGTTAATAATTGTAAACCATTTAAAAAACAGAGGAGAGGATACGGAATGGCTATAAGGGGAGGAGGAGGCCATTAATCTAGATTTTTAACGCGAAAAAATCCTTTACGTACACACATACATGCAGTAAAATTGAAAAATATTGAGTTTTGTCCCTATAAATCCCTATTTTTTTGGCAAAAATCCCCATATTTATCCCTATATTTTTTGAAAAAAATCCCTATATTCCTATATATTTGGAACCGAAAGTAAATGGACAGCATGCAAGCTTGTATATGCAATACTACTGGCCCTGCACCCACCATACTTGGACAACTTCATCTCCTAGTGATGCACATCAATAACCCCTCATCTATATTTGACCTTGACCTACATTTCCTCTTGAATTACTTACTTAATTCCCCTTGGTTAAGGTTTTTAGTCAACCTTGGTTAAGGTTTTTTTTCAAGCTTGTACATTGAATACTATTGTGCATCCAGACACCATACTTCGACAACCTTTTCTCATAGGTATGTACATCAATAACCCCTGATCTATATTTGACCTTGACCTACATTTCCTCTTCAATTACTTAATTCATTTTGGTTAAGATTTTTAGTCAACCTTCTATATGGAATACTACTGGCCCTACACCCACCATACTTGGACAACTTTATCTCCTAGTGATGTACATCAACAACCCCTGATCTATATTTGACCTTGACCTACATTTCCTCTTGAATTACTTACTTAATTCCCCTTGGTTAACATTTTTAGTCAAGCTTGTAGATGGAATACTCCTGGCCCTACACCAACCATACTTGGACAACTTCATCTCCTAGTGATGTACATCAACAACCCCTGACCTATATTTGACCTTGACCTACATTTAACCTTGAATTACTTAGTTAATTCCCCTTGGTTAAGGTTTTTACTCGACCTTGGTTAAACTTTTTACTCAAGCTTGTACATGGAATACTATTGTGCATACAGACACCATACTTGGACAACCTTTTGTCATAGTGATGTACATCAATAACCCCTGATCTATATTTGACCTTGACCTACATTTCCTCTTGAATTACTTACTTAATTCTCTTTGGTTAAGGTTTTTAGTCAAGCTTGTAGATGGAATACTCATGGCCCTACACCAACCATACTTGGACAACTTCATCTCCTAGTGATGTACATCAACAACCCGTGACCTATATTGAACTTGAACTACATTTAACCTTGAAGTACTTAGTTAATTCCCCTTGGTTAAGGGTTTTACTGGACCTTGGTTAAGCTTTTTACTCAAGCTTGTACATGGAATACTATTGTGCATACAGACACCATACTTGGACAACCTTTTGTCATAGTGATGTACATCAATAACCCCTGATCTATATTTGACCTTGACCTACATTTCCTCTTGAATTACTTACTTAATTCTCTTTGGTTAAGGTTTTTAGTCAAGCTTGTAGATGGAATACTCATGGCCCTACACCAACCATACTTGGACAACTTCATCTCCTAGTGATGTACATCAACAACCCCTGACCTATATTTGACCTTGACCTACATTTAACCTTAAATTACTTACTTAATTCCCCTTGGTTAAGGTTTTTGTCGCGCCCGCTTGCGGAAAGCACGATATAGTCGGCACTTTGGCGTACGTACGTACATACATGTGTCCGGTTAAAGTTTTTGGTTAAGTTGTTTGGTTAAGTTTTTTGGTTAAAGTTTTTGGTTAAGTTCTTTGGTTAAAGTTTTTGGTTAAGTTTTTTGGTTAAAGTTTTTGGTTAAAGTTTTTCGTTAAAGTGTTATACTATATCTCTGCAACTGCTTTGCCCATTACCTTGAAACTTCACATGGGTGTTTATCATCGTCTATATTTTCATTCTACCCCCCTCCCGTGCGGCCCCTGTGCCCAATGTCAAGGTCAAATTACTTTGAAGTTTTTGTTTAAGTTTTTTTGGTTAAAGTTTTTGGTTAAGTTTTTTGGTTAAGTTTTTGGTTAAAGTTTTTCGTTATACTATATCTCTGCAACTGCTTTGCCCATTACCTTGAAAACTTCACATGGGTGTTTATCATCATCTATATTTTCATTCTACCCCCCTTCCGTGCGGCCCCTGTGCCCAATGTCAAGGTCAAATTACTTTGAAGTTTTTGGTTAAATTTTTTGGTTAAATTTTTTGGTTAAGTTTTTTGGTTAAAGCTTTTCGTTATACTATATCTCTGCAACTGCTTTGCCCATTACCTTGAAAACTTCACATGGGTGTTTATCATCATCTATATTTTCATTCTACCCCCTCCCGTGCGGCCCCTGTGCCCAATGTCAAGGTCAAATTACTTTGAAGTTTTTGGTTAAGTTTTTTGGTTAAAAGTTTTTGGTTAAGTTTTTTGGTTAAGTTTTTTGATTAAAGTTTTTGGTTAAGTTTTTTGGTTAAAGTTTTTCGTTATACTATATCTCTGCAACTGCTTTGCCCATTACCTTGAAAGCTTCACATGGGTGTTTATCATCATCTATGTTTTCATTCTACCCCCCTCCCGTGCGGCTCCTGTGCCCAATGTCAAGGTCAAATTACTTTGAAGTGTTTGGTTAAAGTTTTTTGGTTAAGTTTTTTGGTTAAAGTTTTTGGTTAAGTTTTTTGGTTAATTTTTTTCGTTATACTATATCTCTGCAACTGCTTTGCCCATTACCTTGAAACTTCACATGGGTGTTTATCATCATCTATATTTTCATTCTACCCCCCTCCCGTGCGGCCCCTGTGCCCAATGTCAAGGTCAAATTACTTTGAAGTTTTTGGTTAAAGTTTTTTTTGCGCCCGCTTGCGGAAAGCGCGATATAGTTGGCACTTTGTCGTACGTACGTATGTACGTACGTACGTGTGTCCGGTTAAAGTTTTTGCTTAAGTTTTTTGGTTAATGTTTTTCGTTACACTATATCTTTTTTTTTAGTGTCCATGCCTCGCCACAAGGCGCGACATGCAGGCCGCGGCCATCTAGTTACTCAACCTTGGTTAAGGTTTTTAGTCAAGCTTGTAGATGGAATACTATTGTGCATAAAGACACCATACTTGGATAACTTTTTCTCATAGGGATGTACATCAATAACCCCTGACCTTTATTTTACCTTCACCTACATTTAACCTTCAATTACTTGGTTAATGTTTATAGTCAAGCTTGTATATGGAATACTTCTGGGCCTACATCAACCATACTTGGACAACTTCATCTCCTAATGATGTACATCAATAATCCCTGACCTATATTTGACCTTGACCTTGACCTACTTTTATCCTTGGATTACTTAGTTATCTCCCCTTGGTTACGGTTTTTAGTCAAGCTTGTATATGGAATACTCCTGGGCCTACAGCAACCATACTTGGAAAACTTTATCTCCTAGTGACGTACATCAATAATCCCTTGGTTAAGGTTTTTATGCAGGCCGCAGTCACCTTCTTTGTCAAGCTATGTGTACATCGACAACCCTCGTAGTCGAGCTATGCTATTCTCCTACAGCTCTTGTTTTATTTGTACATGTACTTGAAGGGTTAGGGTTAGGGTTAGGGTAATACAGGTAATATATGGGATTTAGTACTAAACCCATTAACCCGGCCTTAAATGACCTTAGCTGTTGATAGGCCGTTAAACCCCAACAAACAAACACAAGGGTCTTGTGGTACTTGTCGCGAAAGTTTAAGCACACTCATCAGATATCCATCGGCACAGTGTCCGACTATCAGCATCGGACGGACTCAGATGTGCTCAACCTGTCAACCAGGTATACTTGTGGATCAATTCAATCAAGAGGTACTTGTGAAACATTTGTGTCGAACTTACTTAGCAAAAGGCGCGACTTTCTATCATCGTTGTCCGCGTCAACAATATCAAAAAGTTTGTACAAGTTTCTTCATCGTGATATAACTTTTTTACGTCACATTTTTGCAGAAACACGTAGCCATTTTTTGTGTCAAAAAGTTTGTGCAAGTTTCTTCATCATGGTATAATTTTAAAATTACTTGACTGATTGCTTCAATATTTGGACACTTGATATGTGAGCATTTGGAACACACTTATGCCGCCATTAACATGACAGTGAAATTATATTCGACCACCTAGCATATGTCTCGATATGTGAAATATAATTATGCATGTGACGAAAGTATATGGTCGTTGATATACCTGAATGCATAATCCATTTAGACATGCGAGACATAGTGATCACAATGACGTCCGTGCGTCCGTCTGTCTGTGCATCAGTCCGTCCGTCCGAAATCTGCGTTAAAGTTTTTAAATACCTTATATCTCTGCAGTCCTAAGTCACATCGACTTCATATGCTTATTAGTCATCATCCATATATTCATTCTATGTCCCACTCATGCGGCCCCTGTACCCCAAGGTGAAGGTCAAATGACTTAGAAGTTTGCGTTAAATTTTTGTCAATATTTTACGTTAAAGTTTTCAGATACCGGTACCTACTATCTCTGTAACCGTAAGTTGGATTTGCTTGAAACTGTGTATGCTTATTGGTCATCATCCATATATTCATTCTGTGTCCCACTCATGCAGCCCCTGTGCCCCTAGGTCAAGGTCAAATGACTTAGAAGTTTGCGTTAAAGTTTCTGTCAAAATTTGCGTTAAATTTTTGTCAATATTTTGCGTTAAAGTTTTCACATACCTACTGTCTCTGTAACCGTAAGTCAGATTTGCTTGAAACTTTGTATGCTTATTGGGCATCATCCATATATTCATTCTGTGTCCCACTGATACGGCCCCTGTGCCCCAAGGTCAAGGCCAAATGACTTAGAAGTTTAGGTTATTATAAAATCTGCGTTAAAGTTTTTACATACCTTATATCTCCACAACACTTACTTCCAACATCCAGTACTTCTTATTCATCATCCATATTTTCATTCTATTGCCTGCCCATGTGGTGCACAAGCCCAAGGTCAAGGTCAAATGACTTTGAAATTTGTGTTAAAGTTTTTATTTACCTTATTTACCCACAACACTTACTCAGATTTACTTCAAACTTCAAATAATTCTTTATTATCATCCATATTTTCATTCTATAGCCCACCCATGCGGCCCACGTGCCCAAAATCAAGGTCAAATGACTATAAAATTTGTGTTAAAGCTTTTACATACCTTATATCTCCACAACCCTTAATTCAAAATTCAAATAAACACACTCTGAGACCATGAAATGCCTCGGCGGGCTCAACATGTGGGCCTCGGCCATCTGGTTTATATTTGCAATCATAAATGTTGCCACACATCTTGCATATATATATGACTACATAATGTTGGTCTTCATTTCTCATCTCATGACATATAGTCGAGTCGTGGGGACCCGGAATTTGGGTCAACCTTGCAGTATGGTACTACTAACGTTTTTTGATTGATTTTTATAATTTAGTGTGTCAGTAATTGGAAACCGAGTGATGCCACGCTGTCATCATTGAGCAATTTGCAGAATTCAAGATGGCGTCCAAGATGGTGGCCAGAATAGGATAAAACTAAAAATGGCCCAAATGAGCTGATTGTTTAGGAACTGATGGTATCAAGTCATCAATAACATTTATTAAATATAAGGTCACTATATACCTGCAACATTTTGTGAAATTTAAAATGGAATCCAAGATGGCCGCCAAATGTTATATATATTTATTTTTAACTAAATTTTGTTGTTTCTTGAATAATTTCAAAATGCACTATCTGTCAGATTTTGTTTCTCCTTTTCTCAAATCAAAATCATGTGAATCATTGAAACACAAGTCTACAAAACAAAAATATGTTTATATATGCACCGCCGGACCTTGCACCATTTGCAAAATTGCATGTCATGTGCGGTATGGAAAACAGTACACACTTATGAATGGGATCTATCATTGTTGCTGAAAAACCAAACGTTACATTAGTGACTGAAAGGCATGTGTCAAGAGCAGTCAGACTACGTGGATGTGCGGACTTATCTGGGTATATGCTGGTCGCATTAGTGGGCCACCGGATGAGAAAAAGTGCCAGAAGACATGTGCGGCCAGCACAGCCCCAGATCAGCCTGGATGCACAGTCTGACCAGGATCCACGCTGGTCGCCATTCAGTAAATCCAACCTTGTTGATGTTCCTGTGTAACAGTTTCTGATCAATGTGTTGAGTGTAATAACACAACTATGATCAGGATATACATTGGTCACAAATGTCTCTTTTCTCAACCGGCGGCCCAACTATCAAAGGAATGAGGCTAGTCTAGGGCCCAGTTATATAATACAGACACATACGGATACGTTTCCATGTGAACAATGATTAACTATTAAAACCGGGCTACGCCTTATGTCTTGGCGATATAAGACGGCGCGTTGGGTTCTATCATACCATGTTTGCAGTACCGTGTCTCAAGCTATGGACGAGATGTTTCAAGACCGCGATGACGATGAATATGACACAAAGACAAACAAACACAAGGAAGAGGGACATAAATGAAAGAAACTTGATCAAGCAGACAGAACAAAAATTAAAAATGAGCTGAAACAGTGTCCTCGCCCACTAGAACAACCAGAATCAGACATGTTGTTGAATGTGGTAAATGGTCGAGTCGCTGATGAAACCTTGAACGTACAAGATATACTGGCAATTGGAAAGTGTATGGTAGCAGAATTTACGAAGGAGTTGCCGACTGGCTTTTACAATACTATCCAATCCAAAGTCGTGACAATGGAAGCAATGAAGAAAGAGGTACGTATAAGGACTAGAGCAGTGTATGACATGAAAAAGCTCTATGGACGATTACTTGTATGTTTCTGGTAGTCGTATTCGGTGATTATAATGCATTTCATAACCTTGGTAAGTTTGCTAGCCATGTTCAGCTTATTGTCACAGAAGCGCGATGTTTCACTAGAGAGAATTTTCTGTTTCGAACTTGCACCGCTTCCACCCGCTATATTTAACGATTATGGAAGCCTGCGCAAAGGCACAAAATCACCGATTCTGCATAAACTTGCAGCTTGGACAGACGAAACAAGTGCACCAGATGTGCAGGTTATATCTACATCAGAATTTTATAAGGGCCGTCGAAAAGGATCATCGCGTCATAGTGATGCTTGACAGATACATAGAGGGGTCAATAAAGACACACGAGCGACTCAGGCGAACAGGACCAAGTGTCTGTCCCACTGTCAACCTCACTCTCGAGACAAACTTACCTGCCAGAGATACAATCATGAAAAGTACACACACCAAGAGGTCGCTGATAAAAGTGTTTTGCACTGAGAAAACTTCCGATGGCTGGGGAAGACTCTGTGTACAAACACGAAGAAGCAGACTGCATCATCATCAGTTATGTCATGTCTCTTGCTCACCAGGAATACCAAGCACGTACAAGTAGTATCTGATGGCACAGACGTGTTTGCATTGCTTGTGTTTTTCTGTTGTAAGTGGCAGTGCACTGCACACATGTCGATGAAAAAGGCTGAAGGAAGACTAATTGACATCAACAAGTCAGCCCAACTGCTTGCTACACATGCACTGCCGGGATGTGACACTGTTAGCTACCTGTTCGTTAAAGGAAAATTATCCGCGGTTGCAGTAATGGTGAAAAATGATGTTGGTCTGGAGATATTTGAGGAACCTTGGGGAAATGATCACAGCTGGTCATAAGTTTGTAGGCAGGATGTATAAGGAAAAACAGACTTGTACGTCCATAAACCAATTACGACACACCATATTCATGAGTAAGAGGGACACTCCAAAAATTAAAACATTACCACCGACAGACTATGTGCTGAATGAGCATATCAAACGGGCTCACTTTCAAACCATGATCTGCAAAGCAGCAGATCCACTGGACCCGCCCAATGTCAACGACATATCGCTGTATGGCTGGGTTGTTACCAATGGAGTGCCCATTCCATCCACAGGAGTGTCTGAGGTTGCTCCGCCAGAACTTATGAAAGTTGTTGCCTGTGGAAATAGGGCACATAATGCTTGCTCAAGACGTACCTGCTCATGCCACGGAGCAGCGGTCTTGTATTTCATTTTGTAAGTGCATGTCATTGGAGAGCTGCAGCAATCCTCACAAAAGGGCAGATGAGACTTACTGGAATAGTAAAAACGAGGACAACACTCACATGCGATCGGTGGGAATGTGTGTATATCTCAAGTGCCATATTAAGTGACAGAAGTAAAGCAACAAAAACTCCACACGGCAAATATTGAAACTGATACATACATTAGCCATTAAACATACAAATACAAATGAAACTACAATAGACAACAAGATACCCAAACAAGACACTAACATATTAGCGAGGAGACATTAAACAACGTGGCACAAACATGCACTCCGCGATCCACGATAATCTCCAGCCAAACACGGCTAGCAAATTTACCAAGGTTATGAAATTTATTATAATCACCGAATACGACTACAAGAAAAATATAACATTGCATGTGCGATTTTATTGCACGTGTCCAGTTTGTCACAGATGCAATTTTATCATAATAGGGGCAGGGGGTGGGGGAGGGCATGGGGGCACAATTAATACCCAAGAGACTGACAGTGTGCTAATTGTCGAAACGATATGTAGACGTGTTCAAAACCCACAAAGGATCGGGAAAAAATAATATCACATAAAGAAAGCAATGGGTAAATATAGAACAAGATACTAAAAGGAGACCCATAAACCCAAAGAACAACCAATGCAATACATCGAGCAACTTCGGTGATGTGAGTTTAAAATTACAAGACAAAATCAACTGATTCTCAGCTCGGTTTTTTGGTTTTTTTATACTTGTTCATTTGTGGATAAAGCAATTGCCTTCTGTTGCTAGTGGTGAATTTTGGGTGGGGGTGGTGTGAGTCGTGATGTTAAAATTATTTAATATGATATCGGCATACAACTCATATTGAACTATATAATACAAGTGAAGGTTAATATTAAAATGTGATATATATTATCATGTTTCACTTTTTCACAGAATGTCGCCTTATACTGATTTTAATATAAACTACTCCATTTAAGATTTATACTTGAAGCATGCTGTCGGCCAACTTGGACGCCATCTTGAATTGAGACAAACGACTGGAATAAATATTTACTCGCTGTTTTCATAGCTTTGTTTAATTACGACGGAATTCTGTAATCCATTTGCCTAGTTATATTAATTTAAATCGTATTCAACTTTTGGCGGCCATCTTGGATTTTATCCGAAACCATACAAAGTTGAAATTTACTTTATTCTATTTTTATCTGAAATCGAATCGCGAATATTTTCTTTGAAAATCATCTCTTATTAACGAATATAAGATTTTATCCTATTGTGGACGCCATCTTGAATTCTGAAAATTGCTCAATGATGCCAGCCTTCAGTTTCCGATTATCCACATCATGAACTAACAAAATCAATCAAAAAATGTTAGTAGTACCATACTGCAAGGTTCACCCTAAATTCGACTCGACTAATACGTGTTCTGGTTTCTGAGATCATATACATGTAGCATATTTCTTTGTTCATGATTAGTGTTCAAATGATGATACAGCATGTTTTGCAGTCGCTGTAAAACTTTCATGTGACCACTAAACATATTAATTTGTCAATACAAGAGATTGCAATGACCAATCAGCATGTTCCCTGGTCACTAATACACATGTATTGTGTCACAAAATTTGTTCCTTGGTCACTGGAATCAAATATATGACCACTTGACTTAACTCATAGCAGTGTCAGATTCATGCTTCGTCATGACCGCACGTGTTTCCTTGTCTATTAAAACCTTGATATTGCGATATACACGGCCATTGATTGCATTTCTGATAAAATTACACGATCTGTGGCGTCTGAAACACATATTGTGTGGCAAGATGACAGTTTGTCACCGTCTGAGATGTTTCCATTAATGGCTATAATTAATGGAATTGTCGCCGCTGTCATAAATACGCATTGTCCGACTATATTATTTCACTGACAACTGATTACATGGTAGCATGCATTTATTGTGATAATTGGAATGTATTTCATGTACAAATTAACCTGGTTACATGAAGATTTTTATGAACAATGAAACATGCATTATGACCATATAGCCATGTGTGGTGATATTGTGTAAGAGTATTCTGGTACAACAGAAACAAACGACATATGGTAAACAAACAAATAAATACAGGTACAAAGGTGTTGTTTTGCATCAAAAGTAATTTCAGAGACTAGTGAACGGACTTTGTGTCAACAAATATGTCTTCCAGAAACAGAGAAACTTGTTGTGACCAAGGAATGTGCTATGCGGCAACATCGATGTGTTTCATTGACATAATTAAAACACATGTGCAGACATGTAGCATGTTTCATAGCGCCACGTACATGTTGTACAGTATCATGTGTATTTTCCTGTCATATAGTTGTCTCAAAATTGCCAAGAAGCTTTTCACAACTGTAAATATGAATCATTGGAATTTAGGTACATGTAGATTGTCACTTTATGACGTTTGAATTGTGAACTGTATCGGTCAAGATTGTGAAATCTAGATTGGGGAACTTGCGGTTTCTGTTCTATGACTCGTGGTAGAAACACCTACTCCTGTCCATATGCTATATATGGAATGACGTATTATTGTGTCCCAAAAGAAATATGGATATATCCGTATACACCACCTCTCAATAGATAATGTACTGGGATTATTTATTTATCATCCATAGATAGGAGTGTTTAATTTACCTTGTTTCAGTAGAATACAATAAAAATACTACCGTAGTACCCGATAGTGTGAAAATTATGTCATTGTATATCTGACATGTCCAAACACCATATTCAATAGATATACAGTCACAACTGTTTTAGCTTCAGACATATCCATATCTCCTATTTTGTGCTGGTCTGGCTGTTGCTAAAAGGCGATTAGTGTATTGCAAACCTCATTCTTTACACCATTTTTATGCCCCATCACAATAGTGAAGGGGGCATTTAGTGTTACCCTTGCCCGTCCTGTCCCGTCCGACCGTCCGTCACCGATCTTGTGACTCGTAAAACTTTTAAACCGTAATAGCCTGAAACTCGGTATATAGCTTCCCTATGATGGGTAGATGTGCAAAGTTTATTTCAATTTTTTATTCAACTCCTGGTCATGTATTATCTCCCACTTATCGACTTAGAATTTGGCAATTTTGTCTTGTGATTCGTAAAACTTTTAAACCGTTATAGCTACAGACCTGAAGGTCGGTAATTAGTTTCCTTATGATGAGTAGATGTGCAAAGTTTATTTTAATTGTTGACTCGACACCTAGGTCATGTATTATCTCCCCTTTTGGACTTGGAATTTTGCCTCATTTATTATCAAAGCGATATGTGGGGCATCCGTGTTCTATAAACACATTTTCTTGTTCCAATAAACTTAAATTTGGCGGTCATATTGGCTGCCATTTGGAAAATGTATAACAATGTTTCGACAATAATTGAAAGTATTACAAGAATTTTTGAAGACAATGACACTTTGATATCCTGAAATGTATATACCGGTAATTGGATGAAATCAATTATTTTCTACATTGTGCAATTGGTTTTGGCAGCAATTTTGAAAAATGGCTGCCACACCCATAGGTGTTTTTCGAGATGGCTCCATAGCCTATGTCAACCGGACAGCCGTGGTCTACAAACATGCAAAGTTTCATGCTTGTACGTAAAATAGCGCAATTTTGTTAAATATATCACACACTTTCTTCCACTAATACAACTGAATATGATCAATCGATTGGGAGGTTTACCTTTACATGAACCCTCTCAACACTGGCTGTCAAGTTTCTCTTCTATATGGTTAAGTATAAAACATGTATTCTGGCAATGTACCCATGTGCACCAGTTTTGGTCACAGCTAAGAACTTACCTAAATGATACATAATAAATGAACTTTCAATAAATGATAATGCACTTTTGGCACATCAATTTAATTTCATCATTACTGTAGGAAAATATTTCATTTTCAAATGTAAATATGAAAAATGTGATATATTGTTTGAATCATTCATAAATTACTTGAAGAACAGGAAATGGCCACAAAAACGGATCAATTGGGTAGGTTTAATGTCTAATAAGTTTATAGCACTGCAAGACAATCAAGCACATTATACATTTATAAATATGTATAGATAATGACAAATGTTCAACTAAACGGGTCAATTTGATATGACCACAAATGGAAATATTTCTTTCCTTCTTTTTCATACTACGGGATGTCGTAGTGGATTTTGACACATCACGGGAAATGGCTCTCGTTATCCAAACAAATAGCACACCGCGCATGTAATCTCCACTTTCAGGGCTCGTTAGAAAATAGCGCAAAATTATATGACGTTTAATGTCTTAAATGTAGGAACAGATAACTACAGGTCACATATTCTATCGTCATCAGCAGATTGATATATGTCTCCTGCATCGATAGAACGCGAATTTGGAGTTTGTGGTTGAAAATTGATGATATAATCGGTCTGAAAGCAACACATGTTGGAAATTTTATTGGCCTAATATTGAAAAAGCTTTCATTCCTTTGTTCCATTGTGTGTATTTTGACGGTATAAAAGGGGTCCGAAAGTTCGGAACGGTGAATATGTAGATAATTGGCGATTTATGCCGTATGTAATAATTGAGCATTATTAGTTGCACAAAACTATATAAATTACACAATACCAACAAAATCCACCCAAATATACCCAAACTTCACCATCTGTGCAAACACATGTGACTTTACGCTGTTCTAAACACTGGTCGCAAAATATACGTATTACATTTTGTATGTACCTTGTGTAATATAATTAGATAATATTATGTTCAATTGCTATACAGTGTATGTGATGTATTGACAAGTTAAAATAAAACAATTAATCATAAAAAATCAAAAATAAATCTCCAAAAACACTAATTAAAGGCATTATATTTAAAATAATAGGATTCCAACTGGGACTTGGATACAACTAACATAACCGAAGATTCTGACGTAACCGAGTAATCGAATGTAGGCTGTATTTGCATCAACCCTTAGACCGCTACTCACAACAATTGTTGTCTGCTGTTGCTTTTATATCTTGCCTTATTTCTCAATAAAAACATGGTTTGACAGCACGTCAGAATCATTTCCAATGGAAATGAGTCTGAAGTGCTGTCAAAGCATGTTGTAAAGTATTCTAAAGTGCTGTCAAAGCATCTTTTTGATGATGAAAATGGAAAATAAAAAATAAACAGCAGACAACAACAAAAATAAGATAGCGGTCTAAGGGTTAAAGGTACTGTGTAGTGGGTGGTTGGTTGGGAGCACGCGACGGGTAATTCAATGATCGACGTTCCGACTGGAGACCTGGTTTGGCCCTCACATACGTCTTTGGCATTTTGCATGTGATAGTTGAATCTGGTTATACTCCTTATATGAGTATTACGATTATTCGTAATACTATTTTAGGGGAAGGGGCCAAGTGACTTTAGTATGGTATGGACCTGGCACCAGGTCGGGTTATCATTTCAGAGCTGAATATATTTTTTCTTGATGTAAATATTCCGTTCTGATTTTGGGATTTTTCCCCCAATGCAGCGGGTTAAAACGGGATCGAACCCGTTTGCCCGGCCTTACATGACCTTAGCTGTTGATAGGCCGTTAAACACTAATAATCAAACAAACATAAAGGTAGTGTGTCCGAGATGATGTCCGAGATATTCAATATGTGACCGAAATTCATGACCAAAATTGATGTATACCGGTAGGTAGCTATTTTGAATTAAGTTACTAATTTCGAACTGTAAAGCATACTCAGTATGGAAGTGGTCCTTGCTATTAGCATTGCTCGATATATCGGTGGGATATTTAATGTAAATATGAAGGCTTGTCCCAGGGACCAAACTACATGTGATACATCATTATTTGCCGTGTACAGACTACTCGTTCTTTCCGGGATTCCACTGTAGTGTGCTGTAATTCTGGTGTATGAGCCCTCGAGCACCTGTTTGCATGCTTTGCCATGATGACAAGACCCATGATTGTGCCCGGCAGCTGGACGTGGCCATAGACGGGGCAGACGAGGTGGACGGCGACCTCAACTGTATCAAGGGTGGTGGCGGCTGTCTCACACTGGAGAAGATTGTCGCATCGTGTGCCCGCGAATTCTATGTCATAGCTGATAACAGGTATGCAATCATGTAGCAAATGTCTTTGTTATGAAGCTCGACTGGTGACTGGTGGGCAGCTGGTTGGAACATGTCAAGGGTAATTTGTGGCTGGGAATGGAGAAATGGGGCTAATGGGATTTGTGTGTGTAGATCTGGTCAAATATCACGCTCCTGTAGCCAGATAACGATCTATATTGCTTGTTAGAAGCATAGCGGGTGTTTCATTGATGGAATGGCGAACAATGCAGATCCTGATAGACATGGCTTGGCTCTCGGGTACCGAGCCATCGTCACCATAGGCATCAACAATTTATTGTAGGAAGGACGTGGCTGTGAGGTCATGAGTTGTTATATATTGTAGCAAGGCCACACAGATTGAAAGGTTTATTTCGTGATTTTTTGGTGTAGCCCTAAGAAGGGCTGTTGGTAGCCCTGAGAAGGGCTGTTGGGATGGGCTCTATTGTAAATCTCCCTCGTCAAAACCCTCAAAGTCGGATTCGTCGCTATCTTCATCAAACTTGTTCTCAGTTCTCAATGTCACTTCGAAAATTTAATTAATGAAGCCATAATTACCAATTAACTGGTATTAAATGTCTGTCTGAAACCCTTAATTGGGAGATCAATAACTATGTGTGGTGGTATTTATAGCACATTACGGTCAGTCAAAGACGTTGCACCGCTACTGGTAATCAACAAAGAATTTGTGTGACATTCAAATTAGCAGGTGCATTAGGAAATAGGAAAATGCATATTTTGAAGAGAAGGGTTGCAATACCATAAGCCCCATTTCTCTATACATAGCCACCATTACGCAAACATTGTATTAGCGAGCGTACCTCACTATACCCCCAGTTACCTATGTAAACGGGATATGATGAGGTACCCGCGCAATAGGTAATGCGGTCAAATAGGTCACGATGCAGTGACTATTTTCGATCAATAACTTATGTCGTAAGCGATTGTAATGTGTATTTTCAATATTTATATTATTAAAATGTATCATATCGGTACCCCTTTGAGTAATATTTGCATATTTTAAATGTATTGATGTTCTCATGAAGCGCATGAATATAAGTATTAATTAATCCAGCTTATATTGAGGCAAATCACACAGCCTTAAAACATAGTGCTGGAGTATAAACCATAGTATCGTATATTATTCATAAGTATATCACTATTAAACATTAATTACAATATGTATGCATATTATTGTATCCCCCGGACTCCGTCGGGGGATACTATGGATTTGACAGCGGGCCGCGTCCGCGTCCGCCGCTGACACTTCTTGTCCGGAGCATAACTCGAACACCCTTTGGAATATTTTCATGAAACTTCACACATGCATTGACCACGACCCGAAGGTGTGTCGCGCACAAGAATGACAACTCTTGCATAGCTAATTTTTTAGTTATCTCCCTTTTTTGTTTCTCGCACTGATTTCGTGTCCGGAGCATAACTCCACCACCCTTTGGAATATTTTCATGAAACTTCACACATGCATAGACCACGACCCGAAGGTGTGTCGCGCACAAGAATGACAACTCTTGCATAGCTAATTTTTTAGTTATCTCCCTTTTTTGTTTTGCGCACTGATTGACCATAACTCGACCACCCTTTGGAATATTTTTATGAAACTTCACACATTCAATTAGACCACGAACCGAAGGTGTGTCGTACACAAGAATGAGAACTCTTGCATAGCTAATTTTTTAGTTATCTCCCTTTTTAGCTCACCTGAGCAAAGCTCATGTGAGCTATTGTTATGGCAAAGTGTTCGTCGTCCGTCGTCCGTCGTCCGTCCGTCCGTGAACATTTTCAATCATCTTCTTCTCCCGAACTGCTGAGCCGATATTGGTCAAACTTCACTGGGATGATATATGGGTGATGCCATTTCAGGTTTGTTAAAATGGAGGTCATCGACAATCCAAGATGGCCGCCATGGAAAAGTAGGTCAAATTCTTAAAAAATCTTCTTCTCACGAACCGCCAGGCCGATTTTTTCGACGATACTTGGTATGAATGATCGATAGTTAGCGCTGTTTCAGATTTGTTCATATGGTGGCCCGTGGGTCAAAAATGGGCGTCGCCCGAGGGGTCAAATAGGGGTCAAATTTTATTTTTAACCGAATATAGTCATGTAATATATCAAATCGAAGGTATCGACGAGACAATCACTCTGGAACATTTTTTGTCTAAATCATATGATACGTCATCCAAGATGGCCACCGATAGTTCAAATGGTCATTCTTTTACTAAAGATTTCAAACGTCTTCTTCTTGTAAACTGCGTGGCCGATATTGGCCAAACTTAACTGTAATGGTCTGTGGTTGAAGCCTGTTAATTTTTGTTAAAATGGAGGTCATCACCAAATCCAAGATGGCCGCCGTTGAGAAGTAGGTCAAATTCTTAAAAAATCTTCTTCTCACGAACCGCCAGGCCGATTTCGACGATACTGGGTATGAATGATCGATAGTTAGCGCTGTTTCAGATTTGTTCATATGGTGGCCTCTGGGTCAAAAATGGGCGTGGCCCGAGGGGTCAACTAGGGGTCAAATTATATTTTTGCCCGAATATGGTCATATAATATATCAAATCGAAGGTATCGACTAGTCTATCACTCTGGAGCATTTTTTGTCTAAATCAGATGATTTTGTCATCCAAGATGGCCACCGAAAGGTAAAAAAGTTGTTCTTTTACTAAAGATTTCAAACGTATTCTTCTTGTGAACTGCTTGGCCGATATTGGCCAAACTTAACTGTAATGGTCTGTGGGTGAAGCCTGTCCATTTTTGTTAAAATGGAGGTCATCACCAAATCCAAGATGTCCGCCGTTGAAAAGTAGGTCAAATTGTCAAAAAAATCTTCTCACAAACCGCCAGGCCGATTTCGACGAAACTTTGTATGAATGATGGATAGTTAACGCTGATTCAGATTTGTTCATATGGTGGCCTCTGGGTCAAAAATGGTCATGGCCCGAGGGGTCAAATAGGGGTCAAATTTTATTTTTGACCGAATATGGTCATTTTATATATCAAATCGAAGGTATAGCAGTAAATCACATGCACATTCGCAATATATGTTAGATCAGAAGGTACCAACAATTCTGTGGAACATTTGAAGTTGTAAGTGAAGAGTCTTTGTGAAATCAAGATGACCACTATGGAGGCTTTTAGGTGAGCGATACAGGCCCATTTGGGCCTCTTGTTTGTTTTCGCGCACTGATTTCCTGTCCGTAGCATAACTCGACCACCCTTTGGAATATTTTCATGAAACTTCACACATGCATAGACCACGACCCGGAGGTGTCGCGCACAAGAATGACAACTCTTGCGTAGCTAATTATTTAGTTATCTCCCTTTTTTGTTTTGCGCACTCTGCAAACTGGACAATAATGCATGAAGACCCGTTTTCTCGTCTGCTCTGTACACCTTTTCTCGTGTGCTATGTACACCTTACCTGTAGAGAGAGCAATAGAGACTGGGAGAACCATTCACCTGTGCATGTGCTAGCATGTGCAAATGTCCAGTGTTGACCAGTCTTGACCACTCTTGACCACAGGTAATTTATACAGGTAAATTACTACATTGGATATTACATTTCCGTAAACTGTGTTGAAAATATTGTGGCATTATGTGGACCTGTGCAGATATGTAGATAAATATAGGACTATTAAAAAAAAATTCTGGTCTCCAGTAGCAAGCATTATTATTTTTAATTTTTAAACTTTTTTTTCCCTTTTTTTTTTCCCTTTTTTTTTTCAAATTCTTTTTAAATTTTTGTCTAGTAGCATACGGTCGTAAGTGCTATATACAGACTATTATCATATAATAAAACAATTATTGACTGGTGAGCCATAGAATATAATCTGATATTCCATGGCTCACTAGTCACTCAATAATTGTAGAATATGTTCGGGCCAGTGAAAATTGCTTTCGGGCCCAGGCTCGAGGTCAAGGCGGGACAAGGTGAGGCATTTGATTCCGCGGAATTCTTGTTTACTTATCTCCCTTTGTTGGTTCATGCTCTGATTTCGTATCCAGAGCATAACTCGAACACCCTTTGGAATATTTTGATGCCTCACCACGATAGTGGAGGGGGCATTTAGTGTTACCCTTGTCCGTCCGTCAGTCCGTCCGTCCGTCCGTCCGCACACACGAATGGGTACTTGTTGTAAGCGTACGGGGATCTTATTGGGTAGGGTTAGGATAGTGTTGGGTACTCTTGTTGGGTATTTTTATACAGTAAAAACCCAACAAGTATTCATTCGTAGGAACGTGCGTCCCGTCCTCCCGTCCGTCCTCCGTCCGTCCGTCCGGGCACACATTAGAGTACTTATGTGGCTAGCCCCACAGGGTTATGGACTTGGTAAAGGATAGGGTTGGTTACAATTAGCCACCTAAAAAATCCTTTTATGTGGCTAAAAATCGTTTTATGTGGCTAATATTTAACATGTGATAAGCCACATAAGTATAGTACTGTAAGAACGTCCGTCCGTCCGTCCGTCCGTCCGGGCCAACATCGGGGGTTTAGGAGTTAGGGTAAGGGTTAGTAACCTTTGATCTCTTTGATATTGTCGGTGCCTCATAAATTTAGGAGCTAACTCTTTGATATTTAGGAGCAGCTCTAAACTCTTTGATCTTTTATATTAGCGGTGCCTCATAACTCTCAAATGTTTGAACGTCCGTCCGTCCGTCCGTCACAAAACTTTAACACTCGGGTAAATGTCTCATAATTTCTTCATCCTTTGACCGATCTGCTTCATATTTCATATACACATTGCTCTGATGGTTCACTACCGCCCTGTGCCAAATCCACGTTCGTCCTGCCCCCGCCAAGCCCAGGGTCAAGGTTACATACTTGGTGCTTCAAAAACTTTAACGCTCGGGTAAATATCTTATAATTTCTGTTTTCTTTCACGGATCAGCTTCATATTTCATATACGCATTGCTCTAATGGTCCTCTACCGCCCTGTGCCAATCCACGTTCGTCCTGCCCCCGCCAAGCCCAGGGTCCAAGGTCACATACTTGGTGCTTCAAAAACTTTAACGCTCGGGTAAATATCTTATAATTTCTGTTTTCTTTCATGGATCATCTTCATATTTCATATACGCATTGCTCTAATGGTCCTCTACCGCCCTGTGCCAAATCCACGTTCGTCCTGCCCCCGCCAAGCCCAGGGCAGGGTTAACATCACATACTTAGTGCTTTCAAAAACTTTAACGCTCGGGTAAATATCTTATAATTTCTGTTTTCTTTCATGGATCATCTCATATTTCATATACGCATTGCTCTAATGGTCCTCTACCGCCCTGTGCCAAATCCACGTTCGTCCTGCCCCCGCCAAGCCCAGGGTTAACATCACATACTTAGTGCTTCAAAAACTTTATTCTCGGGTAAATATCTTATAATTTCTGTTTTCTTTCACGGATCAGTTTCATATTTCATATACGCATTGCTCTAATGGTCCTCTACCGCCCTGTGCCAAATCCACGTTCGTCCTGCCCCCGCCAAGCCCAGGGTCAAGGTCACATACTTAGTGCTTCAAAAACTTTAACGCTCGGGTAAATATCTTATAATTTCTGTTTTCTTTCATGGATCATCTTCATATTTCATATACGCATTGCTCTAATGGTCCTCTACGCCCTGTGCCAAATCCAAAATATCTTATAATTTCTGTTTTCTTTCATGGATCATCTTCATATTTCATATACGCATTGCTCTAATGTCCTCTACCGCCCTGTGCCAAATCCACGTTCGTCCTGCCCCGCCAAGCCCAGGGTTAACATCACATACTTAGTGCTTCAAAAACTTTAACGCTCGGGTAAATATCTTATAATTTCTGTTTTCTTTCATGGATCATCTTCATATTTCATATACGCATTGCTCTAATGGTCCTCTACCGCCCTGTGCCAAATCCACGTTCGTCCTGCCCCCGCCAAGCCCAGGGTTAACATCACATACTTAGTGCTTCAAAAACTTTATTCTCGGGTAAATATCTTATAATTTCTGTTTTCTTTCACGGATCAGTTTCATATTTCATATACGCATTGCTCTAATGGTCCTCTACCGCCCTGTGCCAAATCCACGTTCGTCCTGCCCCCGCCAAGCCCAGGGTCAAGGTCACATACTTAGTGCTTCAAAAACTTTAACGCTCGGTAAATATCTTATAATTTCTGTTTTCGTTCACGGATCAGCTTCATATTTCATATATGCATTGCTCTAATGGTCCTCTACCGCCCTGTGCCAAATCCACGTTCGTCCTGCCCCCGCCAAGCCCAGGGTCAAGGTCACATACTTGGTGCTTGAAAAACTTTAACGCTCAGGTAAAAGAAAATTTTGACATGGAATTTGGCCTCATTTATTATCAAAGCGATATGTGGGACATCCGTGTTCTATGAACACATTTTCTAGTTTATTAAACTTCACACATGCATAGAAGACGACCCAAAGGTGTGTCGCACGTAAGAATGACAACTCTTGCGTCGTTAATTTCTTAGTTATCTCCCTTTGTTGTTTCGTGCACTGATTTCGTGTCCGGAGCATAACTCAAACACCCTTTGGAATATTTTCATGAAACTTCACACATGCATAGACCACGACCCTAAAGGTGTGTCACGCAAGAATGACAACTTTTGCATCACTAATTTTTTAGTTATCTCCGTTTGTTTTTTCCGTCACTGATTTTGTCTCCGGAGCATAACTCGAACACCCTTTTTTCAAACTACTTGTGTATCTGGGGAGGGGGATACACATGCGCTTGTCGACAAGCGTCCATTTCTAGTTATGATTTAGTTTGAGCCATTTCTTGGCGATTTGAAAATAATTTTCTCCACAGTATCTGAATCTGTAATTAAAATCAGCAGTTCCCATATTTTGTAGTCTCCCGTCCGGCACTGAAAGTAGCCACACATTTTCTGTCTGGCTGGTAAAGTAGCACTGGCTTCCTATAAACACACTGCCGCATATGGCGTATTTCTGCAGTTGTTTTCCTTCTCATTCCTTCTATTTAAATACACCAAATTAGTTTTTTCGTTAGTGATTCTGACCGCGGTGCCAGACATGATGTCATAAATGATATAATGATGTCATGTACTGTAGCGACGCCATGAGCGTTTCGTAAATGCGAATAACGTGCCAAATTTTCTAGTTGGATGAGTTGTTAGAAAGATAATGGTCGAGTGACACTGCTTATTCACCCACCCTCATATGCTGTTCTTGCATTAAATTTTATTTTTCCAAGTCCCGATAACATGCAATTTTGGTGGGGGAGGGGAGACATATGTTTTTGTCTGAAAAACAAGCCTCTAGTTATATACTGCAGGAAGGGCGTGGTTGTGAGGTGGTGAGTTATATATTTCAGGAAGGATGTGGCTGTGCTGGGCAGTACATGGAAGGCCGGTGTGCCCATCGAGGTGGTGCCCGCGGCTTACCGCCCTGTACAGATGAAGATATCCCGCGCCCTTGGTGGACAGGCCGAGCTCAGGATGGCTGTGAAGAAAATGGCAAGTTACAGCATACTCCTTCCTGCTGAACGTTATGTGCAGTCTGCTTATAGGGATTTTAAATATACACCAAATGGAAAAATAGAGGATCTTACATGAGTGATTTAAAATGACCTGTATTAAACTGTGGACAAAATGTGGAGATGATTAAAATATGGAGATATGACCAGTACAGGGGTTGAAAAAATCCTTTCTTTCCACTCAGCTGGGCAAGTAGAAAAAAAAAGTACTTGCCCAGGTCAAAAAGTTACTCGCCCAGTATTTTTTAAAAATAAAATGCTATTTCCAGTATTTGTAATGTTGCATCTTATTTAAAAAAAAAAGCTTTTACATATATATAATCATTACCAAACCGTATGAGACATATTCACTATTATTTATATTTTAAGTATTAAATGAACATAAACATGATAAACAAACAAATAAATATTATTTATCGGGAGATAGACTTCGTCGAGTTTTTTCTTCTACGTTTTGTAGCAGCGAATTTGCTCAGAGGCTTGCATGCTTCTTATTTTCTATAAGCGTTGAGTGCAGTGGTTTCGGACTCGGTGCCGACCGTTTCGTCCCAAGCCGTTATGTTCGGCGTCTGAAATGCGCGTTAACCCAACTGTATACGAGACGATATATATGGCGGCGTATACACTAGTCTATACTCGCAGTCATATTATTTGTTAGCCCGGCCGTGTACAGCCGACAAATAATCCGTGAATTAAACTTGCCCGATATGGACTGTGTTCAAAATCGCTAGCGATTATACCCGTAACCGTGTACTGCTTGACACTGCTTGAATCTTATACTTCCCGCAAATTGACGTAAACTGTAAACAACAAATTGTCGCTGAATTAATACCATTTGTTGGCCGTTATCGATGGAATTAATTGGCAATTTCTTCAGAAAAAGAAAAAATCATGACCAAATCTTTCACTCGCCAAACTGGGCGAGTGCCTGTAGAAAGTACTCGACCGCCACAAAAGGCACTCGCCATGGCGAGCTGGGCGAGTGAAATTTCAACCCCTGCAGTACATGTAGATAATGAATGAGCGGGCTTCCGGCATTAGCTCCCTTATTTTAGCACCATTTTTGCAGATATTGATTTAGAAAAATAGAGAGCAATATTTTCTGTAAATAATGTCGAAGGTTGAAAAACAAACTCACTTCATATGGAATTTGAATTTCTGAAGTATTGCTGATTTTGCGAATCAATATTGGCGAAGTACTGACAAGGAACGCAATTCCAGAGTCAGGCCCAAAACGTGTAGCGTCTACATTTGGCAATACGCCATGTCTCAATACGCCATCTTTTGCTTTAACTTTGGTGCTAAAGTGTGTTAACAAACCATGAATTAGGTGAGTGAAAACAAACCATATTGAATTAGGTGAGTGAAATAACTTATTTAAATTGGCCATATTTTTTTGCGCCTGCTTTAGCAGATAATGCTACTTTAGTCGCCGCTTTTTCCGTCGTTGTCGTCGTCTGCGTCAACAAATGTCAAAAAGTTTGTACAAGCTTCTTCAGATTTGTTAAAATGGACGTCGTCACATATCCAAGATGGCCGCTGTAGAAAAGTAGATAAAACTCTTACAAAATCTTCTCGTGAACGGCCAGACCGATTTCGACTTGGCATCGCTAGTCAATGCTCTTTCAGATTTGTTAAAATGATGACCAAAAATGGACAGGGTCAAGTAGGGGTCGAATTTCAGATTTAACCAAATATGGTCG
Source organism: Conchocele bisecta (assembly GCA_029237695.1). Taxonomy (NCBI): domain Eukaryota; kingdom Metazoa; phylum Mollusca; class Bivalvia; order Lucinida; family Thyasiridae; genus Conchocele; species Conchocele bisecta. Next base: position 7,366,848 of record CM055272.1, read on the forward strand.
CGTTATATATCAAATCGATGGTATCGAGGAGACGATCACTCTGGAGCATTTATTTGTCAATGTCATCGTTTTATTAGCCAGGTTTTTTAAAAAAAAATCCAGGCTATTGGATTGGCGAAAGCCGGGCGGGCGGGTGGCGGGCGGCGTCCACAATCAATGTTAAGTTTTCGTGTTCAAGTCCATTTCTTTGGTACTGTACCACCTAGGACCACCAAACTTTCACAGCTTCATAACCAAGGGGTGCCTACCACATACAACTATCCAACATGTGACCATTTTTTTTACCTTCACCTATTATTTCTACGTAATTGACTTAGCCATTTTCAACGTTAACTTTTTAACGTACGTCTGGTTAGAGTTTTTTGGTTAAAACTTTTTCGTTATACTATATCTCTGCAACTGCTTCGCCCATTACCATGAAACTTCACATGGGTGTTTATCATCATCCATATTTTCATTCTAACCCCCAACCGTGCGGCCCCTGTGCCCAATGTCAAGGTCAAATTACTTTGAATTGTTTTGTTAAAGTTTTTTCGTGTACTATATCTCTGCAACTGCTTCACCCATTACCTTGATACTTCACATGAGTGTTTATCATCATTGTCGCACCCGCTTGCGGAAAGCGCGATATCGTCGGCATTTTGGCATATGTCCGTCTGTCCGTCCGTACGTCCGTGTGTCGGGTTAAAGTTTTTTTTTTTTTTAGTTTTTCCATCTACTATATCTATTTTTTAGCTCACCTGAGCGAAGCTCATGTGAGCTATTGTTACCGCAATGTGTCCGTCGTCGTCCGTCGTCGTCGTCATCGTCCGTCGTCCATCGTCCGTCGTCGTCCGTGAACATTTTCAAACGTCTTCTCCTCGGTAACCATTGGGCCTATAGTCACCAAACTTCATGCTCATGGTCCTTAGGTAGGGGGATTACAAAATTGTTAAAATGACGTCATTACGTAATCCAAGATGGCCGCCATCTGAAAATAGCACAAATTCTTCAAAAATCTTCTTCTCAAGAACCGCCAACCGGATTTCGACAAAACTTGGTAGGAATGATCGATGTACAATGCTCTTTCAAAGTTGTTAAAATGGTGACCCCGGGGTCAAAAATGGTTGGCCCGTGGGGTCAAATTTTATTTTTGACTGAATATGGTCATATGATATATCAAATCGAAGGTATCAACGAAGCGATCACTCTGGTGCATTTTTTGTCGAAATCGGATTGTTATGTCATCCAAGATGGCCGCCAAAAGGTCAAAAAGTTGTTCTTTTATTAGAGATTTCAAAATTCTTCTTCACACAAACTACTTGGCCCATGGTGGCCAAACTTCACAGTTATGGTCCATGGGTGAAGCCTTTTCAGATTTGTTAAAATGGAGGTCGTCGCTAATCCAAGATGGCCGCCGTCTAAAAATAGCACAAATTCTTAAAAAATCTTCTTCTCATGAACCGCCAGCCGGATTTCGATGAAACTTGGTAGGAATGATCGATGTACAATGCTCTTTCAAAGTTGTTAAAATGGTGACCCCGGGGTTAAAAATGGGCGTGGCCCGTGGGGTCAATTTGGGGTCCAATTTTATTTTTGACCGAATATGGTCATGTCTATATCAAATCGAAAGTATCAAAGAGGCGATTGCTCTGGTACATTTTTTGTCGAAATTGGATGGTCATGTCATCCAATATGGCCACCGAAAGGTCAAAAGGTCGTTCTTTTATTGGAGATTTCAAATTTCTTCTTCACACGAACCACTTGGCCCATGGTGGTCAAACTTCAGTTATGGTCCATGGGTGAAGCCTATTCAGATTTGTTAAAACGGAGGTTGTCGCTAATCCAAGATGGCCACCGTCTATAGCACAAATTATTTAAAAATATTTTTCTCATGAACCGCCAACCAGATTTCGACGAAACTTGGTAGGAATGATCGACGTAGAATGCTCTTTCAAAGGTTTTAAAATGGTGACCCCAGGGTCAAAAATGGGCGTGGCCCGTGGGGTCAAATTTTATTTTTGACCAAATATGGTCTTGTCATATATCAAATTGAAGGTATTGATGAGGCGATTGCTCTGGTGCAATATTTGTCAGAATCGGATGATTATGTCATCCATGATGGCCTCCAAAAGGTCCATTTATTCAAGATTTTGAACGTCTTTTTCTCAGGAACCACATGGCCGATGCTGGCCAAACTTCATAGTAAGTTAAGATCCTTGGGTGAAGCATTTTCAGATTTGGTAAAATGAGAGTCATCGCTTAATCCAAGATGACCGCCATCTAAAAATAGCACAATTTTTTTAAAACACATGAACTCAATGTCACATTCTCCTCTGGTGTTCATGGAGTCAGGTGAGCGAATTAGGGCCATCATGGCCCTCTTGTTTAGTGTCCATGCCTCGTCCCAAGGCGCGACATGCAGGCCACGGCCATCTAGTCTACAAAAAGTGGGTATAATTATGTTATCCAAGTGTCTATGCTTGGAAAAAACCTGGCCTTCGTGGCTTTGCCTCGTTTCTTGTTATAGATTTCAAACATTTTTTTCTTGTGAACCTCTTGGCCGATGCTGATCAAACTTCACAGTTATGGTACGGGGATCAACCCTTTTTATATTTGTTAAAATGAAGCTGGTTGCATAATCCAAGATGGCTGCCATAGAAAATGATGTCAAATTCTTAAAAACATCTTCTCACGACCCGCCAGACTGATTTGGCAGGAATGATCAATTGTCAATGCTCTTTCAGATTTGTTAAAATGGTGACGCCAGGATCAAAAATGGGCAGTGCCCGAGGGGTCAAGTAGGGGTCCAATTTCACAGTTGACAAAATATGGTCATGTATCAAATTGAAGGTATCTGGGCGACGATCATTCTGGAGCATTTTTTGTTAAAATTGGATGGTCATCCTTTTATTTATAGATTTCTCGTCTTTTTCTCGTGAACTGTTTGGTCGATGCTGGTCAAACTTACAGTTATGGTCCGTGGGTGAAGCCTTTTCATAATGTTAAAATGGAAATTCTTAAAAATTCTTCCTGTCATGAGCTGCCAGACTGATTTCGATGAAACTTGGCAGGAATTATCTTGATAGTCAATGCTCTTTCAGGTTTGTTGAAGTGATGACCCCAGGATCAAAAATGGGCTGGGCCCGGGAGGTCTAGTAGGGATAAATTTTAACATTTTACCAAATATGGTCATGTCATATACCAAATTGAAGGTATCAAGGAGACGATCACTCTAGAGCATTTTCGAAACCAGATGATTACGTCATCCAAGATGGCCACCGAAAGGTCCATAAAAATACTCTGTATGACCTTATCTGTTGCTGGGACGTGTTAAACCCATTCACTTTTCTAATTTCAAAATATTGGGTCAGTCACCTTCAGAGGTGGTAGGTCTTATGATTTATGATATTATATGTTTTATAAATTGCTTATATTTTCCCTCTCTGGGCTTGAAATGCTAAACTGACCTGTTTTTCTCGGTGATCCGTTTCCTCCCAGTGGACTAAATATTTTGAGACAACCTGAACAATTATTCAAATGAGGCAGTTAAATTGAGTGGTAACAACATATACTTTTGGTGAGTAGAACTTCTGGCCCAAATGGTGAAAACGATACAATACGTTGAAGCTATATGCAATATCGTGCTGGTTATTTTATTTCTGCAGGGCCCTGTGGTTACAGACAACGGTAACTTTATCCTAGACTGGGTGTTTGACAAGCCCGGTGACTGGTGTAAGATCAACACCCAGCTCAGGCTCATACCAGGTAACTCCTCCCACATACATATGAGACAAGCCATGTGATTTTTTACCTCAAAACATGTGCGATTGTGATATTTTCTTTAAATGACGTTATATGCTCTGAACATTTTGTCAACTTTCAACATAATTTACATAAGAAATTGTACTGTTTGTAAACATTTTTCATGGTACATGGCTCGTCTCATTTGTACATGTACAGTGTGGCCCACAAAAACTAAATACTATTTTAACCCACATTATCTTCTGATTATACTATTAAAATCTTACTAAACTATTGTATACATGGTGCATTTATTTTCAAGATACAAAGGTAACATACATGCATTAATGCTTAAAGACACACATGTTGACGTCATTTGATTATGACTACCGTAGGTCATAATCAGGAATTTCCATTTCCAGTTGAAACGCCATACCATCCATTACTTTCATTTAATATGGACCCGCCACCCTGTCTGCCCGTCCATCAGTCCTTTTTTGCGCACCTACAATCTCTGTAACCATAAGTCGCATTGGCTTGAAATATGCGTATTAGTCATCATGCATATTTTCATCATGGGTTGGGGTTTGGGTTAGGGTTAGGCACCTGTGCCGAAGATCATGGTCAAATAACTTAACAGTTTGTGTTAAAAGTTTGTTTTTTTCGTTAGTGTGGTTTGAGGGGTATATCCATTAGTGTTACTGATTTCTTGTTAAATGTTATATAGATGACATTACAGAATATATACACAAATGTTAGCTACATGTACAATGCCGTTGACAGAAAATATGCCACATTTAATTTGTCGTAAATGAATGTTTAACAACGATATCACAAATTCATATTTATATTAACTGGAGATACATTTGTGCAGTGAGGTCGGGTCCTTTTTGCTGGTCACTTCAGTAATTTGTCGTGGGCAAAAAAATTCTAATTGTACTGAGTGATCGTGCAATAGACCTGATCGTCAGTTGTTGCCAATATCGTAGAGTGTGTTTCTCAGTGAGCGGCCGACTTGTTGATCTCCACTGCGTGGTGACCCCCGTGATGTCCGTGTGTTATCCAGGTGTGGTGGAGACGGGTCTCTTCCTCAACATGATCAACAAAGCGTACTTTGGGACACCGGAGGGTACAGTCAGCGTTCGCGAGGCCTCCTGATACAAACTTTTCTGGCTGCTGAGGGATGGATTTATAGCCTAATGGTAGTGCGTTGGACTTCAGTCGGAGTTCTTTGGTTCAATCCCATCATATTTCCATCATATTAATCTTTCAAATGAGACATGCCGTGCGTTTTGGAACTAAGAACAAATGAGATGAAACTTAAAGATTAGAGGGATGAAAGTATTTTTGGTCAGATTTTTTTAAGAACAAAATCCCGGCTAGTGGATTTCTGAAGTTGGACGGAGGGTGGTTGCGGCATCCAGAATGTTCAGTTATTGTATTTAGCAAATATGTATGGGTCCACTTTCGGGCGATATTTTTCGTTTCCACTAACAAATTTTGTTTGTGCTTTAACTGGCTGCTTCCAAAACAAGATTCTGTGCAATTTGACTCTACACCTCTTCTGCTTCGATAAGCTCAATTTTAACTGTTTTTTCTTTTCTTTTTGATTTGCGAAAGCCGAACAGGCGCGTGGGCAGCAGGCATTGGCGTCCAAGTCCAATGTTAAATTTTCGTGTTTAGGCCCATTTATTAGCTCACCTGAGCCAAACGCTCAAGTGGGCTATTGTTACCGCTTTTCGTCCGTCCACAATTTCAAATGTCTTCTTCTCCGGAACCGCTGGGCCGATATTGGTCAACTTCACACACATGGTACATAGGTAGGGGGATTACAAATTTGTTAAAATGGAGATGGCTGCTGTCTAATAATAGCACAATTCTTACATAAATCTTCTCGCGAACCTCCGGTCGGATTTCAACGAAACTTGGCAAGAATGATCGATGTACAATGATCTTTCAAAGTTGTTAATATCGTGACCTCGGGTCAAAAATGGGTGTGGCCTGGGGGGTCAAATTTAATATTCGACCGTAATAGCTTGAGGCTTTATGCTTGGTATGTACATGTAGTTCCTTTATGGTGTGAATTTCTATGTTTTGACACTGAATCATGGATTATCTCCCCTTTTTGGACTTGGAATTTTGGCCTCGTTTACTATCAAAGCAATAAGTGGGGTATCCGTGTTCTACTCGAACACATTTCTAGTTAATTTTCGGACGCTGTGTCCTTGTACACGCAATAACTCAAGTTCTACTTGACGGATCGTAACAAAATTCGGTTGACATCTTTATCAAGGAAAGATGAAGAACTCTTTCAGTGACTTATCTCCCCTTGTTGACTGGCCTTGCCTCGACGAGCATATATTTGTGGCCTTCGGCACTCTTGTTATTGTATACATACATCACAATAATTGGCACTGTTGTCAATATTAAGTTTTTCGTTTTTATGTCCATTTCTCGGATACCTAGGACCACAAAAATAAAATGTAAATGCTTTGATTTAACGAAGGCACTGACTCGATGACCTTGCATGTCGGGACCGACTATTTAAGTCCCCATCTGACTAGGCTAGCATGAAGTTGTCATGCCCAAGGACACGCCGAATCGGCCATTTGCAGCGGGTCAATATGGGAATCAAACCCGGGGTCTCCCGATTCGCAGTCCGACGCTCTACCTACTGAGCTACTCGGGCCACCCAGGACCACCATACTTGCACAACTTCATAACCAGCAGGGTGCCCACCACATACCACTATTCAACATATTTTTATCTTGACCTATTAAGTATTTTTTAGGCATAATCGACTTTCGATGTTAATTTATTTGTGTTTAAATCTGTTTCTCACTTACTATACCACCTATAAACTCTATACTTGCACAACTTCATAACCAACTGGTGCCCACCACATACCACTGTCCGACATGTAACCTTTTTCTTACCTTTACCCATTTTTTCCACGTATTAGACTAGGCTAACACTGGACAAATTGGACAACACTTATCAGATAGCACAGATGTTCACTCGTATCTTGTACTAATACATGTATGCTAGCCTGCAACTGCATGTAGGTTTTCTCATACACTGGCTTCTTTTGCCATCTTACGCCACTGACAGTTGTCACTTTCTATCGTGGTCATAATAACATTAATAGCCAATTATTTGTCGCGCCTGCTTTAGCGATTCGTGGACCATCGATTTAGACAATTTTTTGTCGGAATGACGGGTTGACAAAACTAGTGCTATTTCACAACCACACGTTACTTTTTAACCCGGTAATTGGCACTGTGACACTGAATGGTATATTAAGGTACGTTCATGTTAATGTATTTGTATAAGATATGTGGTGCCCCGGACGAAAGTCGGGGGTTACTATTGATTTGACACCTAACATCGTCCATGTCCGCCGCAGATACTGCTTTTCCGGAGCATAACTCAAATACCCTTTGGAATATTTTCATGAAATTTCACACATACATAGATGATGACCCAAAAGTGTGTCACGCACAAGAATGACAACTGTTGCCTCACTAATTTTAGTTATCTCCTTTTGTTTTTTCACACACTGATTTCTTGTCGTAAGCATAACTCTACACCCTTTGGACTAGTTTCATGACACTTCACAAATATATATATACATGCAAGAACACTTTCTTCACTAGTTATCTCCTGTTGTGTTTTTGTGCACTGATTTCTTGTGAGGAGCATAATCCTAATAACTTGGAATATTTTCATGAAACTTCACACATGCATAGACCACAACTCAACGGTGTGTTGCGGCAAGAATGACAACTCCTGCCTCACAATCGTTTTAGTTATTTCCCTTTGTTTTTTTGCAAATTTATTTCACACTCAAAGGTGTGTCTCATGCAAGAATGACAACTCTCACCTTACTAACATATCAGTTACTTATTTAAATTTTTTAGTGGCTGCCTGTAGGCGGGGAGGGGGATACACATGCGCTTGTTGACAATCGTCAATTTCTAGTTCTACTAGAAGACACTGTCCTGGGATGTTTTCTGTTAATACCTTTGGTTTATCAGTATTAATAATTGTGCTCTCTACACTAAATGATGCTACACAGTGCAGTGACAAACAAATTGTCAAGTCAGCATTAAGCAGGCACCCATGATAGTGGAAAGTAAGAAATAGTGGTCACAATTTCGGTGTCGTCGTCGTCAACAATTTTGAATGTAAATTTTGGACGTACGTCAAAATTTTGCATATCTTTTGATCCGTTAGTCGGATCATTACTAAATTCATCAACAGCTTCCTCACATTCATAGCTATTCATCCAGTGATATTTACCTTCACCTTGGTGACCTTAACCATTGTGTCGATAATTTTGGCCGTACCTCCAAATGTTAAATACCTGATCCGTTAGTTGGAACATTACCAAACTTCATCAATAATTTCCTCATATTTATGGCTATCTATTTACATGACCTTGGTGACCTTGACGTCAACAATTTTGGAAGTACATATATGTCCAAATGTAGAATAACTGCTGGTCCGTTAGTCGGATCATTATACAACTTCATAAATATGGGTAGCTTCGTCACATTTATGGCTATCCAGCCAGTCTCATTTGGGTGACTGTGACCTTGGTGTGAACAATTTTGTATGTACGTCAAAATGTTGAATATCTCGAGATCCGTTTGTTGGATCATCTCCAAACTTCATCAATAGCTTCTTCACATTGATGGATATCTACCAGTGTAATTTGAGTGACTATAAACACGTCTTCTACACATATTGAAGATGTGCACCTTGGTGTTTTTATGCCGAACTTTTTTTTTTAACAAAAATATCACCTTTTTAACTTAATAGCCATTTTTTCTACATTTTTCTGTACAATTCTATATACGGTACCGATTTTGTGTACACAACTCCTCTGTAACCGTTGAGTCGATCGATTTGAAACTATACACACGTCTTCTACACATATTGAAGATGTGCACCTTGGTGTTTTTATGCCGAAAAAATATTTTTTTTAACAAAAATATCGCCTTTTTAACTTAGCCATTTTTTCTACATTTTTCTATACAATTCTATATATGGTACAAAGTTTGTGTACACAACTCCTCCGAAACCGTTCAGTCGATCGTTCTGAAACTATACACATGTCTTCTACACATATTGAAGATGTGCACCTTGGTGTTTTTATGCCGAAAACATATTTTTTAACAAAATTATCACCTTTTTAACTGAGCCATTTTTTCTACATTATAGTATCCAATTCCCTATCATTTCTACTTTACACTCTACTTTTCTATCTCTGCCTAAATTAGTATACATGTTTAGCACAACGAGATGAAGAAATAATGCTATAGACTTTAAAATTCTCATTAATGTTTCTTGCCTTGGTGACAGCTTCACATTTCTGAATCTTCGCTGTCTGGCCCATATTCGACGGGCATATTTTGTCACTTGCGGCACTCTTGTTTTAGCTTTGTACGAGCTGCCTCATCCTGCTATAACTTCATATTAATTGACGCATTCCTTCAATGTTTGGACACTTGATACATGTAAGCATTTGGAACACACTAATGCCGCCATTCACATGACCATGACTTTTTTTTAGGTTCAAATTTTTGCCATTCACATGACCTTGACCTTTTTTATGTTCAAATGTTTGTTGAAGCACATTTTTTTGGCGTCAAAAACTTTGTACAAGCTTCGTCATCATGCTATAACTTTCATATTACTTGACACATTCCTTCAATGTTTGGACACTGGATGCATGTAGCCATTAGGAACACACTCATCCCGCCATTAACATGACCTTCACCTTTTTAGCTCACCTGAGCGAAGCTCATGTGAGCTATTGTTACCGCAATGTGTCCGTCGTCATCCGTCGTCGTCGTTCGTGAACATTTTCAAACGTCTTCTCCTCGGTAACCATTGGGCCATAGTCACCAAACTTCATGGTCATGGTCCTTAGGTAGGGGGATTACAAAATTGTTAAAATGACGTCATTACGTAATCCAAGATGGCCGCCGTCTAAAAATAGCACAAATTCTTCAAAAATCTTCTCAAGAACCGCCAACTGGATTTCGACAAAACTTGGTAGGAATGATCGATGTACATTGCTCTTTAAAAGTTGTTAAAATGGTGACCCCTGGGTCAAAAATGGGTGTGGCCCGTGGGGTAAAATTGGGGTAAAATTATATTTTTGACTGAATATGGGCATATCATATATCAAATCGAATGTATCAACGAGGCGATCACTCTGGTCCATCATGTCATCCAAGATGGCCACCGAAAGGTCAAAAGGTCGTTCTTTTATTAGAGATTTCAAAATTCTTCTTCACACGAACCACTTGGCCCATGGTGGCCAAACTTCACAGTTATGGTCCATGGGTGAAGCCTTTTCAGATTTGTTAAAATGGAGGTCATCGCTAATCCAAGATGGCCGCCGTCTAAAAATAGCACAAATTCTTAAAAAACCTTCTTCTCATGAACCGCCAGCCGGATTTCGATGAAACTTGGTAGGAATGATCGATGTACAATGCTCTTTCAAAGTTGTTAAAATGGGTCAAAAATGGGCGTGGCCCCTGGGGTCAAATTGGGGTCAAATTTTATTTTTGACCGAATATGGTCATGTCTATATCAAATCGAAGGTATCAAAGAGGCGATCGCTCTGGTACATTTTTTGTCGAAATTGGATGGTCATGTCATCCAAGATGGCCGCCGAAAGGTCAAAAGGTCGTTCTTTTATTAGATTTCAAAATTTTTCTTCACACGTACCGCTTGGCACATGGTGGCCAAACTTCACAGTTATGGTCCATGGGTGAAGCCTTTTCAGATTTGTTAATATTGAGGTCGTCGCTAATCCAAGATGGCCGCCATCTAAAAATAGCACAAATTCTTAAAAAATATTTTTATTTGTGTCTTATATCTGCAGCATAGCGGCGTCAGTCGTAACATGAATTGCTGAAAGAAATTACGTCACGACTTGCTGGTAGTTCAATAGATCGGTGAAAGAATTGCATCACTACTAGTGTGGTTTCCAGATACTATCTAGTTAAATGAAATTTTCTCGATTTAATGTTTTCGACATTGAATGCTACCATGCATAATTAGCCGACAAATGCCTGTTTATGACCAAGAACAAGTTGCGGCTGTATTCATACAATATCCATTGTTATATCCCAACTGTTTTGGGGAAATGCTTCTTCGGAGGTGCCATCTGAGACACAGCCACTTTAATATATTTATCTGAGCCAGAATAAGATTATTTATTCACTGACTTTATGTGACTTTTGTGTCCATGTCATCAAATGGGTGGATAGTTTACAAAGTATTATCAAATTAATGTTCGATGTGGTCACCATACAGCCATGTTCACGCCAAGATCCACTTTGCATGTTGCTGATGTCATCAAAATTAAAATGACGTCCTGATACTATGACATGATAATAAACACGTCAACAACCATTGAAAACAATAAACATCAACCTTATTCATTATTTTATTGGGTAATTTTAAGGACTGACTTAATAGAACACCATCCTTTGTTTCAAATACAATAGCTTCGTAAATGTGATTGAATATTTGTATAAAGTGTATCTGACCCTGCACTTCTTGGTGTATACTATACTGTGCATTGAGTGTGAGCCACCTTAGCATGGACAAGAATGGTTTCACCGTCTATAGCTTTTGACACGGACAGCTCGGAATTTGACAGATAAACTAATAAAATTTAGTGCAATATATTTTAAATCAAATTCTTTACATCCTATCTGTTATGTGTGGGTGGTGGTCTGGCGAATGTGACGGCGTAAATTAACGGTAAGGGTTCCTCCTTATAGGAATCACGATTTGCCTGGTTTGGCCCTCAGGTACGTTTTTATCTTTGGCTCTTGTTACCTGGGAGTTGAATTGGGTTATTGCCCATTATAAAAGTAGTAAGATTATTACTGATCCTATTGCTTTTGGGTGGGGCCAAGTGATTCTGGTGTAGCGAGGACCTGGCATCAGATCATGATTATTCTGATTTCAGGGCTGAATATATAGTTTTGTTATTGTAAATATTCAGTTCTGATTTTGGGATTTTCCCCCATTTGTACATGTACTTGTACAGGTAATATATGGGATTCAGTACTAAACCCATTGACCCGGCCTTATATGACCTCAGCTGTTGATAGGCCGTTAAACACCAACAAACAAACAAACAAAAACCTATCTGTTATGTAGCCCAAGTCAATGCCAAGTCTGATTTAGGACGATATATGTGCCCATTTGCTAAAGTGCACAATCATATATGCTATCTTACCTGTACACAGAGTATTTACCATGTATACTGTATTGAGTGCAATAAGGAATATTGATTGTGTATGGACTTGTATTGCTATCATAAACATGTTGCTAGCAGGCTATATGTGGTAAGGTTGTCATACCTGCAGTTCTAAAATTATGTGAGTGACCTGATGATTTACACAGTGTAACATGGCCATTCTAGATTTTGGAAATGACAAAAGTTATAACCAGTTATAACATGATGTGTACATTGGCATGAGATAATTAATAGCACAATATAAATGTATCTTTGCAACATGTTGTACCAAATTGTATTACTTCATCTGTCCTATGTTTTTGCTGTATGTGCACAACGCTACAAGATGTGAAACTGACCGATGGCGTGCATATTCTAAGATGGCTGAAATTGCAACTACATGCGCTGTATAGGATACAGTAACAAAGAGAATGTTCACATATATGTATTACATAATTATATCCCATCACAGTTAGGAAGCAATTATGTTTGAATCACTATGATGATCAGGCATAGAACTGGTCCTTAAGACACATTAGCCGTAATGTTGCCCATATAGACCCTGGGCCTGTTAGGGTTGTCGGTACCATCTGAGCGCGCCAAAGATTTTTGGTGCCAATCTGTTTAGACACATATACTGTATATATTTCTGCATGATAGACTTTTAAAAGTAGTAGCTTAAGCCCACCAATTTGCATAAACAAGATGGCCGCCAGTAAAGAAAGCATCGGCTACCGTAGGATATATATTACATTGTGGAACCAATATTAAAAGGGATATTTTGGCGCATCTTACTTTATTTAATAGCTAATATATTACCGAATATATAGCAACCGATTCAGCCTGAACCGCGTTTGTGAAAATCCAAGATGGCCACCATTTCATAGGAATTTCATAAAATATGTAAATAAATTGACAAAGACGTGCTAACAGTGTGGGTACCAAACACTAGTTCTGAAGTAATATGGTCACAACTCGTTCATATATATATGGGCCGCGATCTGTGAAAACTAGCCTTTATGACACAATTTTCGATTTGCACTTTTTTTTACATTTTTTGATGCGGACACCTTTCAAAAAAAATATGCTGAAAAGAACATGCGAATATGTTTGATAGTTGTTGTTTTATCTCACTTTTTGTAGCACCATGTGAATCACACAAGGAAAAAAAGTAACGTCATCGAGAAAATGACGTTATTGAAACGCCGACGTTTGTACAATGCAACACAACAACCTACAGTAGAAATGCGTATTCATAGACTCATTGACTGTGCTTGCTGTAAACTGTATTTGCTGATACATTACACTAAATGTATCTACAAGTGTTAGTATGTATACTATCAAACATTGAACAAAATAAAACTATGATATGTGAACAAACCAAACGCGCCACTATCGATTTTAAATCTATAATTAGTCGACCTGTGACTTCGTAATTTCCTACCATCGCCAACTATCATAGATTATGCATATACATGTACTGGTACCGTCAGAAAGATACATTGTAATTGTTTGGGAATTTATTTCAGAATCAAATTGACATCATTTACCAAAGACCAAACAACTAAACAACATTCCTGGTGTTTGAAATTGAAAATTATATGCACATCGTATCGGTGATTGAAACAAATGCATTTTTTCTGTAGAAATGAATGACCTGAATTTGGTTATAATTTGGATAGGCCTGTGACTGCACATATCAATGACTTCAGCGCCCGATGGTGTCTAGAGGGTAGTCGTACACCCCCGGGAAGTTTTAAGCAAATTAAAAATTGACTGTCCATTCCCGACTCTCGGAATTAAATTTATATCTCAGAAAGCGAGAGGAACGTTTTCATGTGTAGCCAATATGACTGACGGACGGGCTAATGTACATGTACCCCGTACTAGCAGGTCTATGGGAAAATGCTGCGCTGACCCCCACTCCCTCGGCTTCACCCCTATTCCACCAGTTCTAAAAATTACGAGTGCCCGCTATACAGATATAATCATTTAGTAATATTTATTTTACTGATAGTGACGCGTGGTGGTATCAGGCCTTTTTCATATGCAAATGAGGCATGATATTTTTTCATTGTTTATACAAATTAAATGCCAAATGCCTCGCCTGAAAAAATAGTATGTTCAACAGACTATAAAGTATGATCATTGCATATCAAAATATAAATACAGAGAATAATTATTAATGTCGGTTAACATATTAAGGAAACACTAATATCAGTGTGGATATGCCAGGAAATGTCTCTGATGATGTCTCTGATATAAAGAACAGTTTGTGCCTACTGAGTGGGCATGTACCTTTAAAATCAGAACATTCAGAGCAAAATCATTACTGTGTATTTTTAAATTTGTGTAGGTTTGAATTTTTGATAATGGGTTTCCCATTGGAAAAAAACATACATACACCTGTCGTGAAAATGTGGCGATGTGACATACATGATTGTATAATTGTTACAAAATGTGGCGATGTGACACAAAATGTGGCCATGTGACATGCATGATTGTATAATTGTTACAACATGTCGCGATGTGACATGCATGATTGTATAATTGTTACAAAATGTGGCAATGTGACATACATGATTGTATAATTGTTACAACATGTGGCGATGTGACATACATGATTGTATAATTGTTACAACATGTGGCGATGTGACATACATGATTGTATAATTGTTACAACATGTGGCGATGTGACATACATGATTGTATAATTGTTACAAAATGTGGCAATTTGACATACATGATTGTATAATTGTTACAAAATGTGGCGATGTGACATACATGATTGTATACTTGTTACAACATGTGGCAATTGTTACAAAATGTGGCGATGTGACATACATGATTGTATAATTGTTACAAAATGTGGCGATGTGACATACATGATTGTATAATTGTTACAAAATGTGGCGATGTGACATACATGATTGTATAATTGTTACAACATGTGGCGACGTTACAAAATGTGGCGATGTGACATACATGATTGTATAATTGTTACAAAATGTCCCGATAAAAATACCGTCAGTAAGCATAATACTACTGGTACGTGTATATGTAGGTCCTCGTCGGTAATAATTAATTTGAAAACAAAATGGCCAACCCAGCCATGCTAAAAAGCACTGTGGCTTACGTACATGTATTTTTAATTCATGTCTGTATCCAGTCAGTGAGTGATTTACACACTAAATTGAATTGATTCAGTTGGCATGACGCTGCACGAACTTGACTCTGCAACATTTGTTTGAAGCGGCTCGTTTGAATTTAGACTGCAAATCTGAAATTTGTGTATTTGCTTTATATTATTGACACGCCTCCGACTAGAACAGCCCTTTGATAAAAAACAATAAAGCACACAGACGTTCAGTGATTAGTAGTAAGTAAATTAACATCGATCTAAAGTCGCACTTCTTAAATTTGTAAATGTTGGAGACCTGTGCATCTGCGCAGCCTGATCAGGGTCTGCAATGTTTGCAAAAATACTAGTAAAATATATGCTATACATTCAGATAACCATATTTACAAGTGGTTATTTTAACGAATATTTAACAGTTATCAAATGGCGTTAACGGTTGATGCAATGTGATATTTTGAAAGTCGCAAAAAATACGTGACAAGGTACATGTAAGTGGTAGCAGATACAGATACAAATCAGTAGGCTAGTGTGTCTCTGGTGGCTACATGTTCGCAGTAAATATTCATGAGACACAATACCTGCACACAAATAAATGCTAAAACATGTTTGGCACATCAACATGATGCGATATGCCAGGAGCCGCTTAATTCTGTGATACAATTATTTTTCTGACAATTTCCAAATTGTATTTTATGTTGTGAACCAGTAAATCAAACGAATTAAGACCTAGGCCCAGTTCTATGCATAGCCAATTATATGCAGAATACGTCTCCCAGGTACATGTCCACTCAGAAGGCACAACATGCTCTTTATAGGAATTAAATAAGTGTATAATTGTGTCGCTATTCCACCAGTTCTAAAAGTTACGAGTTCCCGCTATACAGATATAATCATTTAGTAATAGTTGTGTTACTGATAGTGACGCGTGGTATCGGGTTATTTTCATATGCAAATGAAGTATGATATTTTTATGCCACCGGGTTTCGAAGAAACGGGTGGCATATAGTGTTTGGACCGTCCGTCTGTCCGTCTGTCCGTCCGTCCGTCCGTCCGTCCGTCACACTTTTCGGTTAACCACTTTGTCACAGTTTCTCAAATATGCTGCAGGTGGCATCCGCGTTCGACGGACGCATTTCTTGTTTAATTACTTATACTAATTAAATGTGTCACCTGAAAAAAATTATATTTTCGACAGATTATAAAGTATGATCATTGCACATCAAAAAATAAATACAGATAATAAATAGTAATGGCCATTAACATTTTAAGGAAACACGGTTAACGCCCCTGATATTAGTGTGGAAATTTACATCTGATATAAAATGTATAATAATGCCAATCAATATGTGGGGTAATGGTCAATGATTGTTTATTTTGCGAGAAAATGTCTCGGATGATGTCTCTGATATAAATAAAAAAAAATTGAGTGGGCATGTAATGAGCCAACTGTTTACATTTTCGTTAATAAAAGTAACGTTTGCGGGCATTGCAGTCCAATATCCAATATTATACAAATCATTTGCAATAATCGACAAAATCACTACGTGTTTCCTTAAAGGAAACCGAAACAGACAACTATCTGAACCATGTTGTGAGCCATAATAAGTAAAGCGTACGGCTATAAATAGAACAAGTTATTGCAATGACGCATTGATTTCAAGTGTCGAAATCCGACGTGACGTTGGTAAATTTAAGCGTAACTTTGCGACGTCATTTTCAGGCTTTCATGACGTTGTCATTAAGGCTGGTTTTCACAGAGCGTGGCCCATATGTATCCTGAACAGTACATGTGTTAGAAGCATCATGGCAGTCGTGCACACTTGTTAAGTTCCACAAACAAGATGGTAGTAATTGTTGGAAATTACATATATTTTATATAATTTTTCTATCTAGAGGTGTGGGTGGTTGGTCGGCGAACGCGATGGCGTAAATTAATTCCTGGTTTGGCCCTCGGGTATGTTTTTATCTTTGGCTCTTTTGTTACCTGGAAGTTGAATTGGGTTATTGCCCATTATATAAGTAGTAAGATTATCTAGTACCCGTTCTAACAGTTCCCCCAATTACTATGATCTAGATGCGACATTTCATTCCATGTTGCATCGCCGGTTTTCGGTGATAATACTGTCAACAATTAAAAATACGCACGGACGCACGGACGGACACCCGGACATCATTGTGAGAAGTGCACAATGTCTCGCTTTCCGCAGACGGGCTTGACAATAATGCTAATATTCGTACAAAATATAAATGGTTTTGTCATGGCAGACTATTCTCATGTGTTGCCAAAACATGTGTTATTATTAAGAAATAAATATTTTTTTTGAAGAACAAAAACCCATTAGTATCGTCTAATGAGACGATTACAAACCTATTTTATTAAGAAATCAACAAATGTGAAAAGAAAACATGAATACATTTGTATTTCTTTACAAAGAATCGACTTACATGTAGGAGACGATTCTCATGTGCTGCCAAATCTTGCTTTATCAAGAAATCAAACAAATGTGAAAATGCACTTCTTCTTTCTGTTGTAATTCCCACCAGTTAATTGGTGCACCCGTAAATCCGGTAGTTGTTGTTTAGTAGGTTAGACACGGTAACTATAATAATTATATCGCAGGGGCTGGTTAGGAGACGGCCATTTATTTTAAATAAATTAATTATTTAGTTTACGTAGTTCTAGCAGACGCCTGACATGAAGTCTGTAGCAGAGCCTCCTGGAGAGTCTTTCCAGCTCGGTGAAGTTTCTAGTTTGATGGTATCAGATTTCCATCGGCTAGCTTGGTGCAGTCTATTATAAGTGCGGCTAGCAATTGTCGTGTAGCAATGGTTTCCCATACGTGCGTTCCTAACTGGTCTGCGACGAGGGCGTGTATATCCTGTATGAGCTTCACTCTTCTAGAGTTGAGTGCTGGACATCTGATAATCATGTGAATCCGGTCTTCTGGTTCGAGTCTGCAGAGTGGGCATTTGCTATCTACTTCATATTTATTGAATTTTGCCTTATATGATTGAAGAGTATATGTTCCCGTTAATATTCTTGCTTTGGTGATACCTCTTTTGACATCAGTTGTGTTGGAATCGACGGTGTCCCAGACTGGGTGTGTTTGTCCAATACTAAGCCTGTCTATATTACAGTGGTCGAGTGTTGATCGTTGTTTTGCATCTTCGGAAAGTACCTTCGACCAATGCGATGTAACTGCAGACCTGGTCAGTCGCTTCCATCGGGCCTTTGTGTATTGTGGGAGTTCCTCTATTGTATGTAGTCCATATAACATCAGTGTATCTGCTGCGACCCTAATGAAGCTGCTGTTGCTCTTAAGGACTGTCTGGCGTTTTGTTATAGAATTCAGTTTGCTATTTTTCGAGCTGGTAATTGCGTGAATGAATTTCACCTTCGATGGGCAGTGCGCCAATGAGTAGTAGGACTGCTGAAGTAGCTGTTCTCTGTGGTAATGACTGGATATTCTTGAGAGTTTTGTTGTGGAAGCGCTCAAGTTGGTTCAGCTGTGTTTGAGAAATAGGTAGGGTCTCAAGGCTGTATAGAAGTCTTGGGCGAACATACATCTGATATATTTTGTATGAAACCTTTGGGTTGATGCCATTCGTGCCGTGAACACCGGTCCTCATGAGGGCGTATAAAGTTCTTCGAGCTAGCTGTATCCGGTCATCAAAATTTGTTCCCGTCTCATTTTGGCCAGTTCTGGTCAGTCCAAGGTGTGGGGGCTTTTTGTAGTGTAGACAGTTCTTTCTCTCCTATGTACCATTCAGCCGTATTTTCCAGTGTTCTAGAGGTGTTATTTGTTACTCTGTGGATGATTGCGCTTTTTGTCGGATGGATATGGTAACGGTGTTCCTGTGAGTAAGAATATGCATGGTTCAGCATGGCTTGTAGTTCTTCTGGACAGGATGATATGAGAAGGACATCATCCACACAGGTTGGACAGCCGATATAAGTTGTTCGTATGTGTTTTCCAAGGGACTCAGATTCCAAATCTAATAATAGTTCATTTATGTAGGTCTTGTAGAAATGTGTCGACAGTATTCCGCCCTGTGTAACTCCCTGTTCTATCTTCAGACTCTCGCTAACTTCACCGAACCATTTCACCTTTCCGGAGAGGCCACTGTACATATCCTGTATTATGGACCATAGACGAGTGTCAATACCTTGGTGATATAGTTTTTAACCAGGTTTTTTGAAAAAAAATCCAGGCTATTGGATTGGCGAAAGCCGGGCGGGCGGCGGGCGGGCGGCGTCCACAATCAATGTTAAGTTTTCGTGTTTGAGTCCATTTCTTTGTTACTGTACCACCTAGGACCACCAAACTTTCACAGCTTCATAATCAAGGGGTGCCCACCACATATCACTATCCAACATGTTACTTTTTTTTTAACTTCACCCATTTTTTCCGCGTAGTCGACTTAGCCATTTTCAATGTTAAGTTTTCGCGTTTACAATGTTAAGTTTTCGTGTTTAAGTCCATTTCTTTGGTACTGTACCACCTAGGACCACCAAACTTTCACAGCTTCATAATCAAGGGGTACCCACCATATATCACTATCCAACATGTTACTTTTTTTTTTAACTTCACCCATTTTTTCCGCGCAGTCGACTTAGCCATTTTCAATGTTAAGTTTTCGCGTTTACAATGTTAAGTTTTCGTGTTTACAATGTTAAGTTTTCGTGTTTAAGTCCATTTCTTTGGTACTGTACCACCTAGGACCACCAAACTTTCACAGCTTCATAACCAAGGGGTGCCTACCACATACAACTATCCAACATGTGACCATTTTTTTTACCTTCACCTATTATTTCTACGTAATTGACTTAGCCATTTTCAACGTTAACTTTTTAGCGTACGTCTGGTTAGAGTTTTTTGGTTAAAACTTTTTCGTTATACTATATCTGCAACTGCTTCGCCCATTACCTTGAAACTTCACATGGGTGTTTATCATCATCCATATTTTCATTCTAACCCCCAACCGTGCGGCCCCTGTGCCCAATGTCAAGGTCAAATTACTTTGAATTTTTTTGTTAAAGTTTTTTCGTGTACTATATCTCTGCAACTGCTTCACCCAATACCTTGATACTTCACATGGGTGTTTATCATCATTGTCGCACCTGCTTGCGGAAAGCGCGATCCTGTGCCCTATGTCAAGTTCAAATTACTTTGAATTTTTTTGTTAAAGTTTTTTCGTGTACTATATCTCTGCAACCTTGATACTTCACATGGGTGTTTATCATCATTGTCACACCTGCTTGCGGAAAGCGCGATATCGTCAGCATTTTGGCATACGTCCGTCCGTTCGTCCGTGTGTCCGGTTAAAGTTTTTTGGTTAAAGTTTTTCCATCTACTATATCTATTTTTTTAGTGTCCATGCCTCGCCCCAAGGCGCGACATGCAGGCCACGGCCATCTAGTCTACAAAAAGTGGGTATAATTATGTTATCCAAGTGTCTATGCTTGGAAAAAACCTGGCCTTCGTGGCTTTGCCTCGTTTCTTGTTTCAGTAAGATCTGATGGTGGACAACGTCAAAGGCCTTCTGGCTGTCTAAAGTGGCTATATATAATGGTTCATTTTGTGCTTGTGCATCTGCTACTGCTTCCGAAAGTAGTACTGAGGCTATGGCAGGGGATAGGCCTTTCGTAAAAACCGTATTGTAAGTCTGATTGTTCTTTGTTTAGCTCCACTAGTCTATTCAGTAGTACCACCTCAAAGACCTTACCCAGTACAGATGTAATGGTTATATTTCTATAATTAGCCAGGTTTTTTTAAAAAAAATCCAGGCTATTGGATTGGCGAAAGCCGGGCGGGCGGCGGGCGGCGGGCGGGCGGCGGGCGGGCGGGCGGGCCGGGCGGGCAGGCGGCGTCCACAATCAATGCTAAGTTTTCGTGTTTTGAGTCCATTTCTTTGTTACTGTACCACCTAGGACCACCAAACTTTCACAGCTTCATAATCAAGGGGTGCCCACCACATATCACTATCCAACATGTTACTTTTTTTTTAACTTGACCCATTTTTTTCGCGTAGTCGACTTAGCCATTTTCAATGTTAAGTTTTCGCATTTACAATGTTAAGTTTTCGTGTTTAAGTCCATTTCTTTGGTACTGTACCACCTAGGACCACCAAACCTTCACAGCTTCATAACCAAGGGGTGCCTACCACATACAACTATCCAACATGTGACCATTTTTTTACCTTCACCTATTATTTCTACGTAATTGACTTAGCCATTTTCAACGTTAACTTTTTAACGTACGTCTGGTTAAATTTTTTTGTTTTTTTGGTTAAAACTTTTTCGTTATACTATATCTCTGCAACTTGCTTGCTTCACCCAATACTTGATACTTCACATGGGTGTTTATCATCATTGTCGCACCTGCTTGCGGAAAGCGCGATCCTGTGCCCAATGTCAAGGTCAAGTTACTTTGAATTTTTTTGTTAAAGTTTTTTCGTGTACTATATCTCTGCAACTGCTTCACCCAATACCTTGATACTTCACATGGGTGTTTATCATCATTGTCGCACCTGCTTGCGGAAAGCGCGATCCTGTGCCCAATGTCAAGGTCAAATTACTTTGAATTTTTTTGTTAAAGTTTTTTCGTGTACTATATCTCTGCAACTGCTTCACCCAATACCTTGATACTTCACATGGGTGTTTATCATCATTGTCGCACCTGCTTGCGGAAAGCGCGATCCTGTGCCCAATGTCAAGGTCAAATTACTTTGAATTTTTTTGTTAAAGTTTTTTCGTGTACTATATCTCTGCAACTGCTTCACCCAATACCTTGATACTTCACATAGGTGTTTATCATCATTGTCGCACCTGCTTGCGGAAAGCGCGATATCGTCGGCATTTTGGCATACGTCCGTCCGTTCGTCCGTGTGTCCGGTTAAATTTTTTTGGTTAAAGTTTTTCCATCTACTATATCTATTTTTTTAGTATCCATGCCTCGCCCCAAGGCGCGACATGCAAGCCACAGCCATCTAGTCTACAAAAAGTGGGTATAATTATGTTATCCAAGTGTCTATGCTTGGAAAAAATCTGGCCTTCGTGGCTTTGCCTCGTTTCTTGTTATCCATGTACAATGGGTCTTTTCCTTTTTTATGTACAGGTGTAATTATTCCTGTTTTGAAGGATTCCGGGATTCGTCTCTCGACCATGATCTTGTTAAAAAAATATCTACCATGACTGGAATAATTGAGCAGCCTGCATATTTGAGGTGTTCTGCTGTAATTGAGAATTCGTCTGCGGCCTTGCCGGTATTCAGTCTGTCAATGGCGGTCTGGACTTCATCACCAGTAACTTGAATATACTCACTATCTGTATCTTGAAGTTCTGCGATTTGACTAATCAGATCCACTTGGGTATTTGTCAGTGAGAGGTATTCAGCTTGGAAATTTTCATGGTCCTTTGGGACTGCTAGATCCTCGAAGTACTTTGCGAAGGCTGATCTTTGTTCAGGTAGATTGTTTCCCTTGTATCATTAGACTGCAAGTGAGTGTTCCTTTTTGTGATTGGCTTTGCCTAATTAATTTATAGAAATGTTTGTTTGTGGTGTTCTCCATAATTTCATTGTAAAAACTATCTTTGGCACTCGCAAATTCCTTCCGTTTCTGTTTCCTTACAGCGTATTTTGTCGTCTTCCGTTGGATTGACAGTGGGTGTTCCGGTTCTGGAAAATTTGCTGACTTCCAGTCATAGTGGGCCTTTTTGCTTTCCTGTTCTAGTATTTTGACCGTTGGTGACAGTTTAAAGTTGGGACCTTTAAGTTTTGTTGGTTTATGTGGTACAGCAGTGTCGGCAGCTTGTCTAATGATGCTGGTTAAAAGTATCAAAATATTGTTTGTACTGACTTCAAAGGCGCACTCAGCTATTAATGTCCTCAGCGTGTCTTGGTATTGTTGTTCATCAATCTTATCCCAGTGGTATTTCATGGTCGGTTTTACAGGTCCGTGCTTAGACGATTGTACTTTCATCTGTTGACCTTTTAAACGTAGTTCCGCTGATACAGGGACATGGGTTGATAGTCTAGTGGGATGTTGCTCCGCTATATGATAGTCTTGGAGCAAGGTGTCATCGGTTGTTAGAATATAGTCAATCTGTGACGTACTTCCACCGTGGCCATAGAATGTGGCTTTAGATGTAGAGGTAAATTTGAGCTCGTGTTCTCTTACAAATGTTCTCGGTAGGACATCGTGTGGGTTAGATCTGGATTCCCGTAGGCTACCGTTTAGATCGCCACAGATGATTATCTTATGTGAAGTATTGTAATTTACAATAATGTTGTGGAGGATATCTAGGTGTTCTCTATAGGCATCCCTTGACGTTGGCAGGTTCAAGGTTGGTAGGTAGACATTGACTACACAGATTTTGTGTTTCTCTTGTTTGATTTCAATAGCCTGTATTCGCTCGTTTCCTATGTCTAAACGCTTTATGCTGTCTGACCAGGTTTTTGGCCATAATATTGCTATTCCACCCTTACCTCTGGGAGCTTGGAAATTTGCTATGTTATCATTTAGGTCGTCGCACCTGGTAAAAGAGTCGTAGGTCGGGATAATGTTCTCTATAGTGTTAGCCTCATACGTCCAGAGCCAAGTCTCCTGTATACACAACAGCCTATCCTCTCTCACCATGTCAATGAGGGTAGATGTGTTTCCCTTTACCCCCTCAACATTATATGTAGTGATGTTTACAGTCTCGTCTGCATTATTATTACCTCCAGGATTGGTGTTTCTGGAGGGTGCCCTTTGAGGCCTGGTATCCGTAAAAAAGACTTCTTTGCTTTAGGGTCTCTTGTATTGTCAGGTAGGGTAGCATGTGTAATCTCCACATCAGGTGACATCGAGATGGTTGGCCTAGATGTTTGTGGTGGGGTACCATGCGTAATCTCCTCATCAGGTGATAGTATGTGGGTTGGTCTAGCTGTACGTGGTGGGGTTGTACATGTAATTTCCACAACAGGTGGCCTAGCTGTATGTGGTTGGGTAACATGTGTAATCTCCTCATCAGTTGGCAGTATTTCTGCTGGTCTAGCTATATGTGGTGGGGTACCATGTGTAATCTCCACGTCAGGTGACCATATTTTGGCTGGCCTAGCTGTATGTGGTGGGGTAACATGTGTAATCTCCTCATCAGTTGGCAGTATCTCTGCTGGACTAGCTATATGTGGTGGGGTACCATGTGTAATCTCCTCATCAGCTGACGGTAAGTTGGCTGGCCCAGCTGTATATTGTGGGGTAGTACGTGTAATCTCCACATCATGCGACAGTATTTCGGTTGGCCTTACTGTTTGTGGTGGGAAGACATACTCCTGAGTCATTTGTTGTATTGTAGAAGGGCGATGGTGGGGATTATTCCCTGACCGTGGGTAATCTGGTCTGCGATGGGTTGATGGTTGATTTGGGTATTGCTCTTGTTGATATAGTCGTCCTTGCTGGTTGTAAGCCGTTGGATGGGTGTGGTTGGTTCGCATTGGTGCATTTGGCAGATGCTGGGATAGGTGCTGAGCATGGTTCGGGTAGCTGTTAGCTGGAATTACTCTTGGAGGGGCTTGGAAGTAGGCTGGTTGAGGTAAATACATTCCCATATGTGGACGGTGTGACGTGTCTGTTTGGTATAACATATGCGGATGTGGGAACCCAACAGGATGGTTTAGAGGTTGCTGCATTCTTTGCATGTTCTGAACTTGCATACCGTTAATAATGTTAGCTTGGTATTGTAGCTGTAGGCCCAGTTGTACACTGCTAGTTGTAAACATGGATAGGTGTTGCATGGAGTTCATCTCAAGTTGCCGTAATCGCATTTCCATAGCATGTAGTTCCATTTTTCGCATGTTTACCTGTACGGGGTCTTCTGTATAATGGCAGCATTTATGGGTGTCGAAGTGGCTCTGGTGGTCATTAACATTATGGTCACTGGCGTGAGTTTTCCTAGCTTCCTGATTGTTATGTGGTCCTACGGTTAAATCGTCTTTACGTTTAGTCAGATTAAGAATTTTCTCCAGTTCCACTATCTTCTTTTCTAAATCAGATATATATTTTCTTTGTTCTAGTTCATTTTTCCTGTGTTCCAGTTCAGCTTTTTTACTTGCATTATTTGACTGTTCTAGCTGTTTTGGCTCGAGGAGGTTCTTTGCTAGTGTTCAGGGTATCTGGCGGTAATTTAAGCTATGTTGTTTCGCCATCATTGGCTGACCGGCTATCAATCTCAGATATGGTTGTATTATTTAATGTCCTTGGGGGATCATTGGTTAGAGTTAAGTCATCCAATATGACTTGTTTTTGGCGTTGAATAGATTTTTCCTGTGAGATGTGTCCTGTCTCTAGCTGGGGTTGGGTTACTTTCGGTAGGATGTCTCTAGATGTATTTTTAGCAGTCTCTTCTGTATGTTTTGATACTTGGCTGACTACCGATGTAGGTGATTGTGGTGCACCAAGATATAATTGGTTGTCGTTGCATACATCACAGACATATGGGACATCTGAATGTATCCTCAAGGCATCCTTTGCAGTTAGACTGGCACATTTGTAGTGAAACCAGGCATCACACATGTCACAACCTATGGTATTGTCATGTGCAGATTCATCGCATACAGGGCATATGTAGACCGTCTTTTGGGGTGGAATATCATGTACCGGTAGATCATTTTCTGGGTGTTTGTCATCACAATTCTGAATGGCTTTGTAGGTACGATTGTTGCTTTTCAGTGCACATTTGTCAGTGTTTATCGAACGTGAGTTACAGTTCAATGTCGGCTCTGATGTAGATTTGTCAGTATCGATTACGGTTGTGTTTCTGATAGAATTTTGTATATGATCATTCACAGAGTCTAGTTCATTACATTGATTGGAGACAGCTTTGGTTAAAATTGGTAGTATACAATCGGTAAAATATTCAACTCTACTTCCATTAACCATGACTCTAGAGGTAGTGTGGTAAAAGTTGATTGTCACTTTTGTTTGAGTGCCAGGATGTCCATCTTTCTTCTTATTCGATATTTTGTATCGTAGCTCCACCTGTGCATCATTCAGGTCTTTTGCACACTCTGTAGTATATGTAAATTTGGTTTTAAATTCACTTGAACTTAGTTTATCAGATATTACAGTTTTTGCAAGTTCATATGCGGCTGTGCTGAGATTAATAATTAGATTTTTCCCCGGTTTCATTTCAACATTCATATGGTCCTTGGTGCATCCATCAAGTTTCTTTTTGAGGGCTGTTTGTTGGTTTAATCAATATTTATTTGTTCGGTTGTTGTCCAATTTTGGTTGTAATGATTCACGTTTGGTTAGAGTCTGATTGTTTTTTATGGACATAACGTTTTTTTAGGGACAATTCGAGTTGCTTCACAAACAGGTAGGGAGTTACGTCTGTCATTGCTTTCCGTAGTATTTCCCATTTTGGTACTACTGGCCTGTGCTCGGCTTGCTCCAGTACTCGAACGTCTTTGGAGCTGGGTACGTCTAGTTAACATGATTGATTTAGTACCACTGTGATACTACTAAGGTCTCGATCTCCGTGACTGGATATGCTGGCTCAATTTGGACAAGATGTCAGGTTTTATTCCAAGTTATTGAATGGTTAAAAGTGATAACATGAGTTTAAAAGAGAACATTTAACGGACATATATTTGTGTTCTCAACTAGGCTTTCATATAATATTGTATACAATTATTTGGACATTGCAGTATATTAAGAACATAAGATTGTAAAAATTATTGTTCGTAAAATTCAATATGGCCGCTTCCTAAGCAGGGACCCCAACTGCCAACCGGGAGCGTAAAAATGTTTGCTTGCTGGTAAAAGTATCTAGCACTTCACTATTTACACTAAAAGCATCTATAAAATGTACATATCTCTCTAGTAACAGTTTATAACCAGTTTGTAGGCACTATTTACAAATATTAAGACTTAAAACAATAAAAGTTTGGCACTCATACAATTTTCACAACTTCACACGTTCACATCATCCGGGCAAAAAAGATAATGCGTAATTATGACAAGCTAATGCGTAATTATCAATTTATCGGTGATGCGATGGACGTGAGCGACTACATAGCGTTGTTTTGATATGTTTGTTTCTGCCGAATTCTAAATGTCGGTCACCAGGTCACACTTTGCACGTGAAACTTGATTACCGTCAGATGATTGTAAACACCATCAGGTGTGCAGCTAGACAGAAAATGATATGTCGCAAATGTGCTAGTTTGGGATAGGTGGGCACGGCGGCATATTTCTTTAGACGCCGTTTGAAAACTATTATGTATCCACGCCGTATGGGCGGTGGACGACTCTTGGACACAGCTTGTTCGCACGATAGTGAGGCCCACTGCATGTCAAGGGCAGCGACATTGTCTGGTGTTCCAGTATGTACATTTATGCGCAAAACTCAATTTCAAAACATCGTGAAAAAGCCGAGGCAAAAACGCGACATCGCATTCACAAAAACGCGCGATCACAAGGCGAAAACGCGATATTGAATACAATAGAATATTATGTTTTCGCCTCGCGATTTTGCAGTCTCGCGTTTTCGCGATTTTGTGTATAGGTCGACGATGCGATACAGCAACCAATAACACGTATCAAAATATGTTTTCTTTTCAATAAACATGTATTGGCAGTACATTAGAATCGTCTCCTAAGACAATTATTATGTTGTTGTTGTCAAGAACTACTGATGTTTGTCCACATTTGTTCTATTTCTTAATAAAAACATGTTTTGGCTGCACATAAGAATCGTCTCCTAAAACAATGTGTACATGTCCTGTTAGGGACATGTGACAACCTCGCGTGTTCGCGGTTTCTCGCATAGGTTGCGATGGTGAAGCGTGATCGCGAGATTTCGAGTGCACAACTTATCCCCCCCCACCCCTAAAAGCTAACGGGACCCATACAATTTATAATTACCTCTTAGGTAATAATCACAATTTCCATTTACCGATCTATTGGAAATGAATACTTATGGCCGTATTTAAATTTTGATTGGAAAAATATAATATATATATATATCTATAAACGTGACGTCGGCAATGTAATACATTTTTGGAGATATTATGCCGATAACGCGGTTGGGGGATGGGGGGGGGGGGGGGGGGGGGGGGTGGGGGGGGGGGGGGGGGGGGGGGTTGG
Source organism: Conchocele bisecta (assembly GCA_029237695.1). Taxonomy (NCBI): domain Eukaryota; kingdom Metazoa; phylum Mollusca; class Bivalvia; order Lucinida; family Thyasiridae; genus Conchocele; species Conchocele bisecta. Next base: position 7,395,116 of record CM055272.1, read on the forward strand.
GGTTGGGGGTTCTCCCCGAAGAAAAATGTTCACATCTAGATCGTCATAGACGCGATTTCCCGGCACTTAGACCACCGGATACGACATTAAATATAATAAAATAAAACAATTAAAAAATAGGCAAAATCTGAGACGAGGCGGCTGCCTCGTCTGCCTCGTCTGCCTCGTCTGCCTCATCCTGGCTACGGGCCTGTGAGACCTTAAAGAATTTGCATGAATACTCAACTGAAATATGAAGCAAAACGCCGCATTTTCTATCGATCAAAACGCCGCAAATTGCGACAAATGTGTTGGTGATATGTTTGACGATTACGCCGCGTTTTGCTGCAATTCAGTTGGTCATGATTGCCGCAATTGTTTTTATCGATTGCGGGGAATACCGCAGGAGGTTGCGGAATTTTGCCACAAAACAGCAGTTTGCCGCAAAGTGTATGAGATTCCGCGAGGCCGAAAAACTCGGCAAATAAAAAAATATGCGGGTTTCGCGGTGCCTGTACTGTATATGTACAAATGGGGGGAAAATCCCTAAATCTTAACGGAATATTTACAATAAAGAAAAAATATATTCAGCTCTGAAATCAGAATAATCCTGATCTGATACCAGGTCCTCGCCACACCAGAATCACTTGGCCCCCTCCCAAAAGCAGTAGGATCAGTAATAATCTTACTACTTTTATAATGGACAATAACCAAATTAACCCAGGTAACAAAACAGCCAAAGATAAAAACGTACCAGAGGGCCAAACCAGGCAAATCGTGATTCCTATAAGGAGGAACCCCACCGTTAATTTACGCTGTCGTGTTCAACCGACCAACCACCCACCACTTCAATTTGTACAAGACACACATTTCAGCAGTTGATAGGCATTTTCACTACAATCTTCTTTTAGAGAATCATTGTGTCATCTTGTAATGACTTTCTATGGCAGGGAATGAGTCGATGTGAACATTATCAGGTGTCTTATTCCTTGGAACGTGCCTTCCCCTCATATATGTTCCTGCGAATGAGCCATGTGCTTCTACAAACATGAGTAGAGACGCAAATATACATTTACCAAATAAACACATGTGTATTATTTGCAGAATACAATAGCACATGTATTTCTATTTATGGCAGTATCTGCGTACATGTACATAATTCGTATCACATATAAATGGTTTAGTAATTAAAGATCTCGACTTTACACATGCTGACCGGAAGGACATCTACCCTAACACATACATTCCTCTGGGAATTTCGACAATATGACAACATTGTATATCTAAATCAAACTAGGAATCACATAATATAACTATTGTTCATCCTAATACGCTGCAGTATGGAACTGTCATATTGAATATAAGTGTAAATTGTTGACCTATGGTAATGTACAATACAATATCGGTTAACATTGGCCAATGTACGTTACAGGTACATGCCCACTCAGGAGTCACAAACTGTTCTTTATATTAGATACGTCATCTGAGACATTGTCTGGCAAAATAAACATTCATTCACCATTAACCCACGTTTTGATTAGATTATTATACATTTTATATCAGACTTAAATTTCCACACTGATGTCAGAGGCGATAACTGTGTTTCCTTAAAATGTTAACGGACATTACTATTTATTCTCTGTATTTATTTTTTGATGTGCAATGATCATACTTTATAATCTGTCGAAAAAAAAAATCATATTTGCAATGAAAATAGCCTGATATCACCGCGAGTCACTATCAATAAAATAAATATTACTGAATGATTATATCTGTGTAGCTGGTACTCGTAATTTTTAGAACTAGTGGAATAGTGACGCAATTATACATGCTATAAGAACACGGGCATATAACTTTAAGGACCCGCTCTATACCTGATGATCCTTTGATTCAAAGATAGTTGTTGCACGTTGTATGTCTGTTCGTCTTTGCTACACAGATGAATATGGCTATACTCCAGTCAATATGATAATATGTATTTGCATACTTGGAAACTGGCAAAGCTATCTCTACATTGAAATATCGGACACACGTATCCTGTTGGTGCCAACGTACTACTGAGCTTGCTTCAGTATGATATACATTTGTACATGCATTTCTTATGTATTAATATACATCTTGGCACAGCTATATCTACGAGACATATGCATCACTACAATAGCAATTTTAATAATGATGATTTATTATTTAAGCTGGCAACTGTGGAAATTACTCACATTTACTTTGTTATTATTGTAGTAATAACTTGAAAATGTGTTCATAGAATACGGATGCCCCACATATCGCTTTGATAGTAAACGAGGCAAAATTCCAAGTCCAAAAGGGGGAGATAATCCATGGCTGAGTGTCGAAGCAAATATATTAATTCACTTTGTGCATGTACAGACCATCAATCAGCTTTACAAGTCACAAGGCAAAATGGTCAAATTCTATGTCAAAAAGGGGAATATAATCCATGACCCGGTGGTCAAATAATAATACTTGGCGCTTACGAGTTACAAAGCAACATTACCAAATTCTATGTCAAAAAGGGGGAGATAATCCACTAAAATCGAATAAAAAATCAAACTAAACGTTGCGAATCTACTCATCATAAGGAAGATACATACCAAGGTTCAGGTCTGTAGCTAGTGCAGTTTAAAAGTTTTACGAGTTGCAAGACAAAATTGGGAAATTCCAAATCGAAAAGGGGGAGATAATCCATGACCCGGGGGTTGAATCAAAAATCAAAATAAAGTGCGCATCTACTCATCATAAGGAAACTACATACCAAGTTTCAGACTGCAGCCAGTACTGTTTGAAAGTGTTATGAGATACAAGGTTGGTGATGGGTGGATGGACGGGACGGACAGACAAGGGTAACACTAAATGCCCCCTCCACTATCATGGTGGGGCATAAAAACATTATCATGTGCAAAAGGATTTCCAGATATTTGCATCATATACAGGAAATATTGCCCATACATGTACAATTATGTATATTTTCTAATGGATCATCTAATACACTATATAGAGCAACAATGATGCATACATTGTGGGACGGATACCATAGGTTGTCAAACAAACTATTTTGTCGTTATTCACAAAGACAACTTACCGGCTTGGCAACCCGGCAGAGATCGGGCTGGTACCCCGAACGTGAAAGAAAACCGGAGTGGCGACCCAGTTAGGACTGGCAACCCGATAGTGTATGTGAATTATTTGCAAGATGGAACTCTACAGACAAGTTACTTGACATTGATAAGCTTGTTTCTGCAGATTCTAATGTCTTTTACAGTTCGCTGGTTAGCTATCTCAGAGCTTGTGAGGGTCGGCACTACTCGCAAACGTAGTGGCTAGCTGCAGTACAACGCAATTTTATTTAAAACACGACACACACCTCAACAATAAATAAATAAAAAACGAAACCAGAAACAGATTTGTAAATTTTTTATTTATTTTATATATATGCTCCTTCAGGCCGACAATGGCGGACAGTGTTACATCTGGACTCTGGACCGATTGGCATTCTGAAATTTTAGAAGCCCTGGTTGTCGGTAATTAAAACACAATTGGCATATTTTGTATAAACATGGTGATATCGTTTGTTTGTTTTTTGAATTTGGTCAAATTATATATATTACACATTGTATTGCCGTTCTAAGGATATGTCATTATACAAGTGTAATACATAACTTTATAACTCCAATTGCAGCATTGTGTTTTATTCTTATTTTATTCTTATTGTGTTGGTGGCCATCTTGGATTTGGTAAAATTTCCACCCTACATGTTTAAACCTCCGTAACATAAATGAGCCAAAGCAAGTGAGTTTGCTTTTTAACAAACATTTGACACGAAGTGTAACGTGGGTCATACTGGCACCGTGATAATAAAAAAAAGCAAAAATTAAACGAACATTATTTGCCTTACAAATTTGCCTTACAAATTTGCCTTGCAAACAAGGTGAACAGAAGTCCTCAATGACCTTGACCTTGGTCAGCCGGACGTGGGTCGTATGCAAAACAAAGCAGCATCCCTAGACACAAATTGTATTATCAAAATTGGTGAGTTATTGAACTAGATGGCCGCGGCCTGCATGTCGCTCCTTGGGGCGAGGCATGGACACTAAAAAAAGAGATATAGTAGACGGAAAACTTTAACCAAAAAACTTTAACCGGACACACGTACGTACGGATGTACGTATGGACGGACGTACGCCAAAGTGCCGGCACGACTATATCGCGCTTTCCGCAAGCAGTCGGGACAAAAACTTTAACCAAAAATGTCAAAGTAATTAGACCTTGACATTGGGCACAGGGGCCGCACGGGAGCGGGGTAGAATGAAAATATAGATGATGATAAACACCCATGTGAAGTTTCAAGGTAATGGGCAAAGCAGGTGCAGAGATATAGTACATGAAAAAACTTTAACCAAAAACTTCAAAAGTAATTTGACCTTGACATTGGGCACAGGGGCCGCACGGGTGGGGGGTAGAATGAAAATATGGATGATGATAAACAGGCATGTGAAGGTTCAAGGTAATGGGCAAAGTAGGTGCATAGATATAGTACATGATACAACATTAACCAAAAACGTTAACCAAAAACTTCAAAGTAATTTGACCTTGACATTGCGCACAGGGGCCGCACGGGTGGGGGTAGAATGAAAATATGGATGATGATAAACACCCATGTGAAGTTTCAAGGTAATGGGCGAAGCAGTTGCAGATATAGTATAACGAAAAACTTTAACCAAAAAACTTTAACCAAAAACTTTCAGCAAAAACTTCAAAGTAATTTGACCTTGACATTGGGCACAGGGGCCGCACGGGAGGGGGGTAGAATGAAAATAGATGATGATAAACACCCATGTGAAGGTTCAAGGTAATGGGCAAACAAGGTGCATAGATATAGGTAGTACATGAAAAAACTTTAACCAAAAACTTCAAAGTAATTTGACCTTGACATTGGGCACAGGGGCCGCACGGGTGGGGGTAGAATGAAAATATGGATGATGATAAACACCCATGTGAAGTTTCAAGGTAATTGGCGAAGCAGTTGCAGAGATATAGTATAACGAAAAACTTTAACCAAAAAACTTTAACTAAAAACTTCAAATTAATTTGACCTTGACATTGGGCACAGGGGCCGCACGGGAGGGGGTAGAATGAAAATATAGTTGATGATAAACACCCATGTGAAGTTTCAAGGTAATGGGCAAAGCAGTTGCAGAGATACAGTATAACAAAAAACTTTAACGAACAAATTTAACGAAAAACTTTAACCATAAACTTTAACCGGACACACGTACGTACGACTATATCGCGCTTTCCGCAAGCGAGCGCGACAAAAATGAAAGGTGTTACTAACGTACGTACATACGTACATCGACTAGTGCTATAACCCCTCTTGTCTATCGGCGCGGGGATAATAAAGGGAGATAACTAATATGTTAGGTGAGAGGTGTCATTCTTGCACGAGACACATTTGGGTCCTGGTTAATGCAAGTGTGAAATATGAACAAATTCTGAAGAAATCAAGTTTTGGATTGACAAGAAATCAATCTGTGAAAAAACTAACAAACTAATGAGGCAAGAGTCGTCTATCTTGCAAGTAACACACCTTTGGGCCATGGTCTATACATGTGTGAAGTTTCATGTAAATATTCCGAAGGGAATTTGAGTTATGCTCCAGACAAGAAATCGGTGCACACCAAATAAAGGGAGAAAACTCGAAAATTGGTTGGTTTTCGTTTGGTTTATTGGTGTTTAACGGCCTATCAACAGCTAATGTCATTTAAGGTCGGGCCAATGGGTTTGAACCCGTATTTAACCTGCTGCATTGGGGGGAAACTACCAAAATCAAACAGAAAATTTACATCGAAAAACAAATATATTCAGCCCTGAAATTGGAACCCGATATGGTGTCAGGTCCATACCACACCAGACACTTGTGGCCCCTTCCCGAAAAGTAATAGGATTACGAATATATCCATGTTACTCATATAAGGGGTATAACCAGATTCAACTCTCGGATACAAGTATGCCCAAGAAGTGCCCGTCTGGCCTATGGACTAAAATGTTTGGCTTTCTTGTTATTTGAAGTAGTATGTGCACGGCTCTTCAGGTAAATATTTCCCCATACTCTACATGTTAATTTAAAATTGACTGCACCGGCTGTGTTGTCCCATACCCTACATGTTAATTGGAAATTCCCTGCACCGGCTGTATTTGCCCATACCCTACATGTTCATTGGAAATTCCCTGCACCGACTGTATTCAGCTGCCCTCTATGCTAGGTATGTTCCCGATATATTGAAATACTACCCTTTACGGGCTACACTTTGCCCATGTAGGCGTACGACATGTGTCAACGATGCATGTATGTTATTCTTTGATAAAAAGAGTTGGGGTTCCGCCCGATTTCGAACCACCGACCTTCGTATTACAAGCCGGCGCGCTAACCTACAGCGCTAATGGGGACAATTACACACCAATCGCAGGTATCTGTTCCCGATTGATTGAAATACTACCCTATACGGGCTACACTTTGCCCATGTAAGCGTACGGCATGTGTCAACGATGCATGTATGTTATTCTTTGATAGCAAGAGTTGGGGTTCCGCCCGATTTCGAGCCACCGACCTTCGTATTACAAGCCGGCGCGCTAACCTACAGCGCTAATGGGGACAATTACACACCAATCGCAGGTATCTGTTCCCGATGGATTGAAATACTACCCTATACGGGCTACACTTTGCCCATGTAAGCGTACGGCATGTGTCAACGATGCATATATGTTATTCTTGGATAGAAAGATTTGGGGTTCCGCCCGGTTTCGAACCACCGACCTTCGTATTACAAGCCGGCGCACTAACCTACAGAGCTAATGGGGACAATTACACACCAATCCCCGTAAAGTAATGTATAGATAGACTACATCCGACATTACTACCTGTTGTGCAATACCCGTGTTAATACCCATTATGCACTGTTTTACATTGTAGCAGACGACGTTTATCTGTCCAATCAGCCAACCGAATCATATCTAAACATTGATAACTACGCTTTTCCCAATAGAGGGCAGCTGAATAGTCGGTGCAGGGAATTTCCAATGAACATGTAGGGTATGGGGAAATACAGCCGGTGCAGGGAATTTCCAATGAACATGTAGGGTAAGGGACAATACAGCCGGTGCAGTCAATTTTCAATTAACATGTAGAGTATGGGGAAATATTTACCTAAAGAGCCGTGCACATACTACTTCAAATAACAAGAAAGTAAAACATTTTAGTCCATAGGCCAGACGGGCACTTCTTGGGCATCCTTGTATCCGAGAGTTGAATCTGGTTATACCCCTTATATGAGTAACACGGATATATTCGTAATCCTATTACTTTTCGGGAAGGGGCCACAAGTGACTGGTGTGGTATGGACGTGGCACCATATCGGGTTCCAATTTCAGGGCTGAATATATTTGTTTTTCGATGTAAATTTTCTGTTTGATTTTGGTAGTTTCCCCCCCAATGCAGCAGGTTAAATACGGGTTCAAACCCATTGGCCCGACCTTAAATGACATTAGCTGTTGATAGGCCGTTAAACACCAATAAACCAAACGAAAACCAACCAATTTTCGAGTTTTCTCCCTTTATTTTTTGTGCACCGATTTCTTGTCTGGAGCACAACTCGAATTCCACCCACTGAAAGTAGTAGGATTAGTAATAATCATTATAATTTTAGGCGTGTGGCTAAGTGAATCTGGAGTGGTCAGGACCCCAGTCACCAGGTCGGGTCATTCTAATTACAGGGCTGAATATATATACGTTTTGTCAAGAGAGTGCAGTCAAATAGGTGAGAACATATGTTGTACCATATACCGGTATACTGTATTGAATGCATATACCGTATGTTAATTATAGACGTGTCTTGCCATGATACAGGTGTTCATAACAGTATAGATGTGGCAACGTAGCACATTTAACAACTAGGTGAGTGGAGCGACCTGATTTACACAGTATAACAGGGTCATTGTAGATTTTGAAAATGACGAAAGAATAACTTGTATACGACTTGTAGATTTTGGCATGATAGAACCATATAAATAATTGTCTTTGGAATATGTTATACATTTTATCAGTTACTTTTTGCTGATTCCATCAAACTACATAGGGTGAAACTTATCTTGATGGCTTGTACATACGAAGATGACCGAGATGGCATTACAAAGACCATGTTCAGATGCAGTTTATACATGTATCACCCTTAGGAAGCAGATATTTTTCAAACCAATGCCAGTTTTCTCAAGTATATCCTCAAGAAATATCTAGCCTAACCATAGTATCCATGCCGGAGTCTGGTTATTTTAACGATGGGTTCACTGACCGGAATCCCGATATCCCTGGGTTGGGAATTGGGTATATTTTTGGCTTAATAACTCGAGTTGAATCTGGTTATACCCACTATAAAAGTAGTAAGAATAGTACCAATCCTATCACTTATAAGGTGTGGGGCAAAGTGACTGGTGTGGCGAGAACCTAGGACCAGATCAGGTTATACTAATTTCACGACTATTCGACCTATAGGTCGAAAATGGGGCATAACTGCGGATGGATCGGGGTGGGTGTATAGAATATGAAGAGAATCGACCGAAAATGGTAAAAGTTGGTTCACTAGAAAAGGAAAAAAAATATTTTCAGTCGAAAAAAGGGGCATACCGGTAACTCTGGATGTATCTGGGATAGTGACAATTTTTACGTTACACATTCCTGCACTTGATGGTAGGGTTGTATATCGAATATGAAGAAAATCGGCCAAAAACTGTAAAACTGTAGAACTGTAGAAGTAGTTTGCCGGACAAGGAAAACAATAATATTTTCAGAGTCGAAAAAGGGGCAAAACTGCGGATGGATCAGTGGGACAGCAAAAACTTTTACTTTGCGCACTCCTGCACTTGATGGTAGGGCTGTATACCGAATATGAAGAGCATCAGCCAACAACTGTAGAAGTATTTCGCCGGACAAGTAAATTGTTTGTTTGTTTGTTTATTAGTGTTTAACGGCCTATCAACAGCTAAGGTCGTGCAAGACCGGGCAAACAGGTTCGATCCCATTTTAACCTGCTGCATCGTGGGGAAAATCCCAAAATTGTATACCGACAGACGGACGGCCGGCCTGGGCAAACACTATATGCCACCGACAACTATCATTGTGGTGGCATAACAAATAGTATTCACAATAGTAGTACCTCTGGGGTTGAAAACAGCAAAAGATGTTAGGTCAATTTTATTTTTTATTCATCTTATGATAACATGACGGACAATTGTGTGATGAACTGACATGATGATGATTCTCATTGTAACACATGCAACAGATCATGCAAAAAATTAAGCCATTTGCTTTTGCTATCCGAACAAACTGATCACAGGCTACAGTGGTCGCATCAAATAATTTGTCATGTCCATGGCATGCCAACAAGAGTTGCGATCAACGACTACTAGAGCTGCAGGTATATTACAGGAAATCATTAGTTCACAAACAACTTATTAATTATACATTCATCAAAACAGACAGACATGTGCATTTTACTGTTGATTTCCGATAAAGTGGTGAGGGAGGTCACGGGAGATTCCATATTGAACCATAACCGGTAAAGTACGAGTGTTACAAATGCCAAACTGCCATTAGCATGACGATGCACCAAGTATGTGACAAATGTTGGCCCGAAATATATTCAAACAACGTTCAGGCATATTCTGAATAATTTTTTGTTACATATTGGCTACAAAAGAAAATCTATAGTGAGCACAGCCACTCGAATCGTATCTGATTGGTATTTGTATTGGCTACAAAAGAAAATCTATAGTGAGCACAGCCACTCGAATCGTATCTGATTGGTATCACACCAACAACGTCAAGCACTCCATGGGAAATGCATGCACGAGCAAGTCAATATTAATCGACAACGATGCACCTGTAATTTCATTATCCAATTTTAGAACATACAAGCATTGTTATACATCTGTGCACCTATACCAACTTGTGACCAAGACATACATTTCGTAGTTGATTCATGTAGCGTAGTGGTTAGTCATCTTTTTTTAAATTAATCTTTTGTTGAGGGTTTGACACCACAACTCTATTTTTTATTCTGCGGTTACTACTTTATTTTTAGTTTATTAACATTATTTAATGTAGCCTATAGAAACATATTTTTTTATATTTGATAAAACACCGATATATACGTACATCGTAACATGTATATCGCATAATGCCATTTGAATCATCTTAGTTTGCATACACATATTTGTCTGGACCACATGTATACACACAACCAATATCATACAGGTCGCAAGTTTAGAATGTGTCTAAATCCTGGTGTGGTTGTACATTTTTTTCTTTTTGATAGATATACAAATGTGAGTAGTTAGTAAATGAATTGCGAGCACAAGCCCCGATCTGACTGCGTGATGTGCATCCTGATCTATGAAACAGTAAACCCAGTTCACACACGTCACAAGGACCCTTTTGTCAATCTCTTAACACATATAAAATGTGAGTAAACGTTGCATCTGTTACGAATAAATAATAATAATTTGTGCGAGGCTCAAACTAGCACAAAAGGAATGCAGGTTGAATGCATTTAGCGAGCGCTCTACCATCCGAGCTGTGGGGACAATAATGTTTGTGCTTGCGCAAGACTGGGCAATCAAAATGAATCAACTATCAAAATGTTTTACGTTTACCAAGTATGGCATTTATTGTGGTTTTCAATCGCCGGTTTCACCAGTCAACCGGTTGGTAATTCAAAGTTATCAGGAGCAGGGCTTTTAAAATGTTCAGTTTGTCAGTTCTGGACCGAATTTTGAAATCTCAGACCGATCGAGATTTGCAAACTATCCTTAAAATTTGGTCCGAAAATAATGAAATATGGCTGCTATTTCTCAATCCACGCTCTGAATGCCCAAAATAATACACATCTCACTGGTTTATTGGTGTGATGTGTGAAGTTACACACCTCGATAACCATGAAAACGGATATCCTATTAGCGGCGCAATACACAGCTGCCACTGCCTCGTGTTACCAGATATTGATTTTCTAGCTACACACGCCAATGTGACGTATACTCTTTTGTGTGGGTCAATTAGGGTCTTGCGTTACCAAATATTTATTACAATGGCCATCGATCGATCGTATTTAAAAAGGCACAAACAAAGCGAAACAAAATAACATGATGTGTTATGTATAAATCACACTGTTTAGTTTGGTTATACATGTATACAACCAAGAGCTATACTGGTCACAATTCGTATAAGCCCTATTTCTCCAGTCACAGCCACAAATAAGAAAAGCACTGCACACATTACCAGTCAATTCAGACTCACAAAATCAAACATTGTCCGGTCATTAACCTGATCAGCTGGCAATTGCCAGGCATCGGCTGTTCCATTTACCTCTTTATAGTTGTGGCTAGTTGATATTATCATTATTTACTTGACAGAAACACAATTATCTTGCTTCCCTAACAGTTAATAATTGTTTGCCTATGCTGGTACACCAGAATTATGGTAAAAACATTACCATTTTAAAACTTGATTAACTATTTTATCTTGTGTGTCCAATTGATGTAACAGCCGATTTAGGACATCGCATCGAAGAGCCTGTGTGTATTAAATGTTTCAAACACGACTTTTACATTACAAAAAATCAATAATTATACACTGCAGCTCCATTATAACGCGGTGGTCGGGGTCCAAGATTTCAAACCGCGATCGAATCCGACCGCGTTATAAAATTTCGGGACATGCACGGGTACTGGTACTGCACGGGTTACTGGTATCATTCGCATTTCGGTTACCAACTATTGCTGGAATTCCATTAGCAACGGACCCATATAAAATCATGTCATTTGAACAGAAGTTAAAGTAATTATTAATAATGTCTATGACATACAAACTCGTATGTATTAATGTATTAAACATACGAGTTATTTATAAAATCATGCTTATTACGTTGTATAGTGCTCGCGATAGACAGACGCTTATTACAATGTATACTACTCGCGATCAACAGACGCTTAAACGGATTAATTGATAATAAATAATGCCTATGGTCACGTGTCCTGCCTATTCATGCGGTTGATACGTGCATAATCTCAGGATGTGGGGTCACGTGATCTATTGTTTACGCTGCAAGTCATATTGATGAATGAAATTTACGATTTAAGCGAGATTGCCGTGGGCTGCAGTGTAAACAATAGACCATGTGATCCCATACCCAGATAATGCTGAAACACCAGTATATTTATAGAACGCTAAATATTACACCTGGGAGTAAAGAAAAAGAAAGGCGATCGAACAGCAACCATTTATTAGCGACAATTATGTGTAATTGAATTGATTAATAAATATGCCTATTAACATGATTACCCGATTAAAGGTACATGTATTACATTTGCTAACATACTAATAATAATCCTTTCATGGACTTTGAACTTGTTTGAATAAACTTGCAGAAATCACGAATCAACTGAAAATACGATACGATGTCCGACGATTTTTTTTCGTTGTTTTTTTTCTCGATTTTTTTTTCTCGATTTTTTAAATCTTTTTTTTGGGATCCACGAGAGACCCGCATTATAATGGAGATCGCACTATACGCGACCGCGTTATAATGGAGCTGCAGTGTAGTACATTGACCATAAAAGATATATTTTCTATGTTTACACGAAGTGTCTTCGCTTCAGATAAACTGCAGAAAGCACAAAACTTAGCCAAGCTATGGAGGCGAGATGTAACCTAATTTCGTCTGCACACAATAGCCGACAGATTTTCAGTTTCTGAAGACGTGGAGTCGATAAAACATGAGGGGGTGGGGACTAATCGTACCGGCTGCTTCGGGCCGACAATTACATCTGGACCGATTGGCATTCTGAAATTTTAGAAGCCCTGATCAGGAGCATACATTGCCGATTCGACCAGCTAAAATGACTGGAAAACGGCTACATCCCTACAAAGTTAAATAGACATTGTCTGTTGACCACGTGATGTCACATATCCTTGCCAACTTGCCACCATCAGCAGTACATATTTAAGAACAGATAACTGACAGAATGATGAAAGCTTGTCATAAGACTTATGCACATGTGTTTAGCATAAAAAATTGCATTACGAAAAAAAATTCTCTTAATATACCCTACCCAATAACAATGCATACATGTACCGGTAGATAGATATCTGGTACAGACCGTTCGTGCCAAATTTGTGGCTTATTCCAAAATTCAGTATTTTAAAAACTGACTGTAGTTCCCGAGGAGACGGCATGTTACTGTACCGACACGGTTTCCAGGTATGTAGTGATATGTGGTCCTAGTGTATTGCCAATATATGCATGGAGTTAAGTTAACATAACAAGCAACAGGGGAATCTTTATCACTAAGCCAATCCCCTCGCTAGCAGCCTTGATAATACAAGACTTCCACCACGGAAACGGTGTCGCGCCTGCCAAGGCATTTGACCGCAACATGATCGTGGACACGCTGCCAAGGCATTTGACCGCAACATGATCGTGGACACGAGAAAGGTCAAGGTCATGTTAATGGCAGCACGAGTGTGTTCCAAATGCTTACATGTATCAAGTGTCCAATTACTGAAGCAATACATATTAAAGTTATATGATGAAGAAACTTGTACAAACATTTTGGCATAAAAAATGTGTTTCCACAGGTCAAGGTCATGTTAATGGGGGGCATAAGTGTGTTCCAAATGCTCATATGTATCAAGTAATATTAAAGGTATATGATGATGAAGAAACTGGTACAAATTGTTTACATAACAAGAGATGTCAGAAGACAACGAAGCTCGCCTGTTGGCAGCCTTCCAAACAGTTATATAAACAAGAGGGCCATGATGGCCCTAATTCGCCATGAACACCAGAGGAGAATGTGACATCGAGTTCATGTTTTAAAAAAATTGTGCTATTTTTAGATGGCGGTCATCTTGGATTAAGCGATGACTCATTTTACCAAATCTGAAAATGCTTCACCCAAGGATCTTAACTTCCTATGAAGTTTGGCCAGCATCGGCCATGTGGTTCCTGAGAAAAAGACGTTCAAAATCTTGAATAAATGGACGTTTTGGTGGCCATCATGGATGACACAATCATCTGGTTCCGACAAATATTGCACCAGAGCAATCAAATAAAAGAACGATCTTTTGACATTTCGGCGGCCATCTTGGATGACATAACAATCCGATTTCGACAAAAAATGTACCAGAGTGATCGCCTCATTGATACCTTCGATTTGATATATAACATGACCATATTCGGTCAAAAATAAAATTTGACCCCACGGGCCATGCCCGTTTTTGACCCCGGGGTCACCATTTTAACATCTTTGAAAGAGCATTGTACATCGATCATTCTTACCAAGTTTCGTCGAAATCCGGCTAGCGGTTCATAAGATTTTTTAAGAATGTATGCTATTTTTAGACGGCGGCCATCTTGGATTAGCGATGACCTCCATTTTAACTAATCTGAAAAGGCTTCACCCATGGACCATAACTTTTAAGAATTTGTGCTATTTTTAGACGGCAGCCATCTTGGATTACGTAATGACGTCATTTTAAAAAATTTGTAATCCCCCTACCTAAGGACCATGACCATGAAGTTTGGTGACTATAGGCCCAATGGTTACCGAGAAGACGTTTGAAAATGTTCACGGATGACGACAGACACATTGCGGTAACAATAGCTCACATGAGCTAAAAATATGAATATTATATAACTTGACCGTGGGTTAAGGGGTGTGCGGTGGACCTTGACATTGGGGTCAGTGGTGGAAGGTGGGTCGTGGATTTGCTATAGCATGATATAGCATATTACGATGAATGCATGTATGAAATATCAATGCGCTCCTTGAAAACAGAAGTAAAACAAAATTTAACCAAACGTTAAGTTTATGAACACACTAAGTTGGTGATTTTCTACAGCATGATAGCTATTCACATGAGGAATGCATGTATGAATGTGCTAAGTTTGTGACCTTGGGGAAAGGGGTGGGGGGTCATGGATTTGCTGTAGCACAATAGAGGATCATCAGATGAATGCATGTATGAACTATCAACGTGTTCCCTGTAAAGAAACAGAAGTTATAAAAAGACATTTACTCCAACGTTAAGTTTATGAGCGTTCCAAGTTACACAACATTTACCCCAACGTTAAGTTTATGAACATGCTAAATTTGTAACCTTGTGGTTGGTTGGTGGGTCGTGGATTTGCTACAGCATCATAGAGGGTCATCTGAGGAATGCATGTGTGGTTCCATGAAAGGAAACATTGGACTTAACATTTGGAGTTTCTGTGGTCACAAGGATAGTGCAGACGCTGGACGGACACGGCGGTAACTATATGCTCTCTGAAAAATTCTTCAGGGAGCAAAAGACATTGTCCACTTTCTGAAAAGTGAATAGTCCCCTCAACAGCTATGGTCATATAGAGACGGGGTCAGTTTTAAAGCTGGGATCCAACATGCCAAGTTATAATATAAGGAGACAGATAATTTTGTATATTCTGTAGATATGACATTTTCTGGCAAAATATCACCATTGCCCCAAGTATTGATTGGCATTATTATATATTTTATATCGGAAGTAAATTTCCACTGATATCACGGGCGAAAACTGTATTTCACCTAAAATGTTAACGGACTACTATTTAATCTCAGTATTTAGGAGACACATTTAATTAGTACAAATAATTAAAAAATATGCCTCATTTGCATATGAAAATAGCCCGATACCACCGCTAGTCACTATCAGTAAAATAAATATTACTAAATGATTATATTATTATTTGTATAGCGGCCACTCGTATTTTTTTGGTGGAATAGTGACACACACTTATTTATTAATTCCTATAAATAACATTTTGTGCCTACCGAGCAGGCATGTACTTTTAAGTCTCATCAGAAAGGCAAGTGGGATGGAAATACTATGAAAGTGTTCATGCTTAGAACAGGGATTGACTCCACAATCTACAGTACTAGAATCCAACTATACTATATCGGACCATCTCTGGCAGTGATCGTCAAGCTTGTTCAATAATGTTCATTACACGGTCGCCCCTAAATACATTAATAAGGGAAGTGATAATACCGACACTCACTGTTGATCCTTATGAGACGGGTCAGCTTATCAAACCATATATTTCACAATTATCAATTCATTGTGAGAATTTACCGGTACTCCATGTCACATGTGGTCGCGGTAGCCAGGTTTCATTGACGTACCAAGCAATTCTGGAGACTATGGTATGATACTCTCTATTTCAACTGTGTCGACACTACATGGCTATTCATTTTCTTTGAACACAAACAGGGATAACTACATGTATTTGTTTTATCACAGATAACAGCACAATGTCACAAAACAGGGCTTATTATGTCCCTGTGAATCCCGTGTCCGATACGATCTGACTGATTGGCAGTTTTACAAGGTTATATACGGACCGATATCGACACATTACCAAGGTGGACACGATGGATATTCCAACAAAAGGGCAGACACTGTAGCATCTGGTCTGATCACAGTATCGGGATCTACACAGAAAGCATCAATAAACCCTGTTTTGTCTCATATTAACACACATCAATTTACAACTCATCCAGCATACACATTCCGATTCACTACCTCACACACATGAACATGATACATAAAACATGATACACAAAATCAAACAGTGCGACGTTCATTCAACAGCTACATTGAAGAAACGGGACACTAGTCTCAAGTAAGTCATATCGCACACACCAATGTTACAAGATATCTGTGACGGGAGAAATTGGGCTTATGACATTTATTCCCAGTTGTGACTGCTATCGCCCTCATGCAGCCCGATAAGAATGTTTTTTTCAGCGCAGTGCCATGAAACAGATGTCATAACTAGAAATGTGGCCTATCGGCACACGAATGCCCCCGTTGGCAGCCAAAGAAAACGAGGCATATTTAAATTATAAACCATTTACCCGAGCGTTAAGGTCTGTGACCTTGACCCTGGGCTTAGCGGGACGAATGTGGATTTGTCACAGGGCGGTAGAGGAGCATTGGAGCAATGCGTGTGTGAAATGTGAAGCAGATCCGAACAAGGAAACAGAAATTATAAGCCATTTACCCAGAGGTTTAGGTTTCGGGACGGACGTACGGACGCCGGTAACATTATATACACCCCTCACCATTCGGTGGCGGGGGCATAAAAAAACTTGAAAATGGCCAAAATCCAACATGAAAATTGATTCCATTGTTTTTTGGGTACATTTCTACAGTGGCCATCTTGGATTATGCAAATGCCAAATCCTGAAAATGGCTAAACAAACATATTTTTGCATTCACAAATACATAATAGTGTGCTTCCAATGTTGAAGCTGTAGTATTTTTTTGCAATTATCAAAAACATTAAATCCTGATTTGGATATCCTGAAAAATGTGACGACCTCCATTTTAACAAATCTGAAAAGACCTCACCCATAGATTATTTCCGTGAAGTTTGACCAACATCGGCCTAGCGGTCGAGAAATTTGAAATTGTGGATGGACAACGGATGAAAAGCGGTAATAGCTCACTGGAGTCTGGTGAACCTCAAGAGTAAATTTTGTTGAAACAAAGCTGTACTTTCGCACTGTAACAAAAACAGAACATTCAACTGTTGAACTTGATTGATTTGCACACATTTGTGGATGATTCGTTTGGGCTGCATTGATCTAAACTCTTCACCATTCTAAACTGGATTAACCCGTAAAGCCGGCATCGTGTTTTTTGTTTGCATGATTCATGAAGGATAAACAGAATAGAAACAATCATTGTAACACCCATTATATTGTAAATATTTTGATGGGGAACGTACATAAAGGCCAAAAACAAATATTGATAAATTTAGTGTCGTGGCTGTCATTAAGGCAATTTACAACCATAATTTATGGTCCGAGCGCAAAGGAGTCTTTGATGCAATTCATTCTAAGTTAATGCCATATTCCCCATTTCTCCAGTGACAGCCCAATTTGATGATTGGCCAAGACGAGACACAATCGGACAATGGGGCAGGTGTCACCCAGAATAGTCTATACACAAATGTGCAGTCTGATGCAGTCAACAACCCATGTGTTAAACATCCGTTGCAGGTAATCAGGATCTGCAAAATAGTTTAATCCAGGCTTTGGAATACAAGTGTTGATGTGGTCATTTTTGTGTTACATTCCACCAACTTGTGTATAGGCGGACAATTATAGACCTTGCTGCCAATGCACTTTCTTTCTTTGATTTGAAGCTACCTGCCCACGGCAGGAACACAACTCCCCCGAGTGAATGGTGAGCAGCGTAGGCCCTGATCAGACTAGGCTGATCTGCGACTACGCTGTTGCCAAACATCCCAAGGTCCATTCTGTCGACCAGGCCCCAAACACAACTAATACGACACCAGTCATAGATTCAGTACCAAACATCTTTGAGATGAAAGGCATATAAATGATCCTCCTTCCAACTGTTCATGCCTTGCACACCTAGGTTTTACGATGTTCGACTTCTGATACCACCAACATTCCCACTCGTGGCTGTTGTTTCTTGGCCATCAACCAATTTTACGGCAAACTTGGCGCATCCCACCAGTATCTACACATATCATGGACCTGTAGTATACTGTATACCGACCGTGACGGTGGTCTGAATTTCAACCTAAGAACATTTTACGGCCCTACAAGTATCATCCAGATAGATCATTCGCGTCAAATAAGTCCTGGTCATATTTTTCCGCCACCACCGTGCGCCCTCCGAAGTATCTGCCATTTAGACTTGAGCATCCGCGGTCCACTTCTGGAAGAGAGAATGGCGAGACCATGATGTACATTGCATAGTATCAGGTAACAAGCTGGGCATCGACTGAATACACGCCCACTTATTGCTGTATCAGGAATTGATGCTCATACAATGCATCATAGTAAATATATAATTGAAAATTACTTGTGTGTCATGGGTGGAATGACGGTTTAATTACACATGCAAACAATTCTAACAATAAAACCCCAAGTATTTGTACACCGTTTGTCCTAGGAAACACCTATTATGGGTTTCCCAAAAACAAATTACATCCAACTACAAATGCGGCTTGTCGGCACACGAATGCCCCCGCTGACATCTAAAGACAAGAATTCCGCCACGGAAGCGGTATCGCGCCTGCCGAGACATTTGACCGTGAACATTACAAGTAAATGACCTTGAGAATTTGGATATGGGGGTGTGCGTAATGAAGCATCATCCCTTGACAAACATTGATGTGAAATATTATCAAAGTCTGGCAAGGGGTTAAAGAGATATTGTGAAAAAACAAAAACTTTTTTAACGCATTTCTGTTACAAAACCGGTGAAGATTACAAGTAAATAAATGACCTTGATCTTGAGAATTTGGATGTGGGGCTGTGCGTAATGAAGCATCATCCCTAGACAAACATTGATGTAAAATATTATCAAAGTATGGCTAGGGGTTAGAGATATTGTGAAAAAACAATAACTTTAACGCATTTGCCTTACAAAAAACCGGACGATGCGGATCGCGGACGACGGAAAAAGCGCCGACTATATATAGAGTCGCGACCAAAACGAGGGACATTTGAAAACACAGAGGGCCAGAGAAGAGTGGATTTGCATGAAAGCAGACCATCAGAGCAATGCGTGTGAGAAATATCAAGCAGATCCATGCAAGGAAACAGAAATTATAAGACATTTACCAGAGTTTTGACCTTGACCCTGGGCTTAACAGGGGCGGGATGATCGTGGTTTGTTGTAGGTAGGTTTGTTACAGGGCAGTACAGGACTATTAGGGCAATGTGTGTGTGAAATATCAAGCAGATCCATGAAAGAAAGAAATTTACATGAGCATTAAGGTTTTGAATGCACCAAGTATGTGACTTTGACCTTGGGGGGCCCCCGAGGATCATGGATTTGTCACAGTATGATAGAGGACCATAAGAGGAATGCATGTGTGAACAAGAGTGCCGTAAGTCACAAAATACGCCCGTCGAATATGGGCCAGACAGCGAAGATGCAGAAATGTGAAGCTGTCACCAAGGCAAGAAACACTAATGAGAATTTGAAACTGAATAGCATTATTTCTTCATCTCGAAGACGTGTGTATAGTTTCAGATCGATCGACTGAACGGATTCAGAGGAGTTGTGTACACAAACTCTGTACCCTATATAGAATTGTATACAAAAATGTAGAATGAATGGCTAAGTTAAAAAGGCGATAGTTTTTCGGCATAAAAAACACCAAGGTGCACATCTTCAATATGTGTAGAAGCCTTGTGTATAGTTTCAGATCCATCGACTGAACGGTTTCGGAGGAGTTGTGTACACAAACTCTGTACCGTATATATAATTGTATTGAAAAATGTAGAAAAAATGGCTAAGTTAAAAAGGTGATATTTTTGTTACTAAATATTTGTTCGGCATAAAAACACCAAGGTGCACATCTTCAATATGTGTAGAAGACGTGTGTATAGTTTCAGATCGATCGACTGAACGGTTTCGGAGGAGTTGTGTACACAAACTATGCACTTTTTCTGTCAGCCGCCCGCCCATCCACTCAGAGGTAAAACATATAAAAATTAAGCAGCTACATTAAAGAAAACAGAAACTATAAAAGGTGGTCTGTCATCGCACTTAGAGCCCCTATAGGTGCTTTGAACAAAAACTTTCAAAACTCGAGAAAGTGAGCAGGGACTCATGTATACGCCCAGCCGCCGGCTGGATCGACAAATAAAAACTTTTAACGCAAAAAAAAAAAAAAAATTAAAAAAAATAATGCAAATTTCTAAGTAAGTTCACCTTGACCTTGGACATGAAGGCCACATGGGTGTGGTATGGAATGAATATATGGATGATGATAAGTCAATCAGACTTACTGTTGCAGAGATAATGGATACCCAAAAACTTTAACGCAAATCTTATGGCTGAAAATTTCTACGTAATTTGCCCTTGACCTTGTACATGAAGGTAGCATGGTTGTGGTATGGAATGTAAATATGGATGATTATAAGAAGTATATGAAGTTTGAAGTCCATCTGACCGTTACAGAGATAATGGGTACCCAAAAACTTTAACGTGGACGGACAGACAAACAGACGCAAGGACGGACGGAATTACCCCTGCTTCGTATGCCGGGGGGTATAAAACTAAACAGACAGACGGATGGACATACGATCAGTAGCGAGGGTAATTGTATTAATGTGGAAGGATGTATCGTTATTAAGTAATGCATGTGTGCAATATGAAGATATTAGCTGAAGGCAAACAGAAACTAGAAATGGACGCTTGTCGACAAGCGCATGTGTATCCCCCTCCCCAGATACACAAGTAGTTTGAAAAAAGGGTGTTCGAGTTATGCTCCAGAGACAAAATCAGTGCGCAGAAAAACAAAGGGAGATAACTAAAGAATTAGCGATGCAAGAGTTGTCATTCTTGCGTGACACCTTTAGGGTCGTGGTCTATGCATGTGTGAAGTTTCATGAAAATATTCCAAAGGGTGTTCGAGTTATGCTCCGGACACGAAATCAGTGCACGAAACAACAAAGGGAGATAACTAAGAAATTAACGACGCAAGGAGTTGTCATTCTTGCGCGAGACACACCTTTGGGTCGTCTTCTATGCATGTGTGAAGTTTAATCAAAAATATTCCAAAGGGTGTTCGAGTTATGCTCCGGACACGGAATCAGTGCATGAAACAACAAAGGGAGATAAGTAAGTAAAACAAATTAACGATGCAAGAGTTGTCATTCTTGCGCGCGACACACCTTTGGGTCGTGGTCTATGCATGTGTGAGGTTTAATGAAAATATTCCAAAGGGTGTTCGAGTTATGCTCCGGACACGAAATCAGTGCATGAAACAACAAAGGGAGATAAGTAAACAAGAATTACGCGGAATCAAATGCCTCGCCTTGTCCCGCCTTGACCTCGAGCCTGGGCCAGAAAGCAATTAAAAATAACAAGAATTCCGCGGAAATGTCTCGCCTTGTCCCGCCTTGACCTCGAGCCTAGGCCCGAAAACAATTTTCACTGGCCCGAACATATACAATTATCGACTAGTGAGCCATAGAATATCAGATTATATTCTATGGCTCACTAGTCAATAATTGTTTTATTATATGATAATAGTCCGTATATAGCACTTACGACCTTATGCTACTAGACAAAAATTGAAAAATAATTGTAAAAAAAGTAAATTAAAAAAAATAATAATGCTCGCTACTGGAGCCCTGAATTTTTTTTTTTTAATAGTCCTATATTTATCTACATATCATATCTGCACAGGTCCACATATTGCCACAATATTTTCAACACAGTTTACGGAAATGTAATATAATCATTTACCTGTATAAATTACCTGTAAGTGGTCAGTGGCACATGCTAGCACATGCACAGGTGAATGGTTCTCCCAGAGGCTATTGTTCTCTCTACAGAGCACATGAGAAAATGGGTCTTCATGCATTAATGTCCAGTTTGTAGAGTGCGCGAAACAAAAAAGGGAGATAACTAAAAAAAATTAGCTATGCAAGAGTTGTCATTCTTGTGCGCGACACACCTTCGGGTCGTGGTCTATGCATGTGTGAAGTTTCATGAAAATATTCCAAAGGGTGTTCGAGTTATTCTCCGGACAAGAAGTGTCTGCGGCGGACGCGGACGCGGCCCGCTGTCAAACCCATAGTATCCCCCGACGAAGTCCGGGGGATACAATTATAAGTCATTTGAGAAACTCGTTCAAAAACTTTAAAAACTAGAAAATGTGTTCATAGAACACGGATGCCCTACATACCGCTTTGAAAATAAACGATGAAAAATTCCATGTCCAAAAGGAGATAATCCATGACTCCGGGGTCGAATCAAAAATCTTAGCTACAATAATTCGCCTCCGATATGTTGTCTAAGGCTACAATTTGACCCATTCAAAAAATGTGAGCAACCGAAGTGCATACCCAAACCTGTTGCATGTAGGTCAAAATTTAGTAAACTGTGTATTTTATTCTTTTAAACAAATAATCTTTGATGTAGAACTAGTAAATTGCCAAATATCATAGAACAGGGAAATCATTTTCCCATGGAAGCCATCTTTTCTCTTGTTGTTGTTCAACATTCATCATAACGAAATGAAGCTTTAAAATTTACAAGATAAACATGTAAATGTCAGATAAACACCTGGACACAGTAAAATAACCAATTTCTGCATGTGTATGTTCTTTATAAATAATTTATTGATACAGCTTTGATAGTTTTATAACGCTAACATGTCGGATAACCGGTTGCAAAAATCACTCTTCCATGTGTTACATTAAAGAGATGGGGTTAAATTGCTACCCTCGCGAGAGGTATGGAGTAGGGTAGCAAGTTTGTTTCTACCAAATTCTAAGTCAACAAGAGCTGTAGGAGAACAGCATAGCTCGACTACGAGGGTTGTCGATGTACACATAGCTTGACAAAGAAGGTGGCCGTGGCCCGCATAAAAACCTTAACCAAGGGAAATTAGCGAAGTAATTCAAGGTTAAATGTAGGTCAATGTCAGATATAGGTTAGGGGTTATTGATGTACATCACTAGGAGATGGGAAATTAGCGAAGTAATTCAAGGTTAAATGTAGGTCAATGTCAGATATAGGTCAGGGGTTATTGATGTACATCACTAGGAGATGAAGTTTTCCAAGTATGGTTGCTGTAGGCCCAGGAGTATTCCATATACAAGCTTGACTAAAAACCTTAACCAAGGGGAAATAACTAAGTAATCCAAGGATAAAAGTAGGTCAAATATAGGTCAGGGATTATTGATGTACATCACTAGGAGATGAAGTTGTCCAAGTATGGTTGCTGTAGGCCCAGGAGTATTCCATATACAAGCTTGACGATAAACCTTAACCAAGAGAGTACAAACCTTAACCAAGGGGAAATAAGTAAGTAATTCAAGGTTAAATGTAGGTCACGGTAAAATGTAGGTCAGGGGTTATTGATGTACATCCCTATGAGAAAAGTTATGCAAGTATGGTGTCTGTATGCACAATAGTATTCCATCTAGAAGCTTGACTAAAAACCTTAACCAAGAGGAATTAAGTAAGTAATTCAAGAGGAAATGTAGGTCAAAGGTCAAATGTAGGTCAAGGTCAAATATAGATCAGGGATTATTGATGTACATCCCTATGAGAAAAGGTTGTCTGTATGCACAATAGTATTCCATCTACAAGCTTGACTAAAAACCTTAAAAAAGGGGAATTAACTAAGTAATTCAAGGTTAAATGTAGGTCAAGGTCAAATATAGGTCAGGGGTTGTTGATGTACATCACTAGGAGATGAAGTTGTCCAAGTATGGTGGGTGTAGGGCCAGGAGTATTCCATATACAAGCTTGACTAAAAACCTTAACCAAGGGAACTTAACTAAGTAATTGAAGAGGAAATGTAGGTCAAGGTCAAATATAGACCAATAGATTCTAAGTCGAAAAGGGGGAGATAATCCATTACCCGGGGATCAAATAAAAAATTGAGTTTCATGTCTGTAGCTAGTACGGTTTAAAAGTTTGGTGATGGACGGGAGGGATGGATCGACAAGGGTACACGAAATGCCCCCCCCCCTCCACAATCAGTATCATGGTGCGGCATAACAAGAAAATGTGGCCTATCAGCACACCAATGCCTTCGGTGGCAGATTGGAGAAACTGTGGCCAATTAATTAACCAAAGTGATATAAGTATTCAGTAACCGAGTTGTGAAGGGCAAAAGGTGAAGATCATATGACAGGCAGCATGTATGTGTGGCATTTGTCCACAAATATGATGTATTGAAATATTAAAGTAATCTATGAAGGGATATATTAGTTATGACAGAATTGAGAAACTCAGGCGAATTTATTAATGTGCAAACATTCAAAATTGTCAAGGTCATAATAAGGGCAGCATGGATGTGTGGCATTTGTCCACAAGTATGATGTATTGAAATATTAAAGTAATCCATCAAGTGATATAGAAGTTATGACAGAATTGAGAAACTCTGGAGAACTTCTAAAAATTTCAAAGTTCTGAAGGTCAAAAGGTCAATCTCATATTAAGGGCAGCATGGATGTGTGATAGTTCAATCTCATATTAAGGGCAGCATGGATGTGTGATAGTTCAATCTCATATTAAGGGCTGCATGGATGTGTGATAGTTCAATCTCATATTAAGGGCAGCATGGATGTGTGATAGTTGTCCACTTGTATACTGTGGTGAAATATTTAAATAATCCTTCAAAGGATATAGAAGTTATGACAGAAATGAGAAACTCCAGCAAACTTCCTAATGTATGAAAAAGCTTGTGTGGCATTTGTCCACAAGTATGCTGTGTTGACATATTTAAGTAATCCTTATAGGGATATCGAAGTTATGACATAATTAAGATACTCCGGCGAACTTCTTACTTAATGTGCCGGACACGTGGATGGACGGACTCGCGGACATAGACCAAACACTATATGCCTCCGGTTCTACCGAGACCGGGGGCATACATTTATTTTCTTTAACACATATGGGTCGTATGCAAAGCAAAGCACCATCCATTGACACATTGTAGCCAAATATTATCAAAATCGGTGAAGCGTTTCAGAAGAATTCTGCCACAGAAGTGGTGTTGCAGGCATTTGACCGTAACATCATTATGGGCATATGCTAGAGTAAGCATCACAACAAGAATTCCGCGGAATCAAATGTCTCGCCTTGTTCTGCCTTGACCTTCACCCTGGGGCCGGAGAAAAAAATAATTAATAATCGTATATTCATCTACATATCATAGTAAAGGGATGTATAAAGTTTGATGACTGTAGCTGATAAGGTGTTGAAGTAATGATCGTAACACAAAAACTTAACATTGAAAGTAGTAAAAAAAAATAGAATTTGACCTCAACCCTGGGGCCCGAGAAAAACAAATTAATAGTCCTATATTCATGTACATATCATAGTAAAGGTATGTATAAAGTTTGATGACTGTAGCTGACAAGGTGTTGAAGTAATGTCCGTAACACGAAACGTAACACGAAAACTTAACATTGAATGTATGAACAAATAGAGTTTGACCTTGACCGTGGAGCCCGCCAACATTTTTTCAATAATCCTATATTTATGTACATATCATAGTAAACGTATGTATAAAGTTTCATGACTGTAGCTGACAAGGTGTTGAAGTAACGACCGTAACAAGAAACGTAACACGAAAACTTAACATTGAATATATTAACAAATAGAGTTTGACCGTGACCCTGAAGCCCGCCAATTTTTTTTTAATAGTCCTATATTCATGTACATATTATAGTAAACGTATGTATAAAGTTTGATGACTGTAGCTGACAAGGTGTTGAAGTAATGACCGTAACACGAAAACTTAACATTGAATGATGACCGCCGCCGCCGACTCCGGAAAAGCAAAACCTATCAGAAAACCTATCTGTTTGCTTTTGTTCGGGTTTTGTTTGTTTGTTGGGGTTTAACAGCCTATCAACAGCTAAGGTCATTTAAGGCCGGGTCAATGGGTTTAGAACTAAATCCCAACATGTACATGTTCAAGAACATGTACAAATGGGGTGGGGGGGGGATAATCAGAATAATCCTGATCTGATGTCAGGTCCTCGCCACACCAGAATCACTTGGACCCCTCCCGAAAGCAGTAGGATCAGTACTAATCTTACTACTTTTATAATGGGCAATAACCCAATTCAACTCCCAGGTAACAAGAGCCAAAGATAAAAACGTACTTGAGCGCCAAACCAGGCAAATCGTGTTTCCGCAAAAATGTGAAGGTACAAAAGGTCAAGGTCATGTTAATGGCGGCATGAGTGTGTTCCAAATACATACATGTATCAAGCGTTCAAACATTGAAGCGATCCATCAAGTAACATTAATGTTATACGATGATGAAGAAACTTGTACAAACTTTTTGACGCAAAAAATTGCTACCGTATTAAGACTTTTTTTACCCATATTTTCATCCCACACACGTTTGGATACAAGAGCATTTTTTTTCCACACCGAAATATCGACAAAAATGACCAAAAATTAATAAAATAAAGATTTGTTTTGATTTTGTTGTTGTTGTTGTTGTTAGTCTTTGCAGTATGCATAATGCAATTCCACGTAAGTTATAAAACTCCATCATTAGTTTCGAAACTGTGTGTTTAGACAATGCCGATTCATCTAAAGTGGCAAGCCTAAGTTAATTAGCTGGCCGACATCAAACACACCGCGTGTCTAGATTTACCAAGTGCACAAAGCCATATCAAAGATCAATACACGCGGTTGCTGACGTCAGTTTCGTATTCGTCACTAGACTGGTACCCTATGTGATGCGTGCCTTGTGAAACAATACTACCGGGAACCAGTCTATTATTTATGACACGGTAAACGTGTTTATGTGAATTGGGTCTCCATCTCTTGACAAATCCCGGCTTATTGCATTAGCGGCCAGACCAGGCAGTGGATTCGCAGTCTGCCCATGGTTTACAATGTTCGGCGATCTCTATTTAAAAACATCATAATTACGTTATTGTGGTATAAATTTCGGCCGCTCTGCTCTGAAATTTCTATCAACTTTCAGCATCATTTAATGAAGACAGGAGTGATTGTTGTTGTATCATCTATACCACAGTGTTAATGTACCCGACATTCACCACATATTTAGACACAATTTGACTTACAATTTCTTCAATTGCTCAACATTACATGATATTTAGTCAGTTTCCTAAATATATCAACAATTACTGAACACTTTTGATGAGATAAGTGCAGGTAACCCAGAACATTATATTCGGATCCGTAAATCTCGGGTACACCTCGTCAAAAGACAATAATTGTACAATATATTTACCCGACTGATCGTTGAATTCGACGAATATCTTGACGACAATCTCGGCGTCATCCTCCTCGCTCTGGCGTTCCTGGTAGATGATGACGCGGTTCACGTTGCCGTATTTGCCGCACTCGTCAGTTACCTCCCCTTCCAGCTCCTCATCCAGGTCCTCGGGCCCCACCATGTTCTTCAGTACCATCACCCGTGTCTGGTGTGGAAGTGAAAGTGAATGGGTTTAACGTCCCACAAACAGCTACCATGACCAACCGAAAAATCACAATTACACTGCTTGCAAGACGCAAATTCATCACCGCGCTTTGACAGGACCAAATGGGGCCATGTCTCGCTGTAATCAGTGATGAACATATGTGTTCTCCTAACTTCTTTCGATAAAAAATACCCAAATTCGTTGGCTGACCGCTTTGGAGCAGACATTTTATGAATTTACGTGATGAATAAATCAATATCGCTGAGCGCTTGAAACTACTATTACTACACAAGAATTGAAACGGCAAGCGCCTAGGCGAGTATGATTACGGGTAAAAAAAAAAAAGAAAGGATTTATTGGCAGAATTGTGAAACAAAATTATTATTTCCAGATATTCCCGCGCTGATTTTTTAAAAAAATCGTACTTTTTAATTGTTGTCCGTACTTCCGTATTTCTAACGTATTTTCCGCAACAAATACGGAACTAGATGGCCGCGGCCTGCATGTCGCGCCTTGTGGCGAGGCATAGACACTAAAAAAAAAGATATAGTATAACGAAAAAATTAACCAAAAAACTTAACCAAAAACATTAACCAAAAAACTTAACCAAAAACTTTAACCAAAAAACTTAACCAAAAACTTCAAAGTAATTTGACCTTGACATTGGGCACAGGGGCCGCACGGGAGGGGGATATAATGAAAATATAGATGATGATAAACACCCATGTGAAGTTTCAAGGTAATGGGCAAAGCAGTTGCAGAGATATAGTATAACGAAAAACTTCAACCAAAAAACTTAACCAAAAACTTTAACCAAACAACTTAACCAAAAACTTTAACCGGACACACGTACGTGCGTACGTACGCCAAAGTGCCGACTATATCGCGCTTTCCACAAGCGGGCGCGACAAAAATCGTAACAGTTGGCAGCTCTGATATATTGTCATCAATTTTTACCAATATGGCAACCGGCTGCCACCTTGAACTTTAGATAAAGCTTCTGTATCAGATATTCCATGAACCTAAGAAACTTGAATATAACCGAAGAAATTTAAATCATTACTTTTATCACTATCGCAATATTTTACCAATATGGACACCGGCGGCCATCTTGAATTTGCCATACAACTATATCAGATATTCATTCCTCCATGACCCTTAGAACTTTGTATATAACAGAAGAAATGTAAATCATCACTTTTATTGAAATTTAGCTGAACTTGTATACTGTGTGTATTTGTTTTCCAATATGGCCGTCGGCGGCCATCTTGGAATTGAGATACAACTACTATATTTGATATTCATTCCTCCATGATTGTTAGAAGCTAGCATAAAACAATAGAAATGGGAATCATAAGTTTAATGAAATTTAACTCAACTTGTATATAGTCGGCCATAATTTCAAGATGGCCGCCGGCAGCCATCTTGAATATGAGTTAGAGCGCGTGTCTTTGGATAAAAAAACTTTCTATGGTCCTAAGGAACTATCATACCAAAGGGGACCTTTGCATCATGATGTTAAGTCAAACTCCTAGTTTATGCTCTTAATAACAAGCCTACTATTTAGCCAGATTGGAGAACACATGCAGCCACACCATTACCAACCTGTTGGTTCCTCATGAGTTTCTGCATGACCATATGGCGGGCGTTGGTGCCACTGATCTTCATGTTCTCCTGCTGCTCGATCGTCTGGTTCACCTCCTCCTCAGACAGTTTCTTCTCAGCCTCCTTCTTGCCTTTCTCTGCCTTACGCTCCTGGTGCACGGCCGCGTCCACCACCGCTGATATCGATGCCTGCAGTGTGTCCTTCGATGATGATTTGATCGGCGGCATCATCGATGATACTGAAAGTGACAAAATACCAGGTTACGGTCATTTTAGACCAGGCTAGGAAATGTGTAAGAATTCTGATATTAAACAAGAGGGCCATTGTCACACTATATCGCTCACCTGGTCATTATATATGCAAGTAAATCTGAGAGAGCTTTATACATGCATTATTCCTACAAAATTTTGTCAAACCAGTCTGGCGAGTACAATGGGAAGACAGTAAGATTTTGTCCAACTTTATACGGCGGCCATCTTGGATTATGTGATAATCTCCAATTGAACTAGAAAATGTGTACAGAGAACACGGATGCCCCACATACTGCTTTGATAGTAAATGAGGCAAAATTCCAAGGCCAAAAGGGGGAGTTTGTTTGTTTGTTGGGGTTTAACGACCTATCAACAGCTAAGGTCATTTAAGGCCGGGTCAATGGGTTTAGTACTAAATCCCATATATTACCTGTACAAGTACATGTACATGTTCAAGTACATGTACAAAAGGGGGGAAAATCCCAGAATCAGAACTGAATATTTACAATAACACAAGAATTCCGCGGAATCAAATGTCTTGCCTTGTTCCGCCTTGACCTTGACCCTGGGGCCTTGACCTTGGGGCCCCGAGAATAGTCCTATATTCATCTACATATCATAGTAAAGGTATGTATAAAGTTTGATGACTGTAGCTGATAAGGTGTTGAAGTAATGACCCAAACACGAAAACTTAACATTGAATGAGGACGCCGCCGCCACGCCGCCGCCACGCCGCCGCCGACTCCGGAAAAGCAAAACCTAGGTCTCGCTTTCCACTTTCGCGGGCGAGACAAAAATCAGAATAATCCCGATCTGATGCCAGGTCCTCGTCACACAAGAATCACTTGGCCCCACCCAAAAGCAGTAGGATCAGTATTAATCTTACTACTTTTGTGGGCAATAACCCAATTCAACTTCCAGGTAACAAAAGAGCCAAAGATAAAAACGTACCTGAGGGCCAAACCAGGCAAATCGTGATTCCTATAAGGAGGAACCCCTACCGTTAATTTACGCCGTCACATTCGCACGACCACCACCCACCTAAAAGGGGGAGATAATCAATGGCGCAGTGTCAAAGCAAAAATAGAAATTCACTTTGTGCATCTACACACCATAAAGAAGCTACATACCCATAGCCTTCAGCTATTACGGGGTTTAGAAATGATGGGGGGGGGGGGGGGGGGGGGGGGGGGGGGGGGGGGGGGGGGGGGGGGGGGGGGGGGGGGGGGGGGGGGGGGGGGGAGATGAGATAATCCATGACCGGGGGGTCGAATAAATAAATCGAAATAAACTATGCGGTCATCTTGGATTAAGCGATGACTCTCATTTTAACACGTCTGAAAATGCTTCACCCAAGGATCTTAACTTAATATGAAGTTTGGTCAGCAACGGCCATGTGGTTCCCGAGAAAAAGACGTTCAAAATCTTGAATAAATGGACCTTTTGGCAGCCATCATGGATGACATAATCATACGATGAGATAATCCATGACCGGGGGGTAATCCGATGACATCCTAATAGATATATAAAAAAAAAAAAACAAGAATAAATAAATCGAAATAAACTTTGACGCATCTACTCATCAAAAGGAAGCTACATACCAAGTTTCATGTCTGTAGCTATTGTGCTATTTTTAGATGGCGGTCATCTTGGATTAAGCGATGACTCTCATTTTAACAAATCTGAAAATGCTTCACCCAAGGATCTTAACTTAATATGAAGTTTATTTGGCCAGCATCGGCCATGTGGTTCCCGAGAAAAAGACGTTCAAAATCTTGAATAAATGGACCTTTTGGCAGCCATCATGGATGACATAATCTTACGATGAGATAATCCATGACCAGGGGGGTCGAATAAATAAATCGAAATAAACTTTGCGCATCTACTCATCAAAAGGAAGCTACATACCAAGTTTCATGTCTGTAGCTATTGTGCTATTTTTAGATGGCGGTCATCTTGGATTAAGCGATGACTCTCATTTTAACAAATCTGAAAATGCTTCACCCAAGGATCTTAACTTAATATGAAGTTTGGCCAGCATCGGCCATGTGGTTCCCGAGAAAAAGACGTTCAAAATCTTGAATAAATGGACCTTTTGGCAGCCATCATGGATGACATAATCATACGATGAGATAATCCATGACCGGGGGGTCGAATAAATAAATCGAAATAAACTTTGCGCATCTACTCATCAAAAGGAAGCTACATACCAAGTTTCATGTCTGTAGCTATTGTGCTATTTTTAGATGGCGGTCATCTTGGATTAAGCGATGACTCTCATTTTAACAAATCTGAAAATGCTTCACCCAAGGATCTTAACTTAATATGAAGTTTGGCCAGCATCGGCCATGTGGTTCCCGAGAAAAAGACGTTAAAAATCTTGAATAAATGGACCTTTTGGCAACCATCATGGATGACATAATCATACGATTCCGACAAATATTGCACCAGAGCAATCGCCACATCGATACCTTCAATTTGATATATGGCATGAGCATATACGGTCAAAAATAAAATTTGACCCCACGGGCCATGCCCATTTTTGACCCCGGGGTCACCATTTTCACAACTTTGAAAGAGCATTGTACATTGATCATTCCTACCAAGTTTAGTCGAAATCCGGCCAGCGGTTCATGAGATTTAACAACTTTGATAGAGCAATGTACATCGATCATTCCTACCAAGTTTCGTCGAAATCCGGCCAGCGGTTCATGAGAAGATTTTTTAAGAATTTATGCTATTTTTAGACGGCGGCCATCTTGTATTAGCGATGACCTCCATTTTAACAAATCTGAAAAGGCTTCACCCATGGACCATAACTTTTAAGTTTGGCTACCATGGGCCAAGCGGTTCACGTGAAGAAGAATTTTGAAATCTCTAATAAAAGAACGACCTTTTGACCTTTTGGTGGCCATCTTGGATGACATAACCATCTGATTTCGACAAATGCACCAGAGTGATCGCCTCATTGATACCTTCAATTTGATATATGACATGACCATATTCGGTCAAAAATAAAATTTGACCCCAAGGGCCACGCCCATTTTTGACCCCGGGGTCACCATTTTAACAACTTTGAAAGAGCAATGTACATCGATCATTCCTACCAAGTTTTGTCGAAATCCGGTAGACGAATTTTTGAAGAATTTGTGCTATTTTTAGACGGCGGCCATCTTGGATTACGTAACGACGTCATTTTAACAATTTTGTAATCCCCCTACCTAAGGACCATGACCATGAAGTTTGGTGACTATAGGCCCAATGGTTACCGAGGAGAAGACGTTTGAAAATGTTCACGGACGACGGACACATTGCGGTAACAATAGCTCACATGAGCTTCGCTCAGGTGAGCTAAAAACTATATATTCAGCCCTGAAATCAGAATAATCCGGATTGGATTCCAGGACGCCACGCCAGAATCACTTGGCCCCCTCCCAAAAGCAGTAGGATCAGTAATAATCTTACTACTTTTTTATAATGGGCAATAACCCAATTCAACTCCCAGGTAACAAAAGAGTCAAAGATAAAAACATACCTGAAGGCCAAACCAGGCAAATCGTGATTCCTGTAAGGAGGAACCCGTACTGTTAATTTACGCCGTCGCATTCGCCCAATCAACCACCCACTCAAGCGGTTAGTAAGAAAAAGGCTGTTTGTAAGCTCTAATAAAACAAGAATTCCACCACGGAAGCGGTGTCGCGCCTGCCGAGGCATTTGACCGCAAGATGATCATGGGCATGTGCTAAAGTAAGCATCACAAAAACCGTCAGAGAAGTGCATGTTTAAAATACGAATAAGGTCAAGGTTGAAGAAACTTTTAGACATAAAAAAATGGCTAAGTTTTTCCACAATCATGTGAAGGTCAAAATGGTCAAGGTCATGTTTGGCAGCATGAGTGTTCCAAATGCTTATAATGTAACATGTATCAAGTGTCCAAATATTGAAGCAATCCATCAAGTCATATTAATGTTATACGATGATGAAGAAACTTGTACAAACTTTTTGACGCAAACAATAGTGAAGTGTTTCCGCAAAAATGTGAAAGTACAAGAGGCCAAGGTCATGTTAATGGGGAATGAATGTGTTCCAAATGTTCACATGTATCAAGTGTCCCATTATTGAAGCAATCTGGCAAGCAATATTAATGTTATATCGTGATGAAACTTGTACAAACTTTCTGACGCAAGAAAATGGCTAAATGTTTCCACAAAAATGTCAAGGTCATGTTAATGGCAGCATGAGTGTGGTCCCAATGATCACATGTATCAAGTGTCCAAATATTGAAGCAATCCGTCCAGTAAAATTAAAGTTATACCATGATGCCGAAGCTTGTACAAACTTTTTGATATTTCGAACGACGATGACGGAAAAGCAGGCGCGACAACTAGATTTGTCAGTAAGCGAGGCTTACGGAATACTCCCCGCGTGGGCCCAGGTACCTCTAAATGTGTAGATTTGAAGTCTGTGGGCCTGTGACCTTGACCCTGGGCTAGCGGGGGATTTGTCACAGCATGATAGTAGACCCTTAGAGGAATGCATGCGTGAAATATTAAAAGTGAAAGTGAATGGGTTTAATGTCCCACCAACAGCTAGGGTCATGTAGAGACAGGACCACAGTTTAAAGTCTCATCCGACAGACCAGTGGGATGGAAATACTATGAAAGTATTTTTGAAGCCATAACCTCTGGATTGGAAGTCACATGTTATAACCCTTAGGCCACAATCCATCCCGCATGAAATATTAAATTTTTTCGATGGATGAAATAGAAAGTTATAACCGATTTCTCCGATGTTAAGTTTTGTAAAGAGACTATAGATGTATATGACCTTGGGACCAGCGGGGATTGGACGGTCGTAGATTTGACACAGCATGATAGTAGAGCCTTAGAGGAATGCATGCGTGAAATATTAAGAATTTTTAAGTAAGGAAATAACATATTTCTCTGATGTTAAGTTTTGTAAAGAGACTAAGTATGTGTGTGACCTTCACCTTGGGATCCCCATATATGGGGGAGACATAATTTTACCAACACAAATTTATAAGTACATGTAATTTGAATGTAGGCTGCATATGTGGGCTATATGAAATGATATCATAGATCAAGATAAACAGGCCTATGAAGTTTCAAGTCAATCAGACTTATAGAGATAATAGGTACCCAAAAACATTAACGATCAGAGACGGACAGCGTAATACCAATACCGTATTTTGCCGATTATATTTTTTTCCACCCCGAAATATTGAAATAAACAACCAAAAATCTAAAAATTAAATTTGTTCCTACATTTGTTGTTGTTAGTCTTTGGGGTAACGTCCGGTATTGGAAAAATAAGATTTATATTCTAAACAGTTCGCGCCTTACTCGCGCCTTACTCGTTTCGGCCCCGTGTCACATTTTTTCTACCGAAGGCGAACAGTGTATACCAAGATCAGATCCAGTTTACCAAATTTGCTGATTTAGCCTATTTTGAAAATGGCATGTTCGTACTCTAACCCATTCACCCCATATTCGTTACGGCCCTGTATCGGGAACACTTAATTGACTGAATTTGAATTTTGATTGGCGATTGCACATTGATTAATTTTATCTTTAAAATTGCTTTCGCAACAATATTCACACACAATTCAGAATGGGAAGCGTCAGAGCACGTACACTGCAAAGGAGATAACTGGCTTAATCACTTACGCAGCGGTGGGAGAAGTTTTTATAAAGAACTAGGGGGATTTTTTTATTTTTTTTTTTCAGTTTTGTTAGAAAATTGGTGTCTTATTCTATACCCCATGTAGATTTTAGCAGTTTTTGGAGTGAAATAATTGGGGTGTGACTTATACAGGCTTGGACCAGATACACGGCTAAATACAGTTTATTTTTTCTGTCAGTTTTTTCAAAACGGGCGTTATATTATAAACCATATATCTCTTTGGGCAAAGACTAACGTGATTTTTGCATGCAACAGCGACGATTGTGCAGCTACCTTTGCAGTGGTTTGTGTGCGGAACGTGAGCGAGGATGTAGAGGGAGGGGGGGGGGTGGGTGGGATGTTGGCCATCGCGGGTGGCTAAGCTGGCCCAGGGGTCTTGGGGATGACGAGCCCGTGGGGGCGGCCAGGTTCCCGGTCCCATGGCCGCTGCGGGCTGGCTCCACCCAGTGCTTTGAGGGACCAATCAAGCCTGGCGGCCTGCACTGGCAAGCAATAATAAGGCCGTTATTATTTCAAATCAGTAGTCGTAAAACAAAAGTTGGCTCTTTAATATTATTTTTATTGTTGTAAAATTCCACATAAAAGATCTGAAAATTATCTGCTGCTTCGTTGCAATATTATGCCTTGTTGCTTATTCCGCAATATTCTCAAACAATCATCAGTTTCAAACTAGCTGACTGTTACGATTAATTTTTGAAACTTCGTAAAATATCCGGCCAACATACGAGCAGTTTTTTTTTTTTTTTTCCCCCCCAAAGCTTTACGATATACATACGATTCATATTTCAATTTCTGCAAAATATTGATTTATTAGCATAAACTTCCATTTAAACGCCCGGGTAGAGTTGTTATTCGAAAAGGGGGTGTTTTTTGTGAAATAAATTGTTATAAAACTGTGCTTCCACATACATATGAAGTCGGTGCTATTTGCTTTATGTGTTGTAAAAACAACTGAGATAAAGATTGTTCTGGGAATATAAGTCCCCTAGTGTAAACAGCATTTCAGTAGATCTACAAAAATTAGTCAATCATATAGGACTGAAGTCTCGAGGGACCAAAGTCCCAATCGGGCGAATTTTCGTACATAAGAGTACTGGATCCTATATAATACACTGAAGTAACTTTTTCATTGCATATTTCTGAAATATTTTATTTAACAATGTGCAAATCGCCGCCTAACGTTACCGGTCCACAAACGAGTACACATCGAGGGAAAAATCGCGTGAGCGGATGTGCAGTTTAAGAAGGGTAGGAAAATTACCGCACCGAAATTCATTGATTGTATTGAGGATACGTTTCGGATTAATGCTTACGGCTAACTTTTACCGATTTGAAAGCAAACTTTTGGGAAATTTTACCCAGAATTGAGCATCTCTGTTATGGTAGTGGGTTGTTGAATTTCTATATATGCCAGGGGGGTTTTTGATATGGGCTGGGGCGTTTAAAGGATGACTACTGTATTGCAAATTCCACAAAATATCTGCCATGCCATTTTATGGATATATGTTGTGGAATTTGCTGTGCTACTTTGTGGAACTCCTCTTACCATGATTTGCTGCTGTAATAACGCCTCCCTTACTGTGATATGCTGCTGTAATAAACCTCCCTTATAATGATATGATGTGTATTAACGCCTCCTTACAGATATGCTGCTTTAAAAATGCTTCCCTTACCGTGATCTGCTGCTGTATAACGCCTCCCTTACCGTTATGCTGCTGTAATAAAGCCTTCTCAATTAACGTGTTGTGATATTTGCTGCTGTAATAACGTTCTTACATGATATGCTGCTGCAAAAACGCTCCTTACCATGATATGCTGGCTGTAATAACGCCCCTTACCGTTGTGTGATATGTGCATGTTATAACGCCTCCTTACTTACCATGATTATGCTGCTGTAAATATCGCTCTTACGTGATTGTTTGCCTGTAATAACGCCTCCACTTACCGGTGCTGCTGATATGCTGCGTAATAACGCCATCCTTACCGGGATATGCTGCTGCTATTAAGTCGCCTCTTACACCTTGATAGGCTGCTGTAATAACGCCACCCTTACTGTGATAATGCTGTGTATAAACCTCCCTTACCATGCTTGTGGTTGTAATAAACCTCCCTTACCATGATCTGTTGCCCTTTTTGTTAATAACGCCACCCTTACATTGATCTGCTGCTGTATTCAACGCCCACCTTTCGTGATCCTGCTGCTGTAATAACCACCCTCCCTTACGTGATATGCTGCTGTAATAAAGCCGCCCTTACCCACTGATCTGCTGCTGTTATAACACCTCCTTACTGTGATATGTGATGTAATAATGCACGCCCTTATTGGTTGCTGCTCGTAATTTCGCGCCCTTTACCATGCTCTGTGCTGTAATACGACGCCCTTAACGTGGATTTGTGCTGTAATAACAACCATTACCGTGTTTGCTGCTGTTAATAAGACCGCCCTTTACCATGATTCTGTGCTGTAATTACACTCCACTTACCGTTAGATATGCTGCTGTAATATATGCCGCCTTACTGTGAGTTGCTGCTGTAATAACGCCGCCCTTACCATGATATGCTGCTGTAATAAACTTCCCTTACGTTGATATGCTTGCTGTAATTATACGCCGGCCTTACCATGTTTTGTGCTGCTTATAACACCTCCCTTCCATGATCTGCTGCTGGCAATAAACGCCACCCTTACCCACAGGTAGAAGTTACGGGACGATAACGGTCTATAAAATACATCAATGCATTCAATAAATGAAGGAAAAAAATAAGCTAAATATTTTTGTTTGTACTTCCATTTACTCAATATTGAAGGTTACAAAGTTTTTAATAGGCGAACCAGGTCGGCCTCGAGACAACGGACTCTCAAAATGATCAACGAGTTATTATCATTGTCGCTATTGAAGAAGTTGGGGACAATGTTAACACCGCCTTAACGTGATATGCTGCGTAATTAACGCCACCCTTACCATGATCTGACTGCTTTATATAACGCAGCCCTTACCTATCTTGCCTGTATTAACCCCGCCTTTCCATGATCTGCTGATGGGCGATCTTGGCCCGGTGATCTTGGCAGTGACAGCGGCGGCGCCCTGCAGCAGCTGTTGGCATACTGCCCGGCCAGCAAATGGCGCAAATAATCATGCATCGGCGGGGTTGATCGCCTGCAACACAGATTGAAAGAGTAGTAGGTTAGTACCGCGAATGTGATTGCACTAACTACTATTTCTCCCGTTTAAAATTTAAAACAGGACTTAAATTAACCATTTAGTTAATTCAACCTTCGAAGCAGGTTAACTAAGCAGCCAATTTCATCAAACAGTTTTGCCCTTTTGTTTTTACTCATTGAAATGTTTACAAAATTTAATAATTGTAAACCTTATTTTTTGTTTTGTTTATCAGTCATGATTCATGGAATTAGCAAAAACCAGGGTTAAAAAAATAATCTTTTTCCTCGACCCTGGGCAAGTACCAAATTACTAGATGCGGTGCGGCCTGCATGTGCGCTTGTGGCGAGGCATGGACACTTAAAAAATGATATAGTATACGGAAAAACTTGAACAAAATAATCAAAGTAATTTGGACCTTGTCATTGGGCACAGGGGTCCGCACGGGAGGGGGGTATTTTTTAGAATGAAAATTTAAGATGCTGTAAACA
This sequence comes from Conchocele bisecta, assembly GCA_029237695.1. Taxonomy (NCBI): domain Eukaryota; kingdom Metazoa; phylum Mollusca; class Bivalvia; order Lucinida; family Thyasiridae; genus Conchocele; species Conchocele bisecta. The sequence continues at coordinate 7,434,375 of CM055272.1, forward strand.
CCCATGTGAAGTTTCAAGGGAATGGGCAAGCAGTAGTAGAGATTTTCAAGGTTTAATGGGCAAAGCAGTTGTAGAGATATAGTATAACGAAAAACTTTAACCAAAAAAACTATAACAAACTAAATTAACAAAAACACATACATAAAAATTCAAAGTAATTTGATGGAAGTTGGCAAAGGGGCAGCACGGGAGGAGGGCAGAAATGAAAATTAGGGGGATTTTGGGGGGATTTGGGGATGATTTTAAAACACCATGTGAAGTTTCAAGCGGTAAAGGGCATAGCAGTTGTAGGATTATTCAGGTATTGGCAAAGCAGTAGTAGGTATGTATTAACGAAAAAACTTTAACAATAAAAGTATCCAAAACAAATTAACAAAAACTTTAACAAAAACTGCAAAGTTATTTGGACTTGGGCACAGGGGCGCAAGTGAGCGGGTAAGAATGAAAATATAGATGGATGATAAACACCAAATGACGTTTTCAAGGTAATGGGCCAACGCAGTTGCTGAGATGTAGTATACGAAAAAACTTTTCACTCAAAAAACTTAAAGCAAAAAACTTAGCAAAAAATTAACCAAATACTTCAAAGTATTTGACTTGACATTGGGCACAGGGGCCGCTCGGGAGCGGGGGAGGAATTAAAATATAGATGATGATAAACACCATGTGAAGTTTAAGTTTAATGGGCAAGCTGTTGCGAGATTTAGTATAAACGAAAAACTTTACCTCAAAAACTTATCCAAAAACAAAATTATCCAAAAACTTTAACAAACAACTTCAAAGTAATTTGACATTGGGCACTGGGGCCGCACAGGAGGGGGTAGAATGAAAATATAGATGATGATAAACACCTTATGAAGTTTCAAGACTGGGACAAAAGTTAGCCAGGAGATGTAGTATTACGAAAAACTTTAACAAAAAACTTAAGCAAAAAACTTAAGCAAAACATTAACCAAAAAATTAACCAAAAACTTCAAAGTAATTGACCTTGACATTGGGCAACAAGGGACGCAGGGACGGGGAGGTAGATTGAAAATCTAGATGATTGATAAACAACCATGTGAAGTTTCAGGTCATGGGCAAAGCAGTTGCAGAGATATAGTATAACGAAATACATTAACCAAAAATTTAACAAAAAACGTAACCAAAGAAAACTTAACAATACTTTAACAAAGAATTAACCAAAAAACTTTAACCAAAAAACTTAACCCAAACAATTAACCAAAACACATAACCAAAAACTTTAACCAAATAACTTAAACAAAAACTTTAACCAAAATACTTAACCACCAAACTGAAACCCAAACAACTTAAACAAAACTTTAACGGACACAGTACGTAGTACATACGCCAAACGGCCGGACCTAAAAGTACTCGCCAAGGTCAAAAAAGTGACTTGCCCAGTTATTTTTAAAATTTAAAATGTATTTGTAATGGGGCATCTTATTTTAAAAAGTGTGCCGTAAGTCACAAAATACACCCGGTCGACCATGGGCCAGAGAGAAGATGCAGAAATGTGAAGCTGTCTCCAAAGGCAAGAATATTTAATGAGATATTTGAAAAATCTATGCCATTATTTTCTTCCCCTTGTTGTGATAAAACAGGTATACTAATTTAGGTAGAGATGTTTGGTTTTTATAGTAGATCTTTAACTAGACGGCCGCAAGTCACAATATACGACCCGTCGAATATGGGCCAGAATGCGAAGATCAGAAATGTGAAGCTGTCACCAAAGGCAAAGAAACATTAATGAGATTTTGAAAGTCTCTTATAGCATTATTTCTTCATCTCATAGTGCTTAACAATGTATACGAATTTTAGCTGAGACAGGAAGTAGAGTGTTAAGTAGAAATGATAGGGTAATTGGATAAATAATGTAGGAAAAAATGGCTAAGTTGAAAGGTAATATTTTGGTAAAAAATAATGTTTTCGGCATAATAACACCAAGGTGCATTCTTCATATGTGTAGAAGAATGTGTTATAGTTTCTGATCGATCGACTGTACGGTTTCGGGAGGTGTTGTGTACACAAAACTCTGTACCTATATAGAATTGTATAGAAAAATGTAGGAATTAAAATGGCTAAGATTAAAAAATATTTTGTCGGCATAAAAACACAAGGTGCACATCTGCAAGTATGTGTGATGATGTGTGTTTAGTTACTGATCGATTTGAACGATTGACTGAAAGGTTTCGGAGGAGTTGTTGTACAACAAAAACTCTGTACGCGTATTATAGAATTGTATAGAATTGTATAGAACAAGTGTTGTCAGCAAGACAAGAAGCTCGCCTGTTGGCTGCCTTCACTCAAACTTGGCTTAGTTGCATAAAAAACATGATTATTTAAAAATAATTGACCTTGGGTTAAGGGGCATTCGTGGACCTTGACATTTGGGTCGTGCGTGAAGGTGGGTTGTGGGTTTGCTATAGCATATATAGCATATTAAGATGATGCATGTATGAAATATCATTGCGCTCCCTGAAAACTGGAAGTAAACAAATTTACCCAAGTTAAGTTTATGAACGCAATAAGTGGTTGATTTTCTACGTATGATCAGCTATTCACAATGAGGAATGATGTATGAATGTTGTAGTTTGTGACCTTGGGAAAAAGGGGTGTGGGGGGGGAAGGGGGGGGGTCATGGATTAGCTTGTAAGCACAAAAACAAAGGGGTTCATCAGATGATGTGTATGAAATATAAAGCGTTTCCCTGTAAACATACAAGTTACATCAATACATTTACGAATCCGTTATAGCTTTATGGTACATGTTAAGTTTGTGACCTTGGAGCAAGGGTTGGGTGGTGGGGTGTGGATTGCTATACAGCTATGATAAAGGGTATCTGAGGATTGCATGTATGAACTATCAAGGCGTTCCATGAAAGGAACAGATGCTTTGTGAACCTTGTCCTTGGGGTAAGGGTGTGGGTCATGGTTGCTATAGTACGATAAGAGTTTCTTCAGATGAAGCCTGTATGAAATATGAAGGTTATTCTGTAAATAAACTGAAGTTACACATAATTTACCCCAATGTTAAGTTTTTGAATGTGCTCAGGTTTGTGACCTTGCCTTGGGGTCATGGGGTTGGGTGGTGAGTCGTGGTTTTGCTACAGCTTGATTGGGGTCATCTGTGCGAATGCATGTAGGTAATGTATCAAAGGTGTTCTGACAGAAAACAGATGGTATAAGACATTTAAGTTTATGTTGTGCTAAGTGTTTGTGACCTTGACCTTGGGGGGTAAGGGGATGGGAGTGGGTCATGGTTTTACTGTAGTACGGATATTTTCATCAGTGATGAAATGTATGGAAATCGGAAGGTATTCCCTGGTAAATAAACAGATGTTAAAAAATTTGGTGGTGGTTCGTGGATTGTGCTACAGCATGATAGAGGGTCATATGTGAGGCAATGCATGTAATAAAAATATCAAGGCGTTTCATGAAGCCTTAAGGAAAAAAAGATTGTTTTAAGAAGATTTACCCCATCGTTAGTTTATGACATTGCCTTGGGGTAAGGATGGGTTGGTGGGTCATGAATTTAGCTACAGCAATGATATGAGGGTCATTCTGAGGTATTGCATGCTTGAAATATCAAGGCGTTCCATGAAAAGGATACAGTGTTATAAGAAATTAACCACCAACGTTAAGTTTTGATGGAATGTGCTTAAGTTTGTGACATTGACATTGGGTGTAAGGTTGGGTGGGTGGGTCTGGATATTGCCATAATGATTGATATAGGGTAACTGAGGAATGCATGTATGAATTATCAAGGCGTTGCATGAAAGGAAGAGGATGTTTAGAAATTTACCCATGTTAAGTTGATGAATGTGCTAAGTTTGTGACCTTGACCTTGGGAGGTTAGGGTTGGGTGTGGGTCATGGCTTTGCTAAGCATGTTAGTGGGTCATCTGAGGGAATGCAAGTATGAATATCAAGGCGTAGCATGAATGGAAACAGATGTTATAAGAAATTTTCCCAATGTTAAGTTTTATGAACGTGCTCTAAGTTTGTGACCTTGACTTGGGGTAAGGTTGGGTGGGTGGGTCATGGGGGTGGGATTTCGCTACTGCATGATAGAGGGTCCATTTTGAGGGATTGCATTATGAAAACTAGAATGGACGTTGTCGACAAGCGCATGTGTATCACCATCCCCAGTACACAAGTAGTTTGATTAGGAAGCGGGCCATGATGGCCCTAATTCGCTCTCTGACTCGGATGAACACCAGAGAGAATGGGACATTGAGTCATGTGTTTTTAAAAAAAGTGTTGATATTTTTAGATGTCGGTCATCTTGGATTAAGCGGAGGGACTCATTTTACAAAATCTGAAAATGCCTTCACCCAGCATCGGCCATGTGGTTCCTGAAAACAGAGTTAAAAATCTTGAATAAATGGAACTTTTGGTGGCATCGGGATGACATATTCTCCGATTGGTTACACCAGATTGTGAATAGCTTCAGTGATACCTTCAATTTGATATTTGACTTGACACTTTATTCAGTCAAAAATAAAATTTGTCACCAATTGACCCCACGGGCCGACGCCCATTTTGGACCACGGGTGGTCACCATTTACAACTTTCAAAGAGCAATGTACATCGATCATGCCTACAAGTTTCGTCGAAATCCGGCGAGCGGTTCATGAGAATGATGGAGTTTTTTAAGAATCATGTTATTTTTAGACGGTGGCCATATTGGATTAGCGATGACCTCCATTTTAACAAATCTGAAAAGGTTCACCCATGGACCATAACTTTTAAGTTTTGGCTACCATGGGCCAAGAGAGTTCATTGTGAAGACGAATTTTGAAATCTATAATAAAAAGTAACGACCTTATGACATTTCAGCGGCCTTCTTGGATGTACATAACAATCCGATTGGACAAAAAACTGTCCAGTTGTGATCGCTCATTGATTATTCGATTTGATATATATAACATGTCCATATTCGATCAAAAATATTATTTGACCCCACGGGCACGGACAATTTATTTCCCCGGGGTCACCTTGTTTAACAACTTTGAAGAGCATTGTACATCGATCATTCATAAAAGTTTGTCGGAAATCCGGATAACGGTTAATGAGAAGAAGATTTTTTATGAATTTATTTTTGCTATTTTCTTAGACGGCGACCTTTTGGAGATTAGCGATGTCCTATTTTACACAAATCTGAAAAGGGCTTCACACTATGGACCATAACTTTTAAGTTTGGCTACCATGGGGAAAGCGGTTCATGTGAAGAAGAAGTTTGAATTTTAATATAAAGAACGACATCTTTGGTTCCTTTCGGCGGCCATCTTGGATGGACATACATCCGATTTTCGACAGAAAATGCACCAGCGTGATTGCCTCTGTTACCTTCAATTTGATATATGACATTGACCATATTCGGTGAAAATAAAAAATTTGACCTCCAATTTGGACCCTCGGGCCACGCCATTTTGACCCCGGGGTCACACATGTTAAAACTTTGAAACAGCATGTACATCAATCATTCTACCATGTTTCGTATCGAATTCGGCAAGCGGGGTTCAATGAGAAGGGGAAAAAAGATTATTTTTTAAGAATTTATGCAGTTTTAGACGGCGGCCAATCTTGGAATTAGCGATGACATCCATTTTAACATTTTGAAAAAGGCTTCAACCTTGGACCACTAACTTTTACGTTGGCTACCATGGGCCAAGCTGGTTCATGGGAAGAAGAATTTTCAAATCTTTAATAATATCAAGAACGACCTTTTGACCTTTCGGCGGCCCATCTTGGATGACATAATAATCGATTTTCGACAAAAAATGACACCTGAGTGATCGCCTCATCTGATACCGACAATTTGATATATGAGAATGACAATAATTAGTCAACAATAAAATTTGACCCCAATTTGACCCCTCGGGCCACGGACCATTTTTGACCCAGGGTAACATTTTAACAACTTTGAAAGAGCAATGTACAACGATCATTCCTACTTCATGTTTTTTTAGAAATTCCAGTTGGGCGGGTTATTGACGAACGAAGATTTTGTAAGAATTTATGCTATTTTTAGACGGCGGCATCTTGGTTACGTAAGGGGCGTCATTTTAACATTTTTGTAATACCCCTAATAAGGACCATGACCAATGAGTTTGGTGATATTGAACCAATGGTTTTCGAGGTGATGACGTTTGAAAATGTTCTCGGACGAAGACGGGGACGAGGCGAAGAAGGACACATTGCGAGAGCATTGGTAACTATAGCTCACAGACCTGATCCGCTCTGGTGAGCTAAAAAAGGGTGTGTTCGAGTTTTGCTCCGGAGACAAAATCTGAGACGGAAAAAAAACAATGGGAGATAACTAAAGAATTAGTGATGCAAGAAGTTGTAATTTCTTAGCGGGACACACCTTTAGGGTCGTGGTTATGCATGGTGAGTTTCATGAAAAATTCAAAGGGTTCGTTCGAGTTATGCTCCCAGACAAGAATCAGTTGCAGAGACAAAAAGGGAGATATCTAAGAAATTAACGACGCATGAGTTGTATTCTTACGTGCGATCACACCTTTGGTTCGTCTTCTAGCTTGTGGGAAGTTTAATAAAACTTAGTTAATGTGCTTCATAGTAAACGGATGTCCACATATCGCTTTGTTAATAAATGAGGCCAAAATTGCAAGTAAAAATTGTCTTTTACGGAGCGTTGTTGTTGAAGCAACATGTATGTGCCTTGACCCTGGGTTGGCGGGGGGGACCAAATGTGTGATTTGTCACTGGGCGGTTAGAGGACCTTTAGAGCAATTGCTATATGAAATATGAAGTTGATCCATCGTGATGGAAAGAAAAATTATAAGAATATTTACGGAGCATTAAAGTTTTTGAAGCATCAGTATGTGACCTTGACCACTGGGATTGGCGGGGGCAGGGACGAAGTGGATTTGGCACAGGGCGGTAGAGGACCATATAGGCTATGGTATATCGAAATATGAAGATGTTCAATGAAAGAAAACAGAAATTATAAAGATATTTACCAGAGCGTTTAATGTTTTTGAAGTACTATGTATGTGACCTTGACCCTGGGCTTGGCGACCTGGACCTTGGCGGGGGGAGACAGGACGAACGTGGATTTGGCACAGGGCGGTAGACGACATTAGAGCAAGCGTATGTGAAATATGAGTTGATCCGTGATAGGAAATAAAAATTATTATGATTTTTACTGAGCGTTTAAAGTTTTTGAAAGCACCAAGTATGTGACCTTGACCCTGGGATTGGTGGGGCAGGACGAACGTGGATTGGCACAGGGCGGTAGAGGACCATTGTGCAATGCGGTTTTGAAATTGAAGATGATACTTTGAAAGAAAACAATAGAGTATAAGATATTTACCCAAGCGGTTCTAATGTTTTTGAAGCACTTAAGTATATTGTGAAATTGACATTCGGCTGACGGCGGCACTGAACGAACGTGGATTTGGACAGGGAGGTAGAGGACACATTAGTCGCTATGCGTATATGAAATTTGAAGCAGATCGGTCGAAGGATGAAGAAATTATGAGAATTTACCCGAGTGTTAATGTTTTGTGACGGAAAGGACGGTTTGAGGACGGGTCGCAAGTTCTACGAAGGATGATACTTGTTGGGTTTTTACTGTATTAAAATTTACCCAAAAGAAGTTCCCATCTACTATCCTAACCCTACCCAATAAGACCCCAAACGCTTACAACAAGTTACCCATTGTGTGTGACGGACGGACAGAGTACGGACGGACATGGGTTAAACACATAATTGCCATCACAATATCGTGGTGAGGGCTTAAAAAATTTCCAAAGGGTGTTTCGAGTATGCTCTGGATACAAAATCAAGAGCACAGCGAAAACAACAAAGGGAGTTATAGTAAACTTGTATTCGCGGAATAGATGACTCGCATTGTCCGCTTGACCTCGAGCCTGGGCCGAAAGCAATTTTGCATATGGCCTGATAAATTTTACTATAATTGAATAGTGAACCATGAATATCAGATTTGATCTCTTTGGCTCATAGTCTATTAATTGTTTTTATTTTTATGTATATTAGTCTGTATATAAGCTATACGACCTTATGACTACTAGACAAAAAATTTGAAACGAAATTGAGAAAAATAAATGAAATAAAAAAAAAAATGGAAATTTAAGTTTAAAAATTAAAAATTAATATATGCTTGATTCTGGTGCCCCAGAATTTTTGTTAACCCTTTCCTCCACAGCCAACTGGGCTTATCAGTATGGTGTGTCCATACACATCTGGGCTTAGTAGCTGTCTGCAGTGATGCAGTAATGGTAATTTTATCTGCAAATCCATATACTGGTATTGGTGGAATCAGTGAAAATAATAAAAGTTGTATATTTAAATTGTAAATTTAACCAAACTTTCCTATGGGTTATATCAGTTTGCAATGTATAATTGAAATGTTGATATTAAATTGGGTAGTATGTTTATGTATTTTTTTGATATGTGTTATGTTAAGGTTTTTTGTTAGTCTTATGCTGTTGTAGTAGCTGATATGACAGTTGTAAATAGGTTATTATGTAAAGTTTCATGGGTTTTATACCAAAAATTACTTTCACAGTGGATGTAATTCAACAAGTGTAATACAATATAATTATGTGGTGACACTGGGGAAAATGGGGGCTTATGGTCTTTGCAACTAGTGTAGACCGAGATCAGACTTGCGGATTTTATGCAGTCTATCAGGGTCTGCGAACGATTAGGTTATTCCGTTCAGTAGGTTTATTAATGAAAGGGCTGTCAATTCTTATCATGTGCATGAATTTGCGACCAGTGTGCCCAAATCACATCTGAACAGTCTGATGAGTGTCTGTACTGTTCGCTTTTCAGTGAACTGAATATTAAATGTATAACTATTTGATCATGCAATAAATAAAAGCATGCTCACTTTACTTTGTAGTGAGATGTTTGATGATTATAATCCTGGGTTTATCGTAAATCCATATAATATTTATTCACTGAAACACTATCAAATTTTATGATGAAATTTGCACAAAATTTATATTGTAAAACGTTACTAATACTTGATCATTTTGAGTTCTCATTTACATGTTACTAATAATCTAAACTGTTACATATGTACATGTCTATAAACATAATGTCACATTAGTCACCTATGTTGGTACTAGTGCATGTTGTGTTATGTTGTGAAAAACTGCCATGACATCGTCTTTACAATCAAATGTACATTTAAACACTGTACAGATCCAAACCGAACACGGTGTCGGCTCTGCTTGGTTATTTTAGGATTGGTAGCGACAACGGCGCATTAGGGTTCATAAGGCCTTGGATATTTTGCCCGTCGTCATGTCCAAATTGTCAGCCTCAATAGCGGTCCGTTTTCGTTTGGAATATCAAGCCGATGTGGTCACTGACGAGATCACAAGACGAACAGCCAAGTGGCGTGTACGGCGTCTTTTTTGTAGGCACGACGTGATGTTTGTTTGGTGTACAGGGATGAAGGCATTGCCGTTGGGCTGTTGATGGTACGAACTCTACAAACAATAATAGCGGCACAACATTTCTTGGAATTGCGGCCCTCCTCTACTTCATCCTGTACTGTTCATGGTAGATCGACACAAATTAATTTTGGTTGTTAGCCTGGAGTCGGTGTGTGGTTGTTTCAGTTGTGTGGTACATTTGACCAATCGCCGCTGTGTACATATCAACTCAAACTTCGGGTCATGTGGGTGGAAGGTTTGTACACACAAACTTCTTGGACTTCCTCGAGCTTGCCGTTTGGTTGGTGTCACACTTTCTGTTGGATTGTGAGTCACCCGTTTTTTAAATTCACGTGGTTTTTTTCAATTCCTGGAAAACTGCTTGCGGGTTTTCACGCACTGTACGCAGGCTACAGACATTCTGTAACAGTGCTTCCATCAGTGGAACGCCCGTATATAAAATGTTGTTCAAAGTAGACATGGCGAGAAGGTCTTCTGTAGGGTTGTCGTCAGTTTGGTCACCACATTGTATCCTAGGCCATGCTCGGTTTGATTTTTGGTCGCCGACGGTTACACATACATATGCGTGACAGATATGCTGTTTTGGCGTCGCCACAGCATCAAGATCTGTATGCGCGCTTAATTGACTTTAGCTGGATATACTGACGATATATGCTAGGCTGCTGTGTACTTCACAATGGTCGTCGATGGTAATTTCTCTTCCAAGCCGTTATAAACGAAGGAATTTGTGTCCATCACCTGATCGAGTGATGGCGACTTTATACAGTTTATCGTATGTGGTCTGTTCCTTGTTGTGGCTCTTGGAGCCTGCGGTTCAGAGACGTGAAATATGGAATAAGTTTCTTGGTATCTGTTGCATGTCATTTGTATCAGACTCGCAATGTTTCCAACTTACTGGTTCTGCGACCTGTTTGACATGTCGGCTTCTGGCAAGTTATTAATTCCATCATATGTTGATGCCAACTATGCAACGAAGCTTGTCTTGCTCGTCTCGGTCCAGCGCGTGGGTAGGTTAGCCTGGCTTGGTCACTTTTTCACACGTTTGAGTATTGCGTATTATTTGTGGTGCGGGCCATGGTCTGGAAATCTCGGTTTTTTAAAACAACCCTGCCAGAAGTACTCCAGTTGGTGTCGCGGTTCCGGCATCAAATTCATCTGGGAGAAGTGCCACAGTAGCATCTTGTGAAGTTTCAAATCTGTAAAATAAATATGATTATTTCTGAAATTAAAAATGTTTTTGAGACATTTAATTTGCACAAGAATTGCTCTAGTCCATACCATAGGTGCCCGTGTTAATCAATGTTTTCACTGTTAGCCATTCAGTGAAAACATCATTACTATTTGCAGCCAGCAGATAGCATTATAATTTGAACAGGTTGGACATACTGAAATTAGCTGTTGTTAGGCCGTTTTTTAACACAATACACAAACAGGTTGGCCACAGTGATGGTCTAGATTATGTCATAAGGCTCCATTTTATCATTTGGAATATTAGTTTAAAATTAAGAATTACATAGATATCGGTCGTCTGATAAGTCTGACAGCGTTGATAAGAAACAAGTTGAGCAGTTAAAAATAACTGTCTGGGGTATGCCGATCGTGGGGCGAATTGGCGGTTAGTTTATACTCGAATCCATAAACAATTCGTTCATTATAACTCGAAGTGCATTTTTTGTTATTATAAATCATTTCTTATTAATATATACATCAATTTATTACAATGACAATGGCCATGTTTTGCTCGGTATAAGGTGCATTTTTGCGCCTTTGTCCCGACGAGGACAATTATGTTTTTCATCTTTACCCTCAATGTCCGGTGAAAGTTCGGGGTCAATTCATCGTTCTGTTTCGTCTTCAGAAACTTCACTTTCGGAGATACATCACTCTCGACGAGATTGTCAACTGACATGGATGTCTGATTCCAAACATGGAAGGGTTATACTTCAAATTCACTTAATTCATATCACTCTTAATAGAATATTTGACGCCAATTTTTGATCATGTTGTTGTTGTGTTTAGTGTATTCAAATTCGGGAAACCCGTAGCGTGGGGTGTATTTTTAGAATCAAAAATATTTATATCCTATAAGGAAGACGTTTAGTAGATTTACGCGGGAATGTGACGATAAAATATTAAACTATCGAATTGAAATCGTTCCGAGGATGTCGCTCCAGTTATATCAAAGACCACGTGGTTTTATCGGGCGTCTAACAGGGAGCTTGTATGGAAATGTTGCAGAGGCGTCCAAAGGCGCTAATGGGGAATGGATAGAGGCGTCCAAACGGCTTGTATGGGGGAATAGATAAAAGGCGTCCAGGGGCTTCTGTGGAGGATGGGTTAATAGTCTCTATATTTATCTACATATATCTGCACAGGTCACTTAATGCCACAATATTTTCAAACACAGTGTCGGGGTCTACCATTTTAACAAACTTTGATAGAGCTTTGTACATCGTTCATTCCTACCAAGTTTTGTCGAATCCGGGTTGGCGGTTTTATGGAAGTTTTTTAAGAATTTGTACTATTTTTAGACTGCGGATTCATGGGATTTAGTATATGACGTCATTTTAACAATTTGTAATCCCCCTACACTAAGGACCATGGAACATGAAGGTTTGGTGACTATTGACCCAAGGTTAGCCGAGGAGGAAGAGTTCAGGACGCCGACGGACGACAGGCACTTTGCCTTGGGTAACAATAGCTCACATGAGATTCGTAAGGTGAGCTAAAGAATAAGTAATATTTATAATAAACCGCAGATGACATTGTACTCAGAGCTGTAAGAGCCAATGTTGATTTAGCATATGTAATGCATGTAATTGATTATATGTTATCATTCATATTACCCATTGATCAATGAACCAGCCCATATGTAAAAGTGAAGTTCAATCCTACTGTGCTTTACAGGTTTTAAATCGTGTATTAACCATTTCAACACTCACAGCCGTTTATATAGGGGTTTTTAAAACAGGCAGATCTACGAGCCGGCCTCATCAGGATTCTGCACTCTTTGTATTAACTTATTTATATAATCCATTTCAGTTATTTAGGGCTGTAGTAAAGGGTTATAGTTGTTGGTAACATTAAGTATTGACATGACAAGCCAATGTACAATCTGTTCAGACTCCCCACACTGATTATTAAACAAATAACAGCGGCTGGCTCGTTTATGATCATGGTCTTTGCTTGAACATGTATTACCTCTGTGTTTATTATATTCATTAATAGATTCAGATTTTTAAGTGTCTTTATTTCCCAAACCTATATATATGAGGAGGAGATGCGGGCATGGAGAGAGGGGTGGGGAAGGGGGGTTATGATTAGGAAGGAATAAAAAAAAAACGCACAAAAGCTGATTTATTTAATTAATTTTTATTATTAATAATGAATTTATCTACACCCCACAGCATTTTGGCTATGTTAATGTCATAAAATTCGTATGATAATTTGCTACAAAAAAAAAGCAGGAAAAAAAGTGTGATGAAATTATCAATAAGTAAAGTCATGGAGGTGGTGTGCTGGTTGATTTTATTAACGGTTATTGTTATGTTGACATGCAATTCTATTTAATCATGATATTGTTATTTGCTATTCAATCAGTGTGTTGTGTATATAGTTTTGTTATTATTGCTCCCATATTGCGTCAACATTTATCTAATTGTATGTTGTCAGTGCGCAATTTGACGATGGATTTTGTTATTTTGTTTCTGTCAGTCTTGATTTTAGTGCAGTGAAATGTAAATTTGTTTTATTGTTCTTGATCGGTATATATTTTTATTATATTTTAATAAAATATTTTTTGACTACTTTAGACGTTTGTATTTTCGAAATCAGACAAAAAAAGCACCAAATAGGGAAAGATTTTTTCTGTTAGTTCTATTCGTATATGTTATTATATATTAGCAATTACTGTCGAATTAGTTAGTAATTTTCTGTTTGGGGACATGCCAAAAAATATGTCTAAAGGTGTCTGTATCGAGCTACATAGATTAATAATTGTTTATTAAAAGTCTATATAGAAGGTATTTGTCATAATTTATTATTGATTTATTCTAACTTGTATACCATCTTAACATTGTTACTTTTGGTGTTTCTAAATGGTTATTGGTATATTGATTTCCATTGTTTGCACTAAATTCGTTATTAGGTATTAAATTTTTGTTTTTGCCAGTAGGTGTTTTCGGAGTTTTTTGTTTTAGTATACTATACATGTCCTTAGGACCCCTTGCATGATCTTAGAATTGTTTCAAAGGTGTGGTATATTAGGTTGTTCTAACTTTTGTGTTATTAATATTTGATGTTTATTGGAATAGTGATTTCAATGAAGATGACAGACCGTGGTAATGAAGATAATTATGTTATGCTTGTTTTCTGTTTAAACTGTTCCAATGTCAAAAATTATTGTCTCCATCTAACATGTCATTTATTGAATCTAATTACTTTTTTCATATTAAATAAACTTTGTTTTGCCGACACCATTTTGATGTTTGTGGTTGTAAAAAAGGACTGGTGGCTAAAAATTTCTTGGTTATGGTTTAATATGTTTTTGAGTTTATTTCTGTCTATGTCTAAAAACATCTTACCAATAATGGATTTTTGTTTACAAAACGTTTCTTCAATATATTTTGTTCCCATGGATAATAATCGCCCATCATCAAATTTACTTGTTTAGTATACTCTATCATTTGCCATTGTTCACTATTATCCTTCTAATCCAAACTTGTTTAATGATTTAACAAATGGGAAAGATTTTATTATTCTTCTGTCCTACTAATATAGCTTTTTGTAATCTACTGTTTAACTGTTTATTTCTTGCAGGGCTAGCCATAAGAACTCTTATATATGACTATTTAGTTTCTTTAGGTTTTTGTCATTTGGGTTCGGTAATGATATGAACATGGTGGTTTAATGTTGGTTTTATAAGGTTTTAATTACTGTATGTTACTAATGTGTAAGTATTCTACGTTCCACAGTGGTTAATTGATTTTTTAAGTTGATTATTGCGGGTTAAAAGTTAAGTCCATCATTTTATTTAAATCAACATGGGAATGTATGCCAGAAGTTTGATGTCAGTTTGTCCCCAGGCTATTTTAAATTTTTGTTTAATTGTGTCAGTGCTGAATTTCATTTTTTACTGATCCATATAAACTTTGTGTCGTCTCCAAAGGGTACTTTCATTCCAGCTTATGTTTTCAATTTTTTTAAATTCCTTATTGTATTATTCAATGAGGTTTCACTGCCTATAGCGCGAGGGAGAGTGTCGTCTCTGCGTAAAGCTTGAAGTTTGATTTCTGTCTTATGTACCATAATTCCCTTTATTGTGACTATTATTTGTATTCTGATTGCATATATTTTGCAGCATAGAATGAATATGTAAGCTGATAGAGGATCTCCTTGCTACACCTCGACCCGACATTATAAAAAGGAAGAGGTGGCCACAAGGAAGAGTACCGCTTGTTTAGAGTTTTCTGTATAAGACATTTACCCATTTTTTAATGAATTCCCAAATTGGAAAAAAAGATAGTGTGTTTGATTGATATGATCTAATATACTCCCTTGCCGATTGCGTGGAATGTGCAATACGAATATGTGACACTTAAAGAAATTGCACGATATGTTAAATTGCGTTATAAATATGTTTTTAAATTGCGGTTTAAAATTCATGAGCAAAACCGCAACATTTTCTGGCGATCACTAATGCCGAAATTTCGGGTTATGTGATGTTGGTGTATATGTTATTGATTACGCGCATTTGGTCGCAATTGAATTGGTCGACGATGGCCGCAATTGTATCGGATTTGCGGGAAAAGTGGGGAGGTTGGAACGTTTCTGGGGTGGCTGTTATTGTACAATGGCCTTGTTTCAAATTTTTGCTACAAAATTGAGAAATCTGGTGTTTACGGTATCACGTCCAGACGCGGCAGGTTTGTCCACCAAGATTCTTACAATTCATGGAGGTCGTAGAACTAATGAGACTGGGTATTTGTTTACTCATATAAAGCGTAACCTCTGTAATATAGAAAATATATTCTACTTGTTTTTTTTATTGATACCAATGAGGTTTACATTAATTTATCACATGTTGTGGATAACCCATAACAAATTGACTTGGGATTTTTAGCTAGTTATACTGCTTGTTCGAGAATCAGAACTACTTGGGTGGTATAGTCTCTGGTGTTCTGAAGTTTTGTCGTAATTTATTTAGGATTTGTTGATGTTGATATTTTTGGAAGTGACTTTTCAATGCTAAATCTGAAAATCGATGTTGGGATTTGCGATAATCACATTTTGTTAGCCATTTGTGGGTTCAAATTGGCCGCCATTTTCCAGACATTTTTATTTCATTATTGCCGGATATATAGCAGGATGTATTGAGGCATGCATGTTTGAACAGTGATTTCAATGCTATATCTGAAAATAGATGTTCCAAATTGCAACAAGAGGCCAAAATGGGCCTGTATTGCTCACCTGAAATTATTCTCTACAATATAAAGTAAATTAAAAACGGCACAAACTGTCCATTATATATTATAATATACCAAGTTCCATCAAAATCATCTGCATGTTAATAATAAGTCATTTGAATAATTGTTTCAGTTGTCTCAAAAGGTTATAATTACGAAATAAAAGTGTCCATCCGAAATCTAGAAATCGCAAATAGGCAGAAGTGGCTGTGATCACTTCGGACAAGGTGTTTTTCGCCCAAGTGATTTATATTTTGTTAGTGACCGTCATACCCAAACACCCATACGGAAGACCAAAGTGATAAATGGAATGGACTGTGATAATTTATGGACCGATACGAACGTCGCAAAAGGATTTTCAGACAAGTCCATTTATAAGAAGGGGGTGTTTTTTCCTAAACAATCTGAAAACTACATGCGAAAAGTGCAGATCCTGATGAAACGGCTAGTTACAAGCCTGCTCATCTGGATCTACACTGTTTGCAAACACAGCTAAAGAGGTCTGTAGTGTTGAAAGTATTAAATATGCATGCCTTCGACCTCTTTGTGTCTTGATCCTAACCGCTTTCACATGCGTTGTAAAACGCTACCTGTAAAATTGTAAGTGTCTCTTCAACAAATAGACAGGTCCACTTTATTCATTCACATTGTGTACTCGGGTTAAACCTTGTAGGTCGGTAATTTTGGAGATCGATCGATACCCATCACAGCTAAAAAATAGACCAGTCGTTGACAACCAAACCAGCTGAAAAAAAAACGGAATTCCACCACAGAAGCGATGTCGCGCCTAACGTGGCATTTAACCATAACATGATCATGGGCATGTGCTAGGGGTAAACAGGTCGGTATAACCCGAAAAAAAAAGGTAATAGTATTTTTTATAGACAAACAAAACGCTTTTCTTGATAAATATTTGCCGCTTATAAACTTAGACAATCCTGTTTTCCTATATGCTAAGCGACCAGTCCTGCTGTCCCATGTGCAAAGCGACAATGAGTTAAGTAATCACTAAGGAAACGAGCGAATCAGAACGAGGTTTCAGGTCAATAAATATAAACAATGCAGCATTCACACATTGACAGTGACAGGGTGCAGTGTTTGTCACACGCTAGAGGCTAATTTCACCTGGAGAAAGTAGTCATTATATTAAGGGAAAGTCGTTTAGTACACTATCATATTTATATAGGCAAAACAGTCGGGGGAAGTGAATGTGGTTGTAATAACAAAAGTCTCTTAATACACGTGGTCGCTACTACAAGTTTGACTGTATAGCACGCCTATATTTGGTCAAATCTGAAATTTAAACCCTGTGTGCCCCCGGGGTCAGTATTTTAACAAATCTAAAAGAGCATCGACTATGGATCGTCAAAATCAGTCTGGAGGTTTGTTACAAGATTTTTTAAGAATTTGACCTACTTTTATATGGCGGCCATCTTCGATTAGGTGACGCCATCCATTTTAACAAATACGAAAAGGCTTCACCCACAGACCATAACTGTGGATGAATGGCCTGTATCATCCAAGCAGTTCATGAGAAAATGTTTGAAATCTCTAATAAAAACATGACCTTTTGACCTTTAGGCGGCCATCTTGGATGACGTAATCATCTGATCTGATTACGTAAAAAAATGCTCCAGAGTGATTGGCTTGTCGATTTGATATATATCATATATTCGGTCAAATGTGAAAATGACCCCTACTTGAAATCGCGCCCATTTTCGACCCAGGGGTCGCCATTTTAACAAATCTGAAACAGTGCTGCCAAGTTTCGTAGAAATCGGTCTGGAAGTTCACAAGAAGATTTTTTAAGAATTTGACATCCTTTTCTACCGCGGCCATCTTGGATTATACGATTACCTCCATTTTAACAAATATGAAAAGGCTTCTGCTTCACCCACGGACCATAACTGTGAAGTTTGGCCAATATCGGCCAAGCACTTCACAAGAAGAAGATATCTATAACTAGATGGACACTAAAAAAAAAAGATATAGTACAGTCGAACTTGTGCTAACGACCACTTGTAATAAACGACCACCTGCTGTAAGCGACCGGTTTGAATCCCGCCCGACGAATTTCCCATAATAACGTACTTGCAATGAACGACCACCTGCTGTCTGCGACCAGCGACCGTATAAATACGGCCCATTCCGTCAAAATACGACGCGTTTAACGACCATCGGCGCCCATGAAAACACGGCTCGAAACACGGCTATATATAATCGGTGGCTATAATCCATAAAACGTGTATTTAGCGTTCTATAAATAGACTGGAGTTTCAGCATTATCTGGGTCAGGGTATGGGATCACGTGGTCTATTGTTTACACTGCAGCCCAAGGCAATCTCGCTTAAATCGTAAATTTCATTCATCAATATGACTTGCAGCGTAAACAATAGATCACGTGACCCCACATCCTGATATTATGCACGTATCAACCGCATGAATAGGCACGACACGTGACCATAGCATTACTTATTATCAATTAATCCGTTTAAGCTCTGTTGATCGCGAGTAGTATACATTGTAATAAGCGTCTGTCTATCGCGAGCACTATACAACGTAATAAGCATGATTTTATAAATAACTCGTATGTTTTAATACATTAATACATACAAGTTTGTATGTCATAGGCATTAATTAATAAATTACTTTAACTTTCTGTTCAAAATGACATGATTTTATATCCGACATGATTTTATATCGGTCTGTTGCTAATGGAATTCCCGCAATAGTTGATAACCGAAATGCGAATGATACCAGTAATCCGTGCAGTACCAGTACCCGTGAATGTCCCGAAATTTTATAACGCGGTCGGATTCGATCGCGGTTTGAAATCTTGGACCCCGACCACCGCGTTATAATGGAGCTGCAGTGTATTAAAACTTATGTTTTCCATTGTACATGTTATTACTTTAATAAACATACATATATGTGTATACATGTTATTACTTGACTGTGTTGTCACTGTGTTGTTTTTTTTATATCATCCGTGTACCCACTCCACATGGCTGTCCCTATTAAGAGACCACCTCTGTTAAGAGACCACTTTTAGCAGTTCCCTGGAGTGGTCTCTTAACACAAGTTTGACTGTATAACGAAAATTTTTAACCAAAAACATTAACCAAAAACTTCAAAGTAATTTGACCTTGACATTGGGCACAGGGGCCGCACGGGAGGGGGGTAGAATGAAAATATAGATGATGATAAACACCCATGTGAAGTTTCAAGGTAATGGGCAAAGCAGTTGCAGAGATATAGTATAACAAAAAACTTTAACCAAAAACTTTAACCAAAAAACTTAACCAAAAACTTCAAAGTAATTTGACCTTGACATTGGGCACAGGGGCCGCACGGGAGGGGGTAGAATGAAAACATAGATGATGATAAACACCCATATGAAGTTTCAAGGTAATGGGCAAAGCAGTTGCAGAGATGTAGTATAACAAAAACTTTAACCAAAAAACTTGAGCAAAAAAATTAAGCAAAAACTTTAACCAAAAAACTTAAGCAAAAACTTCAAAGTAATTTGACCTTGACATTGGGCACAGGGGCCGCACGGGAGGGGGTAGAATGAAAATATAGATGATGATAAACACCCATGTGAAGTTTCAAGGTAATGGGCAAAGCAGTTGCAGAGATATAGTATAACAAAAAACTTTAACCAAAAAACTTAACCAAAACACTTAACCAAAAACCTTAACCAAAAACTTTAACCAAAAAATTTGAACCAAAAAACTTAACCAAAAACTTTAACCAAAGAACTTAACCAAAAACTTCAAAGTAATTTGACCTTGACATTGGGCACAGGGGCCGCACAGGAGGGGGTAGAATGAAAATATAGATGATGATAAACACCCATATGAAGTTTCAAGGTAATGGGCAAAGCAGTTGCGGAGATGTAGTATAACGAAAAACGTTAACCAAACTAGATGGCCGTGGCCTGCATGTCGCGCCTTGTGGCGAGGCATGGACACTAAAACAAGAGGGCCATGATGGCCCTAATTTGCTCACCTGACTCCATGAACACCAGAGGAGAATGTGACATTGAGTTCATGTGTTTTAAAAAAATTGTGCTATTTTTAGATGGCGGTCATCTTGGATTAAGCGATGACTCTCATTTTAAAAAATCTGAAAATGCTTCACCCAGCATCGGCCATGTGGTTCCTGAGAAAAAGACATTAAAAATGTTGAATAAATGGACCTTTTGGTGGCCATCATGGATGACATAATCATCCGATTCCGACAAATATTGCACCAGAGTGATCGCCTCATTGATACCTTCAATTTGATATATGACATGACCATATTCAGTCAAAAATAAAATTTGACCCCACGGGCCATGCCCATTTTTGACCCCGGGGTTACCATTTTAACAACTTTCAAAGAGCATTGTACATCGATCATTCCTACCAAGTTTCGTCGAAATCCGGCTAGCGGTTCATGAGAAGAAGATTTTTTTAAGAATTTATGCTATTTTTAGACGGCGGCCATCTTGGATTAGCGATGACCTCCATTTTAACAAATCTGAAAAGGCTTCACCCATGGACCATAACTGTTAAGTTTGGCTACCATGGGCCAAGCGGTTCATGTGAAGAAGAATTTTGAAATCTCTAATAAAAGAACGACCTTTTGACATTTCGGCGGCCATCTTGGATGACATAACAATCCAATTTGGACAAAAATTGTACCAGAGTGATCGCCTCAATGATACCTTCGATTTAATATATAACATGACCATATTCGGTCAAAAATAAAATTTGACCCCACGGGCCACGCCCATTTTTGACCCCGGGGTCATCATTTTAACAACTTTGAAAGAGCATTGTACATCGATCATTCCTACCAAGTTTCGTCGAAATCCGGCTAGCGTCTCACGAGAAGAAGATTTTTTAAGAATTTATGCTATTTTTAGACGGTGGCCATCTTGGATTAGCGATGACCTCCATTTTAACAAATCTGAAAAGGCTTCACACATGGACCATAACTTTTAAGTTTGGCTACCATAGGCCAAGCGGTTCATGTGAAGAAGAATTTTGAAATCTCTAATAAAAGAACGACCTTTTGACCTTTCGGCGGCCATCTTGGATGACATAACAATCCGATTTTGACAGAAAATGCACCAGAGTGATCGCATCATTGATAACTTCAATTTGATATATGACATGACCATATTCGGTCAAAAATAAAATTTGACCCCACGGGCCACGCCCATTTTTGACCCCGGGGTCACCATTTTAACAACTTTGAAAGAGCAATGTACATCGATCATTCCTACCAAGTTTCGTCGAAATCCGGCAAGCGGTTCATGAGAAGAATTTTTTTTAAGAATTTATGCTATTTTTAGACGGCGGCCATATTGGATTAGCGATGACCTCCATTATAACAAATCTGAAAAGGCTTCACCCATGGACCATAAACTTTTAAGTTTGGCTACCATGGGCCAAGCGATTCATGTGAAGAAGAATTTTGAAATCTCTAATAAAAGAACGACCTTTTTTTGACCTTTCGGCGGCCATCTTGGATGACATAAACAACTCCGATTTCGACAAAAAATGCACCAGAGTGATCGCCTCATTGATACCTTCAATTTGTTATATATGAAATTACCATTTTCAGTCAAAAATAAAATTTGACCCCAATTTGACCCACGGGCCACGCCCATTTTTGACCCTAGGGTCACCATTTTAACAACTTTGAAAGAGCAATGTACATCGATCATTCCTACCAAGTTTCGTTGAAATCCAGCAAGCGGTTCATGAGAAGAATTTAGATTTTTTTAAGAATTTATGCTATTTTTTAGACGGCGGCCATCTTGGATTAGCAATGACCTCCATTTTAACAAATCTGAAAAGGCTTCACCCATGGACCATAACTTTTAAGTTTGGCTACCATGGGCCAAGCGGTTCATGTGAAGAAGAATTTTGAAATCTCTAATAAAAGAACGACCTTTTGACCTTTCGGCGGCCATCTTGGATGACATAACAATCCGATTTCGACAAAAATGCACCAGAGTGATCGCCTCATTGATACCTTCAATTTGATATATGAAATGACCATATTCAGTCAAAAATAAAATTTGACCCCAATTTGACCCCACGGGCCACGCCCATTTTTGACCCCAGGGTCACCATTTTAACAACTTTTGAAAGAACAATGTACATCGATCATTCCTACCAAGTTTTGTCGAAATCCGGTTGTCGGTTCTTGAGAAGAAGATTTTTTAAGAATTTGTGCTATTTTTAGACGGCGGCCATCTTGGATTACGTAATGACGTCATTTTAACAATTTTGTAATCCCCCTACCTAAGGACCATGACCATGAAGTTTGGTGACTATAGACCCAATGGTTACCGAGGAGAAGACGTTTGAAAATGTTCACGGACGACGACGGACGACGGACACATTGCGGTAACAATAGCTCACATGAGCTTCGCTCAGGTGAGCTAAAAAGAGATATAGTATAACAAAAAACTATAACCAAAAAACTTAACCAAAAACTTCAAAGTAATTTGACCTTGACATTGGGCACAGGGGCCGCACGGAAGGGGGGTAGAATGAAAATATAGATGATGATAAACACCCATGTGAAGTTTCAAGGTAATGGGCAAAACAGTTGCAGAGATATAGTATAACGAAAAACTTTAACCAAAAAACTTAACCAAAAACTTTAACCAAAAACTTTAACCAAAAAACTTAATCAAACAACTTAACCAAAAAAATTAACCAAAAACATTAACCAAAGAACTTAACCAAAAACTTCAAATTAATATGACCTTGACATTGGGCACAGGGGCCGCACGGGAGGGGGGTAGAATGAAAATATAGATGATGATAAACACCCATATGAAGTTTCAAGGTAATGGGCAAAGCAGTTGCAGAGATACAGTATAACAAAAAACTTTAACCAAAAAACTTAACCAAAAAACATAACCAAAAACTTTAACCAAAAAAATTAACCAAAAACTACAAAGTAATTTGACCTTGACATTGGGCACAGGGGCCACATGGGAGGTGGGTAGAATGAAAATATAGATGATGATAAACACCCATGTGAAGTTTCAAGGTAATGGGCAAAGCAGTTGCAGAGATATAGTATAATGAAAAGCTTTAACCAAAAACTTTAACCAAACATGAGGGCCATGATGGCCCTAATTCGCTCACCTGTCACCTGTGTTTAAAAAAAATTGTGCTATTTTTAGATGGCGGTCATCTTGGATTAAGCGATGACTCTCATTTTACAAAATCTGAAAATGCTTCACCCAGCATCGGCCATGTGGTTCCTGAGAAAAAGACGTTAAAAATCTTGAATAAATGGACCTTTTGGTGGCCATCATGGATGACATAATCATCCGATTGCACCAGAGTGATCGCCTCATTGATACCTTCAATTTGATATATGACATGACCATATTCAGTCAAAAATAAAATTTGACCCCAATTTGACCCCACGGCCACGCCCATTTTTTGACCCCGGGGGGTCACCATTTTAACAACTTTGAAAGAGCAATGTACATCGATCATTCCTACCACCAAGTTTCGTCGAAATCCGGCAAGCGGTTCATGAGAATTTTTTTTAATTTTTTTTTAAGAATTTATGCTATTTTTAGACGGCGGCCATATTGGATTAGCGATGACCTCCATTTTAACAAATCTGAAAAGGCTTCACCCATGGACCATAACTTTTAAGTTTGGCTACCATGGGCCAAGCGGTTCATGTGAAGAAGAATTTTGAAATCTCTAATAAAAAGAACGACCTTTTGACCTTTTACCTTTCGGCGGCCATCTTGGATGACATAACAATCCGATTTCGACAAAAAATGCACCAGAGTGATCGCCTCATGATACCTTCAATTTGATATATGAAATGACCATTTTCAGTCAAAAATAAAATTTGACCCCAATTTGACCCCACGGGCCACGCCCATTTTTGACCCCAGGGTCACCATTTTAACAACTTTGAAAGAGCAATGTACATCGATCATTCCTACCAAGTTTCGTCGAAATCCGGCAAGCAGTTCATGAGAAAAATATTTTTTAAGAATTTGTGCTATTTTTAGACGGCGGCCATCTTGGATTAGCGATGATCTCCATTATAACAATTCTGAAAAGACTTCACACATGGACCATAACTGTGAAGTTTGGCTACCATGGGCCAAGCGGTTCATGTGAAGCAGAATTTTTAAATCTCTAATAAAAGAACGACCTTTTGACCTTTCGGCGGCCATCTTGGATGACATAACCATCATATTTCGACAAAAAATTCACCAGAGTGATCGCCTCATTGATACCTTCGATTTGATATATAACATGACCATATTTGGTTACAAATAAAATTTGACCCCAATTTGACCTCACGGGCCACGCACATTTTTGACCCCGGGGTCACCATTTTAACAACTTTGAAAGAGCATTGTACATTGATCATTCCTACGAAGTTTCGTCGAAATCCGGCTGGCGGTTCATGAGAAGAAGATTTTTTAAGAATTTATGCTATTTTTAGACGGCAGCCATCTTGGATTAGCGATGACCTCCATTTTAATAAATCTGAAAAGGTTTCACCCATGGACCATAACTTTTAAGTTTGGCTACCATGGGCCAAGCGGTTCATGTGAAGAAGAATTTTGAAATCTCTAATAAAAGAACAACCTTTTGACATTTCGGCGGCCATCTTGGATGACATAACCATCAGATTTCGACAAAAAATGCGCCAGAGTGATCGCCTCTTTCATACCTTCAATTCGATATATGACTTGACCATATTCAGTCAAAAATAAAATTTGACCCCACGGGCCACGCCCATTTTTGACCCCAGGGTCACCATTTTAACAACTTTGAAAGAGCAATGTACATCGATCATTCCTACCAAGTTTTGTCGAAATCCGGCTAGCGGTTCATGAGAAGAAGATTTTTTAAGAATTTGTGCTATTTTTAGACGGCGGCCATCTTGGATTACGTAATGACGTCATTTTAACAATTTTGTAATCCCCCTACCTAAGGACCATGACCATGAAGTTTGGTGACTATAGACCCAATGGTTACCGAGGAGAAGACGTTTGAAAATGTTCACGGACGACGGACACATTAGCTATGCAAGAGTTGTCATTCTTGTGCACGACACACCTTCGGTTCGTGGTCTTGAATGTGTTAATGTTTCATAAAAATATTCCAAAGGGTGGTCGAGTTATGGTCAATCAGTGCGCAAAACAAAAAAGGGAGATAACTAAAAAATTAGCTATGCAAGAGTTGTCATTCTTGTGCGCGACACACCTTCGGGTCGTGGTCTATGCATGTGTGAAGTTTCATGACAATATTCCAAAGGGTGTTCGAGTTATGCTCCGGACAAGAAGTGTCTGCAGCGGACGCGGCGCGCTGTCAAATCCATAGTATCCCCCCCGACGGAGTCAGGGGGATACAATTAGAACAGTGACAATACTTAATTGGCATCAGGTACTTAAACAGTGTTGTGTTTTCAACTACATGTACAATTTGGTGTATTAGTTTCAATAATGTTTTATTAGAAGAATTAATACAGCACATGTAGTGGTTAATGTAGAACTGATTACATCCGCGACTGCATGACTTACATATCGTTAACATGCATTGTATTTATTTACTAATCCAACTCACGACCAAGGGTTAATTTAAATTATTGTCACATATGAAGACATATGCAGGATGCTTAATGTGAGTGAAAGCTATGCATGTTTGCAATAAGCATACCCATGCCATTCATCATACCATACTACATACTGCCTTGGCTGATGATCATCATGCTCGCTTAATTGTCAGAAGTGTGCTCGTTAACGATAATAACATTGTATTCCTTGTCAACATTCAATCCATTTTGGACACACTTTGAAACAGTTCTTCAATACTCAAACTGATTGAAATACATCCGTATTTGTCTTTGAAAATAGGCAGAATATCACACTCTATACATAACAATGTTAGTGTTGTTCAATTACTGAAAACTGCATCAATATTATTGAACATCTGATCATTTTGGAGGCCATTTTGAATATATATTATAGCATTGTATAAGCTGGATATGTATATGTTATCAAATGATTTGATTTGTATACCTAAAACTCACTGGTATGATAGGTGCATACAATGCTGTTTATAACAACTCATACAGTAAAGAATAGAACAAAACAAGAACATTTTGGCGGCCATTTTGACTGTTCTGACAATTGTTGAAGGTTATTGCATGACTATCTCCTGTATTTTCCATTTATTTGTGAGGAAAAGCAATATATGTGTGTTTCAACTTTATGAATGTCTGTATGTGTTCGTAACAACACACGACTCGCAGAAATATATTGATCTGATGCCAACTCCTCGCCACACCAGAATCATTTGGCCCCTCCCAGAAGAGTAGTATCAGTAAAAATATTACTACTTTTATAATGGGCAATAACCCAATTCAAATTCAAAACGTACCTTAGGGCCAAACCAGGCAAATCGTGATTCCTATTAAGAAAGAACCCATACCGTTCATTTACGCCATCTCGTTCGCCCGACCACCACCCGCGTGGCCCGATGTATCCCGGGAACCAACTAATAGTGTGACTGACATTCGTGCAGAACCAACACTTTCACAGAAAAGCACCAACAGGAGGAATTATTTGTGTTTAAATAATAATGTGCATGTTATGTGTTTTTTCTGAAACTTTCAAAATGACAGTGCTATGCACAAAACAACTGAAAATTTATGGTGTTAATTGTTAAAGTGTTCAACTGTTGGTGTTACTAGTTTACTGTTAATAAAAAGTTGCCTTGTTTTCATAAACAAAGTGTCTGTGGTTATATCAACAATATGTGTGACATTTATATACATGTAGTGTCTGTGACAATTTAGTGTGCAAAACTGTTATATAATAGCATAGTTGTACCATACCACCCCACATGTAGTTAGTTACATGTACAATTGGTAGTGTCTAGCCCCATAATGTGATTTCACAAAACTGTACTACTTGTCATTTTCACTATCATATAAGAAAGATGATTAGCTTAATAATACAATGGTATTGTAGTTCTATACCGGTTCAACATTCAGACACTTTACCAATACCATTAGTCGTTATTGTGATAGAATTTGCGACAGAAAATGGCCCCTTCCCCATATGAGGGGCTTAGTGCCAGATTAATGTCAAAATTAATGTTACAAGTGTATACAAATCTTACTTGTGTTTTCCTTGCTTGCCACCGTCTGTTATCAAGACGCATTCAACTATCTTGCCGAACGCTTCAAACACACTGAAATAGGAAGATGGTGACACTACTGGACAGGAAGTTTGCAACATACATGTATATGCAAGAAACACCACATATAGTGGAAAGGCACTGTGACTCTTATGTGGCTAAAAAACAACTTCTGATCAACCAAAGTGAGCAATGACTATGCTAGATTGATACATCATACCTTCCTGACCATAAATCCGGTGTATGTCAATCAAATTAGGTCGCTTTTGGAGTCATTAAGTGCAAAGAGGTCAAATGAGTTCAAAAACATATTTTAGATCAGTAAATGGAATTTTAAATGCATAACATGCTTGAAATATCAGATACATTTGGTTTAATTGTTGATTATTGTTCCTTGGACATGAAACAAAATGATTCGGTTTTATGGGTGGTACAAATCGTAGTATATTTTGCGATGGCCACCAGGTCTAATAAGTATCATAAATATCCCGAAATTGGAAATTCACTAAGGCAGTTGATTCGAGTATTCAAAACTAAATGTTAAAGCTGCGTACAGTACAGTAGTCTACGCTCGTTTACTCTTTAAGTCCGTCGGACTGTGATAAATACTTTGAGTAACCCGAAGTTCGACGTAACAAAATCTGAACAGGACCTTGAAATATTGCCATACATGTAACTCCCATACGACCTGTGACACACGGAGTTACACTTTTGCAACTCTAATAATGTGTTTACTTGCGTTTGCCTAGTCGAACTAAGTATAAACATCTGTATTATCAGGGTGGAACAAGAAAAGACAATTCAAAGCAGTAAAGTAACATTTTATTATGTTTAATAAATAAAGCATGTAAACCGGAAATTAACAAGTTGTGCATACCGGTCTTGATTATATATATATACACACAGCATTTATCAATCGGAGGGAGAATGCAAGTCTACATACTCGGCAACGTTTCGCATCTTATGACACATGCAAACGAGTCTGGACAAGTTGGATTTGAGAAAACCATCTTTATTGTATCTTCGATTTTTTATTGAAACAAAATTGGGAAAATTTTCCGTAAATTGTTTCGAAAGTTGACATGGTGCGACAACTTTTTAAAGTGATTTATTTATTTATAAAATATTTCCGCAAATAAAATAACTTCACGTTCTTGGCTGTGTATTTAAATCTTATTCAAAGTTTGTTTACACAGGTTTATACAAGTAAACAAGTCCAGTTTTGATCCGGTAAATTGGCACCGTGAATTCACACTTCGAGCGCAAACGGACACTTTGACTTAACGAGAGTGAAATACACATTTCTGTTTTCGGGACCTAACAATTAGTTCGAATAGCGAAAATTTGACGTAACGGTAGCCAGTTACATTGAAAATAATAGGATCTGAAACGAGACTTGGACACAAATTTGACGGAATGAGGGAATTCGACTTAACCGACTTTGAGTAAACAAATGTAGACTGTATTTGTATTTGCGTAAATACGCAATAATATATGGAAGAAACATAAGGCTCTTAAATAAAACTATTGATTACGTAAATGAACAGGATCGTAAGTCACAAAATAAGCCCGTTGAAGATGGGCCGGACAGTGAAGCTGTCACCAAGACGAGAAACATTAACCCTTAGACCGCTACACACAACAATTGTTGTCTGCTGTTACCTTTATATCTTGCCTTATTTCTCAATAAAAATCAGAATTTTTCAATGTAAAAGTACTTACCTGTTATATGTTGCTATATAGCTTCTATTGGGGCTACCCATTCCGAATACAATTTATTGACCCGCACCTAGTCCGCACTTACACCTGTCCCATCCCATATCGACCGCGCATGCGCGCACAGGAGACTTTCTCTTTGCGATAGAACAAATCTCTCACCTTGCAGGGTGGGAGGCGGGTGTTAAATACATATAACAGGTAAGTACTCACAGAAACTAATTTTACATTGAAAAATGTCCACATGTCCACATGTCTCTTAAAGTTCTAACCCACATTACTTACAAATAGTAATGCTAACATAAAATACCCTATGCATATTGACAACCACATACTATCAATAATTACAAAACATGGTATTCATGACCCTGGATGAATG
This sequence comes from Conchocele bisecta, assembly GCA_029237695.1. Taxonomy (NCBI): domain Eukaryota; kingdom Metazoa; phylum Mollusca; class Bivalvia; order Lucinida; family Thyasiridae; genus Conchocele; species Conchocele bisecta. The sequence continues at coordinate 7,463,597 of CM055272.1, forward strand.
ATTATGTGTTTTCGAGTGTCATGATACCTAGTACCGTTAGCACCCCGGAGCACAGGGAACTCACCGTTACCCTCTCCGGACCTCACAATCATTGGTAACCCCACACAACTGCACACATTATAGTAAAATATGTATCCAGACTGGCATAACCAGTTATGTGTAATCAAGAAAACAATCTACGAAAACTTTCCAGGCACAAAACTTGAACTAGCTGATAACTAGAACGTTTTGTACTGCCAATGTGAATATACCAACAATTTGTTATCCTGGACTAGATCCACTGGCCCAGAATAACAACAGGCTAAAAAATTGAGCCTTTTACACATGCTTTGCACCCGCGACAACCCAGCTAGCCGCGACTAGGGGATCCAATGTGTAAATATCTGCGCTCTGCGCCGTCAGTGTACGTATGTAAAACTGATAAAAGTGGAATGAGACTTCCCGGATGCCGCTTCCATTATCTTATCCCCAGGATCACTCCATAGAGGAACTCAGAGGAGGTAAATACTGCTCCATCTCATGGGCATCGATTATAACCTTATGCAGGGTTCAATTTTGAGGGCGAAGTGAGCGACATCGTCGCTTTTTTTTTGTTCACTTCGCTTTTTATTTCCCGTCGGGCGAAGTCGACTTCGCTTTGAAAAAATCCCGTAATTTTCGGTGATTGCAGTCTCCATATAATCGTCATAAATTGAAACAAAATTGTTTAGAATTTCCCATTTCACACCCCGCTAACATGAAATCGATATTCCCAGGGTTGTCAAATAGTGCTGCAAATGTTGAGTAATGCCTAATGGCCTTGGGCAGCGTGTTAAACCAGATTATTGTGTACACACACTGTGACACCACAACACAGTTCAGTAGTTGATAGAAATAAACACGGCCTTTGGAATTGACCTGTCAACCTGTCAATCATATCCCGGCCGTTTAGCACTCCTTGTGTTAACCGCAAGTCGATTTTCAAATACTCCACCCACAAGGTGGGAGTTTGTTTTCATTGGATGTTTTTATCGAGTATTTCTATTCGCTGATGACAGCATTTGCTGATTTTTGCAGGTGCCTATTTGCGGGGTTTACACCTACTATATCACGGAGTGAATTCCCCCAAATGTATTACCAATAATAGAATGATATCATCTTCAATTCCCACAATGCCGTTTTATGACGTTAAGAGTTACACGAAAAGAAAATAAATTTTCGGATTTCCAAAATGGCGGACGATGTGTTTTCCGATTCCGGGAGCGACGCGGAAATGCAAAATAATGCGGATTGTCGGTCAGACTCGGACTTTTCAGGGTTTGAAAACAAGAAGAATTAATACGCGTAGCACAAGTTGTGCATGAATATATATCCTATGGTACAATCGACTCGTGACCGGGAATTCCCAAATGATTGAGAAAAAGTAGACACCCGAGCAAGTCGCCCCCACACAGTTTCGGACCTAAAAATGAATTTGTGAGAAATAATATTTCATTGTTTTATATCATTTTACATATATTAATTGGTTAATATAAATTAATTATAATAGGGGATAATGTCTGTTGACGTCTTGAGCAATAAAATATACTGTTTTCAACATTTTCATGAATTTATATACTGTAGTGTTAAAATAAAATTATTGTTAAATAATATGCCTGGTCTTATTTGTATTATCTGTATTATCTGGTGCTGTTAAATTGTCTTTGCCGATAACCGACAACGACAACATTTAACATACTTTGCAAATTATGGAGAAAAAAACACACTTCTCCCACTTCCCCCTAAATTCCACCACTTCCCCCTAAATTCCCTGGAGGGGGAAGTGACTTCCCACTAAAATTTGGAGCTAGATTGAACCCTGCTTATGATCCCTTAACCGAATTTGATCGATATGCTCTGCGTGTTGCGAGAGATATCCATCTGTAAACTGACGATTTGGATACAACCTGATAACCCACGCATGGAATAAAAAATCCAGTGCCTACCTCTCATTGGTTAGTCATTGAGATGTAGTGCCTAATTCACCTCGCTCTGGCCTTGCACAAAACAAGTCTGTGCCTTATGGAACTAAGCCTTGGATACTCCCATCTCTGAGCCTCCTTTTCCAAGGCCGAATACTCTAGGAGCCAAGTTTATGTAAGCATAACCTAATACTTGAGCCCCTGATGTGCCAGAAAAGTATTGGCTTTAAGAAATCCAACTTAGTTTTGGGGTCAAACCCTGTGCCAGATCCATTCCTCTAACAGAGCTCCTACAGTGTGGGGCTGAGGCAGTCTAGGCTACCCTTGAAAGCATTAACCTAGTCTGCTTCACACAGAGACTTAGCCCTCGGCACCTGCGCAGGTTAAACAGGACCACTATCCTGAGACAGATACTGGTATACCGAAGCTACTGCCTCCGGATAAGAAGGGGCACTGTTCTCCACAGCTACACTAGCTGCTGAGACCAGTCCTGAGTCCTCTATCACTAGATGACTCCCAGTGTGCATCCTGTCTTCCCCACCTGATGCCATCAGAGGATTTTAACATTCACCCGTACCGGTGAAGTGCCCTTTTCCTCTGACAAGCCTGGTGCATTTTGTCTTCACCATCATCTAGCCGAATGTCTTAACCGATTGCGCCACGAAGCCCACATTATCATCTGATCGTGACCTTGATCTATGTGCCAGGGCATAGCGTGTTTTCCATCTCGGTTAAATTTGGTAGGTTCGTGCTGGGCGAGAGATAAACTCATATTCTGGATCAGTGCGAATGAATTTAATCTATTGACATTGTTGTCGTTATTAACAGGAAGCATGTGCTTTTACCAAGTTAAGATACGACAATTGTACATTATAGAATACGTAAAGTATATAATGTCACAGATAACCCGACTCGATTTGGACATGCCTGGGATCACGAACGGTCGGGTATGCCTACCTGGGACCCGAGCTTTAGCAAGGAACCCAGCTTCGCAACCATAGTAACGGAATCATTATCCAAGCCAGATTCCGGTCGCCCATGTACAGGCCGCGTAATTCCCGCCGCCTTTTCGCCGAAGCGAAAACGAGGAGTAACCCATTCTTGACTGATCAATCAAAAGAGGGAAGCTGTCACATGGGCTCATACTGATCTTTCCCAACCAGGGGTGGCTCTACCTGTTGATAACCGCGTTGGTCACTGTCCTTAACAATGACCCCTCGGTAAGGACTTGCGACAGGTAGTCCACAGTACATTGGTAGACGACCTACACCGCATATCTGCCTCTGAATTCAATACCCCTAGCAGCTAAAATAGCCCCCTGTCCAAGTGTACCCTGACTATCCCCAGTCTGGTAAGGAAACTCATCCCTACGTATCAGATGTCCTGTACCGTGATAAGATCCCAGAACACACGCAGCTTGAGTAGCAGTGTGTCTCTGGACTGATCGTGCAGGAGCCAGTCGTCCAAGTATTGAAGTATGCAAGAACACACGGTCTGGACTCTGCCGAGATTACCTCTATTAGTTTTGTGAACGCCGTGGCTATTCTGAAGGGACACAAAACTGCTATACCATGCCTTGCGACTGAAAGCTTAGAAAGTTTCTGGACGCATGGCATATCGGTATATGAAGATAACCTTCCTGTGGTTCGATGGAGACTGCCCAATCGTTGACTCTAATAGTCCAACGTATCGATCGAGCCGTCTCTATCTAGAAATGATCTGTCTGTTGGTACAACAAACAGCACGCTGTAGAAGCTCGGAGATTGCCAATCTCTGATGCGTGTAGCGCCCCTCTGGGAGCCCCACCCTATTGGGGCTGTATAGGTGTTATGGGTTGCTTAAAGCTACCCGCTACCTCACTCGCTGGGTTAGAAGGGGATATTGAAGCTTGCTTATGTCCCCTTTCCAGCCCGAGTTGCGCTTCTATAAGCGAACCGCTTGGCTAAAGAGGCCACTGATAGTCTCGCTAACTGCTGACTCTGTCTTACTGCAGCGTCAGCAGCAGTCACCTGAGAACATCTGTTTCCAAACAGATTCGTGGCCTGAAGGGATGCTTCCCGAAGGAGGTCCCTTCCCTGTATCGTAAAAATGGACGCCGTAGCTAACGTGGCGTCGATCCTCAACAGAACCATGTCTGCCGACATAGTCAGAGACGTAGCCATGATATGCCAGGTCGCTCTGACCGACTACTGAAACAGCGACTCCAATGCTGTCTGCTATGCCTATGACGACGTCTATGATCGTACCTTAGACACGACCTAGAATGTCGTTTGTGTTTCATGGATATACAATCCCGCGGCCTGGCAGACGAGCTACTGGAAGATGACCTATACCTAGCTCTCTTGCTACTAGACCCGGATCTACCCGTCTGTGCGAGTCTGTGCGCCCTCCTGTCTGACGTCATCAGACTCACATCAGGACTAATCCAGTGTGTCGGTAGGCCAATGTCCTATACCGTTACCCTGTTGTATATCCATAACCTTGAACAGATATTCCGCTGAAAACGGCGTGGTCAAGACCAGCGTCGCCGTCCACCGAGGCGCGCCCAATTGGATTTGCGTGTACTATACCCACATCGCCTATCCCCTTGAATCTACCTGTCCCGTGTCCGGTGTTCTTGCTCAGTGGTTAGCTAATAACCCAGAGCTGAACTAGTGTCCGGCGTTCTTGCTCAGTGGTTAGCGTATAACCCAGAGCAGAACTGGTGTCCGGTGTTCGTGCTCGGCGGTTAGCGTATAAACCAGAGCAGAACCGGTGTCCGGTGTTCTTGCTCAGTGGTTAGTGTATAACCCACAGCAGAACTGGTGTCCGGTGTCCTTACTCAGTGGGTAGCAGACCACCCACTCGGACTTGGCTAGACTCAGAAACAGTCTTTAGTTTCTGAATCTTGCCGAACACCGACTGGTGTCCGGTGTCCGGTGTCCGGTGTCCGGTGTCCGGTGTCCGTACTCAGTGGGTAGCGGACCACCCAGTGCAGAACTAGTGACGTTGGATGCCTCAGTCATAAGAGACACCCTGCCACTATTCGGACTCGGACTTAGCGTAGACTCGGAAACAGTCTTTAGTTTCTGAATCTTGCCGAACACAGACTGGCGACCGGTGTCCTTACTCAGTGGGTAGCGGACCACCCAGAGCAGAACTAGCGACGTTGGATGTCTCAGTCATAAGAGATACACTGCCACTATTCGGACTCGGATTTGGCTCAGACTCAGAAACCACCATCTATAGTTTCTGAATCTCACTTATTGATACTTACCCTGATACTTAACCTGATAGTACCTAATGGTCAGGCCCCTCCATAGAGGCCCCCCAAGGCCCGAGACAAGCCCGGTTTCTCATTAGAGCAACCGTTATGTCTCTAGCAACAACGGAAACAAATTATCTCATGAGAATCACAAGTTCCCGTTTTGTGACCACCACCAAATTTCCTGACCCGAACTGGGTTTAGGTTCCCTTAGCCCATTAGTGAACGTGGTACGGAAAACCTATTCAAATATCGAACGAGACAAAGTCGAAAAAAAAATAAAAAATTTCTTTGTCGAAAATAGGAACGTCCGACAATAGGAAAATCGCGAAGTTCGCGCCCTGTGGCCACACTAAGAAAAAAAAATCGAAATACTTTCAAAATGAAATATTTTCGACTAGCAACTTATAGAAATGAATAGCCCCCACTCTATTACAGAAGATATTGCCTACTTACGGACAATAACCATGAATAGAGTGTATAAAACAGCCAAACGAAAATGAGCACCAAAAAGAATACTTTCACGCCAGCCGTCCGAAGCAAAGAGGAAGTCTACTGTGCGCGCATGCGCGGTCGATATGGGATGGGACAGGTGTAAGTGCGGACTAGGTGCGGGTCAATAAATTGTATTCGGAATGGGTAGCCCCAATAGAAGCTATATAGCAACATATAACAGGGAAGTATGAAACAGAAACATGGTTTGACATGGAAATGATTCTGAAGTGCTGTCAAAGCATGTTGTAAATTATTCTAAAGTGCTGTCAAAGCATGTTTTTGATGATACAAATAGAAAATAAACAGCAGACGACAAATTAAGATAGCGGTGTAAGGGTTAACGAGAATTTGAAAATCTATAGCATTATTTCTTCCTCTTGTTGTGTTAAACAGGTATACTAATTTAGGTAGAGATGTGTAAAGTAGAAATTACCAGTACCGTATTTAGCCGTGTATTACGCGCATTTTTTCAGCCCCATTTTTAATCCAGAAGTCACCCTGCGCGTTATAAGTAGGAACATAAATTTCAAACATTTTTTCCAACTGATTTCTGCCAGTTTTACGCAAACAAAACAAGCCCGGAAACGGAAATATCAATTTTTGACAGGTGTCCGCTATGACGTTTAAATACGCATAGTGTGAAACAAGAGAAAAGGAATCAATCGATATGAATGGGTGCAGTAAGTATAGATTGATGGTAAATTGGTATATTTTTGGATTTAATATAGCCAGGCTCGCAACATAAGAGGCTACGTGTATTAGAGGAAATGTACGTGTTTTCTGTATTTACGCTGGTGTACCGATCTCATATCGGTCAAATGTTGCCTGTCGGGTATTGTTTGGTTGTACATTTTCAAAGTGACGTCACACGTCTGCCATTCTGTGAATAATTAATGAGGACAGATCATCTCAATCCCATAAGCGCTTGATGTAAGATTTTAGATGCTAAAGCAAGCGTCGCGCACATTCAGATCGCATTCGGTAACACTCGGTAATGGTCGTTTTTCGTTGCTAGGTGTCGACTGAATGTGTTACTATTTTTGTAAAGTATTGACAAGTATTCACGCATCAATACCTTATGACATGTGCGACCAGCATAGCCCCAGATTCATCTGCGCATACACTGTATGGGGCTATGCTGGAATGTCGTGTATTCAGGTAGTACCTATGTATATTGTTAAACCTAACCTATGTATATTGTTAAACCTAATCAATAAACAGTGAATACACACTATCTGTACCTACGTATATCCACGGTGGTCCACATTGTCAATATTTGGCTGGGGGGGGGGGGGGGGGGGGGGCTGGGGGGGGGGGGGGGGGGGGGGGGGGAGGGGGGGGGGGAATTGTTTATGGCCCATTTCACGTGTGCAGGTCACTCCGTAGTGAAAATGTGACTGAGATTTCACTGAAATCCCAGTGAAATTCACTGAGATTATCATATCCCGGTGTTATTTCCAAATCTCAGTGAAATTCGATGAAATCTCACTGAATTTCAGTGAAATCGCAGTGAATTCCCGGTTCAGCTTCCAAGTAAAATTTCACTGAGAATCTCAGTGAAATTTCACTTAGAATCTCAGCGAGATTTCAATGAAATAATGATCATTTCCCGATCCCAAACTCGCAGCAAAAAAAATTTTTTTTTTTTTTTTTTGGTATCCAAATATTGAGGGGGCGGTCGCCACTTGTCCCGGACAAGTGACTTGACAAAAGTGACTTGTCCTGGAAATTATAATTTACGTATACATATTCCGGGGAGTCCACTCATTTGACCGTCTCGAAGATGAAATCACGTCTATATTTACAATATTTAATGTCTATCAGTATGTTCGCGGAACGGTAAATAATAAACTTTTTGAAATTTCAGTTTTTTTTTGTTGGCAACAGCTGTTAATTCGCTAATTACACTGCAGCTCCATTATAACGCGATCGCGTATAGCGCGATCTCCATTATAACGCGGGTATCTTGTGGATCCCAAACAAATATTAAAAAAATAAAGAAAAAGTAAAACTAAGAAAAAAAATCAAAAAAAATCGTCGGACGTCGTAGTCATCTATATTAGTTGATTCGTGATTTCTGTAAGTTTATTCAAACAACGACATTCAAAGTATATGAAATAATTATTATTAGTATGTTAGCAAATGTAATACCTTTAATCAGGTAATCATGTTAATATGCATACAGTGCAGTATCCGTGCCAGGGGATATATGAATTCCAAATCCAGATGCGATTACACCCGACACATATTACACAGACGAGATTTGTGTGATGCTTTGTGCAAAAAAATCGATACACCCAGCTGTGTGTACAGGTGTTTATTGTACGACCTCATTCAGCACGAGGCTGTAAACTGTGTGACCTTTAGGCTATGTTTTGAAATGTTACTGATTGGTGAACACGTCTTTTGATGTCCCACAGACGTCGCGAACGTGCGACTTTCATCATCGCATCACGGGGCAATCATGCAGTAACCCATTTCGTGCTGAGGATACGCTTATGTTTGCGGACAAATATTTTCCTTCTATGAACTCAGAAGTATATGCCGCGACCACCACTTTAGTCCGTCTCGTCGAGACGGTTCAAATGAGAGTGGTCACATCGTATACTTTCATTGAGAAATACAAAATAATTTTTTTTTTTTTTAATAATTTCATACCCGTAAATGTGTATTCCGAAAGGTCTATCGCCATATTTCGCCGATATCGATTTCCAAAATATTTTCCGTAAATGGTGTTGACAAGTTGACACAAACTTCAGAGTTCATGCGGAATTGTCGGTGGGATTATGCTTTCAAATTCGAATAAATTAATCTAATCAGGGTCACAGCTAGTATATCACTTTTCTTGCTATATACACAGTATAGCAGCTTCTGTGTAAGTGTGTATCGCCACAGGGAAGCCGACACACGCCCTAGGCGTTATCGATCGATGAAATGTTACAATTTAGGATTAGTCTAGTGAAGAAAACAGGCTTGTGGCGGGACGTTTCAACGGAAAATAGTGACTTGCCCGGGACTAACTTTCAGCATAGAGCCACTTGCCTGAGACCAAAACCAACTTGTCCCGGGCGTCGGGCGTGCCGATTTGTACAGCCCTGCTGCTGCCCACGTTCCGAAGCCACTGTATTATAATTATGTGTCATAAATATTGTTTTATCATGTATTAACTTAATTGGATAATTAACTGGGGATTAACCAACTCGATCCCACTGATAAAAATGTGCAATGTCTGCGAGTGCTTTGGTACCAGCTACCGGCTTAGAAAAAATGATTTGCGGGCTGTTTATATCTCATGAGATGGATTTTGATTGACAGAAAATTGAATGACGTACACCGAGACATTTGCATAATTAACATAGGACTTGCCTACGCGACGTAAATAATCCCAAAAGTTACGGCCTCGTCGCCCATCAAATCATTAAATTATCCATATTATGCATATATTTATGAAAATTACAAAGAAATATCTTTTATTTGATACTAAATTTGTGTTTCGGAACCTAATATTGAACTTCGAATTCAATTTTTCAAATGTACCCTTCCGCGCAAATTCTGTCCACTCGCGCGCAAATTCTGTCCACTCGCACGCGGGCGCCATTTTGGAAAATCAAAATCCTATTCGCGGTATACCTGGTTGAGAAAATCTAGACTAACATGCCATGTCTCTATATCATGTTTAACTTCTATTTTTCATTATCTGACATTTTTCATTTATTATTTTCTTTGCTATAGAGACTGGCTTCCATCCCATTGGGTCACATAGCGAAATCTAAACTCGAATACTCGATACGAATACGCGCATAATTTTGACACTTCGTGAACTGTACGATACCGAAATCATCTGAAAATACGTTTAAATAATATTAATACACCAAATTTCATTCATAATTTATATGGAACTACTTTCCTTACTAGTTATTTCTCAAGATTTCTTTGTAAAACAGCGTGCATAACACGTTCAGTTTATCACCGTCGCCATTTTTTTTTTCCGAGGTACAATATCGGAAATCTGCAAAGTAACCGGACCAATGAAATCGATTGACGTATTGGGGGTTTCCCGCTCAGATGTCAGATAGTCTGGCAGCCAAGTGTATGGCACGTTCCATGCAGGAGCTTAACTTTATTTGGAATAAAATAAAAACAATTATTGGCGATTTTGATTGCGCAGATCATCAACATCAAGAATTCGACTGATGACACTATGTCATCTTTGATCATTTTGAGAAATTTGCATAAATCCAAAATGGCTGCCAAACAGTTATAGTGTGTGATATATAGTTGTTTCCACATGCAGTATTAGCATACATTAACAGCATAAAGTGGATTTACTTGACTTATCGAGATAAGTGATCAACATTAAATTTCAATTCACTGTTAAATGGTAAAATCCAACATGGCGCCAAACGTAACATGATATTTTGCATAGACTGCTCCCACGTACACTCCATATGAAAACAACATGTATACTAATCTTGGTATATTGACATGATAAACGCTTACAGTAAATTTGATAGTAAACTAGACACATTTGTGAAGAGCGAAAGTCAAGATGGCCGCCATATATACAGAAATTATCCCATGACGATCATCACAGAGAATAATAATTAATTATATAATTGCACATCGATGTCATATCGTAGTAAATTGGAATAAAAGAAAATACTGAAGTTATGTATACTATGAACGTTTTTACTAACTTAGGAATACAATTAGATAACTACCAATAGCAGAAATCATAGATGGCCGCCAAATATAAAAATAATGTTGCCTTATATTGAACAAATTGCATATAATTACTAGGATTATAAGTAAATATATCTCTTAGATACTTATATACATGGCAGACGTATATATAAAGATAAATTACCTCGCAATGGCAATCATATCGTGCAATGATTAAATATTACATTTCAAAGGAAATAAATATATGGCTAATGGAGGCTCTAGAGATGCAGTATACATGGACAACAACTATTACCCAACAGTCCCAACATTAAACAAAAACAATCATATTGAAGTGCAGTACACGAAGACATGACAACAAGGATGCCGCTTTGGTATTATCAAAACAAATCCAGTTGGGTGGTTGAACCTGATTAGACACCATATAATTTCCCGCAAACCTCTCCATCATAAGTGAAAAGGACAGTATTATACAAGGCAATGATGAATCAAAAATGATTAATGCATGTATACTGTACACAAAAAAGACATTAATTACACAAAAATGTATCGGTTTCCGTAATTGGAAGCTAATATTGTAAATATAACTATAAGAAAACAATGCTATAATTATGATGACACAAACAGCAAATTCATATTAGTCTTATCAAATTGCGTGAATACTGTATGCCTCATATCTATATTATGGTACCTTGAAGTTTGTCACGTTCTATATATGGTTGTGTACCATGTGTATTGCTGTCTGCATGTACTATAATCGTTTTTGTTACCGTGAGTATTTAGTAGTGGCACAACTAGATTGTCTGTCATATAATATCAATTACATTTGTATTAGCTGTGTCCTACCTGTGGTATTTAATATATAGCATCTCCATGTTCTTCTCGAAATTATTATATTTGTGATTACGGTTGTTTTCTTTGATCCACATTTATGTATACTGACGGCGTCATGTCTTAGTTTTTACATATCATATGCATTCACAGGTGCTGAATTCTGTCATATGTTTAAATAAGTAACTCATTAAATGGCATATAACTACACAATAATTCGACAAAAATAAAGTATTTGTATTGCTTATCTTTAGAAACAATACACAGAGAAAATTGATGTACATGTGTACATACTTTACCTCAGCATATAAATATGTTGCTCTACATCGGCGATAGTGGTCTGAAAACACATCAATTACTTGCAGCTTACAAAGTAATAAGTGATATTAAAGTGGTGTACATCAACCATCATGTGCATACAGCCGCTTTGTGGAAACTGACTACTTTCACAGAAAGAAAACATGTGGCCAATACTATCAGCTATGTGGTTGTACTAAGTAGGTTGAAAGAACGTAATGGTAGCCAGAAACTGGAATAAGCTACTGGATGGCTAAACTATGTTATTGTACGTAGTCACCGATTGTGACAGAAATATAGACGTATCATAAATTTGTACTTATTCAATTGCTATATCCAGACACTCAAGTTGTTAATGATACTATCTAGAGGAGCCATTTCATGCGATGTTGCACAGTAAATCACATTGAGCATTTGCGTTTTTGGAGCCAATGATATAAACGACGACATCTGGTGTTTTTACAAATTGGGAAGTCCTTGAACTATATTGTAAAGTACAATATATCTCTCTGCCAACAATAGAAGTATGAATGTTGCTATGGAATGGCAAGACAAGACAAAACAATATCAAAATATCTAACTGAATGCACGAGTTTAAATCTTATGTTATAATATAATTGTATTACTATTATAAGGTACTATATTCATATCCGGCGGCCATATTAGACTTACGTTATTGCCGATGCTGTCTAATGATGTATATCAAGGTGTAATTACATAAGCTATTTACTACACAAGTTAGTTATCAGGTTAATATGATATTTGGTGGTCACCTTTGACTAATGCGATTGAAACATGTGTCCAATACTAGTGGATGCAACGATATACCGGTTATACGGTATATTGCGATATGTCATCCTGACGATACGTATCGCGGTACGGTTTTCGTGTATCGCGATATTTACGCCATATCTCGGTCGCCATCTTGTGCTAAAATAATTGTGTAAAATTATTCAAAATCATTCAAAACTTAATTTTTAATATGACAGAAGTCAATATGGTTTAATAAACACGCCACAATTAGATGAGTAATACATGTAGCGAGTAATTTTATGGCTAGGGTATAAAAATAATATACCGAAAGTCCGATACAAAATGGTCAGGGAAAATCACCACTTGGTGCCATTTCTATTGCCAGATAGGTACGTTCTACTGGCGAGTACTGCAGTGGCGGTATTTTTTCTTTTATGTTTCTAAAATAAATTATGTTAAATCATACCATGAGTTGCAGGCAGAATGAACAATCATTACTTCCTTCACAGAAATTTTGCAAGTGGTTTCGCGACATTCGCGAAATGAAGGTCTGCTCGATTAACACAATAAATTTGCGAGAAGCATAAATGACTAAAAACCTGTTACTAATTGTGCCTGCATAATTTTGTCTCCGTTGCGTGAGACTGGAAACAGATACAGTGTTATGTAAAGGCATTCACTGATGTGTGCGCCCCAGTGGACAATATCCTACAGGAGAGGCTAATACCGACTGGTATGGACTGTCGGCTGGCAAAATGTATGTTACCATGTGCAGTACATTTTCGACCGTATATGGCATATCGATCACGACAATTCGGATATTTACAGCTCACCATTCCATCAATGAAGCACCCAGCATGATAATAACAACAGCATAGAATGTTCTCATGCTAAATGGATGTGCAATTTGATCAGCAGCTACACTGGTCGCAAATACCATAAGCCCCATTTCACCCGTCACAGCCAAAAAATGAGAGAAAAGCACTGCACACATCACCAGTCAATTCAGACTTGAAATCAAACAAGCCACTGTATCCGGTCATTAACCCGATCAGCTGTGAAATTGCCAGGTAACGGCTGTTCCATTTACCTCCTAATATTTGTGACCAGTTGCTATTATCATTATTTACTTGATAGAAATACAATTAGTTTGTCTCTGTAGCAGTTAATGATGTTTATGCTTGTACACAAGTATTATTGCAATAAAAAAACAACAGTATTGCAACTGATTAACTAGTTTATTATAAAGTTTGTCCAATTCACGTAACAGCCACATCGATTGAACATGTGTGTATTAAAATGTTTCAAACACGACCTTTACATTTCACTGGGGGTGACAGTCGATAAATATAGTACAGTAAGCATAAATGATATTTTCTACGTTTATGTGAAGCATATTTGCTTCAAACAAACTACAGAAAGCACAAAACTTAGCCAAGCAATACAGGCAATTCATGACCTAATTTCGCCTGCACCCAGTAGCCGACGAATTTTCAGTAGTCGACTTATGGGCCGCGACTTGGCTCAAGACTGATTTTTTGGGTTCATGTTCGTGCCTCGACTTATGGGGCGGGTATACTTATGATGGCTAGCTACATGTATATATGGTATACAGTTACGCGATAACTATAAGTAAGAGATCAGGGAAAATATGATTTTGATCACTTCTCCCTAATTTCCTCTCCTCCAGAAATAATCATTAATGTCAACCGTTTCTGGGCAAAGTCCTGACCCACACAGTGTTTTGATGTGTTCTAATGACAATAATAGACAATAATAAACAATAAAGACTGTTCTTTAACTCCTGTTTGTTTTTATTATTATTTGTTCATACATGGTATGATCGCAATACGTATTGCAATATGGGTTTGCTGTATCGCAATATATCGCAATACGGGTTTGACCGTATCGTTGCACCTCTACCAAATACATACCCAATGTATTGGAATAATTATATACCTATATACAATATTGGTATGCAAATTCGCTCTGATATGATTGCAAGTATATGTGTTTCTTATTTCAAGATACGGTTGCAAGTACATTGTAATATATTCATATATGGCTGCCATCTTGGGACTTGTGTTATATAGATTAGTATATAATTTCACATCAAAGTTACAAAAAAACACACATTCATTGTTTTAAACACACATAATTAAAAAACGTATATTCTTTGATATGACGAATTAGTGAAAGTATGTAAAATAGTCACATTTGGCGGCCATCTTGGATTTTTTTTCTATATGCTGTTAAGGAATTGAATTTTAAAGTTGCCCGTTTGTGTCAACACGTTAATACATTCATTAAACTCTCTTAGATGGTTTAATTTCCTCCTGGGGATGCAATTATATCGCACAATATATCTTGGTGGCAGCCATCTTGAATTTATGCAGATTTCCTCCAAATGCTCAAGGGTAACAGATTTGCATCATTCGGATTCTAAAACTAGAAAGTCTACATAGGCAAAATCAGTAGTAATAAACTTAAGTTATTCAAAACGAAGTTTTAAGCCCCAAAATCGGCCTTTGGCCGCCGGACTAAAAACAGAATTACGGAAGTTAATTTATTCTGCCGGAAAGTTTTCGGCAAAATGGCGACAGTAGCGTGTAAACGTTGTACACTTTATGTAGTCGGACAAAAGGAGCGATAAACACTTTATTTTGATAGGCAAGTCACCCATTGTAACTCATACAGGCTATTTAATATAATTTCTGGTTTTGCACTGCTGGTTTAGCACCATTAGACGCGTATTTAGACAATAATCGACAGATTTCAAATCTTGAAATCAAGTCGCTACAGTAGGTATCTGTGAGGTCTATGGCTGTAACGGTAGTGAAAGCCATAGGTCTATGGCTGTAACGGTAGTGAAAGCCATAGTGCTATGTCTAGAGAAAATCTACCAACAGTTCGATCTACAAAGCGTTGATTGTTCCAGACATGTTGTAAATTTAAGGTAAGTATCTTAACTGTAGTTTATTGATGTTTTCTGTCACAAATATGATGTTTAAACGGTTGAAATTATCATTAAATTGCCATCCGAAAGGCCGATGATTGCAACTTTCTGCTTCGACGAAAAGTGCGAAAGTTTTGTTTCACGATTTACGTACGAAATCGATATATTCTGATGGAATCCTTTGATGTCGAGAAACTAATAATGATTACATTATTAATTATTTTATTTCAATCTGATTTGGCTACTCTATTGTAAAAAAACGTAACAAAATCCGTAAATATCTTGGGGAGAATTTCGCATTTCGTACCTACGTAGTTTCGTCCTTTTGCAACTTTTTCCAATCGATCTTACCGGAACCCGAATTTCGTGATATTTCAGTTGGGTATTAACTAAATATGCATAATTTATGCACATCGAAGTTCACAAATGGGTATTTTAATGTAATTTAAAGTTTACTTTACTATTCTTCTAAAATATTGACATAAATCATTAAATGTTGTTTTGAAACATGTATTTTATTTTTGAAAGCAAACTGTTTTATTTTGGAGGCAATGAAACATTGTCATAGGTACAAAAAATAAACTTGCAATTATATACCTCATTTGTAGCTGTGAATGGAGAAATGGGGCATATGGGATTTGTGAGCAGTGCAGATCCTGATCAGACTGCGGATGCACAGGCTGATCTGAATCGGATTCAGGAGGTTCCGTCAACTGGAGGTTTCGTCAATTAGGCAAACTAGAGTGAAAAGCCGAGTGGTTCCGTCAACTGGTTACCGTTCGTCAATTAGGCGATATAGTTGAATGGTATTTATCACAAATCGGCTAATTGATGTTCAATTCATGAAGCTGACGGGAAAAAAAAACAGGCCAAAATAATGCCACGGCAGCGCCGTGCTGTCGTGGTGGCCGCTACGGCCCTGAACAGATTGTGTATCTGGTGATGGCTGAAAAATGATGGCTGACAAATGCTGCAGAAGCGGGTGATTATACAAATACACAAAATATACACCTAAAGATACTTTAAAATGTTATTAAAATATATGCCATTAAATGTCCATATACATAAAATATCTGCCATTAAATGCCATATACAACTAAAAACATACTTTGAAATATCAACACATATTTGCAAATATTTGCCATTAAATGCCCATATACAACTAAACCTACTTTAAAATTGTAACAAATCTGTCATTAATGTCCACTTAATAACCATCAATTATCTGATCAATTGTATGGCACGTGTCCGGTCATTATATCGAGTTTTACTCTTAATTGCCTACTTGACGAACCGAACGGCGAGTTGACGAAACCTCTCAGTTGACGAAACCTCCAGTTGACGGAACCTCTGACACCCATCTGAATCTACACTAGACACAAAACCCATAAGCCCATTTCTCCAGCCACAGACACTAATTATGAGGGGCCGGGGGGTGCCATTAATACATGTAACCCACCTTCTTTCCCTACTACCGTCGCTCTGCCACACAATTTCATATATTTTTCAGCAGTGAAAGACGAGCATGCATTATCCCGGCCCATACTGCCAGTCTCTGAACCTGACTACACAAGACGTTGCATCAAGGACATTCACAAACATAAAAACCTTGTCAAATGGACTGAAGACTTTATGCAGAGAAAAAAAGGCTAAAAAAAACATGAACTGAAATATGAAAGTGAAGCCGGCCGCAGACTTGTATCCATAACTTGGATAAATTTACATTAAGAGTTAATTCTAGTTCGAGTTATTTTTTATTTCACTGAAATGTTTTTTTTTATTTTACAGAAATAAAGTGGGATCTCACTGTAATCTGGTGAGATCCCAGTAAAATTTTGAGAAATCCCACTGGGATCTCGCCAGATTTCAGTGGGATCTTTATTTCACTGAAATAAAGTGGGATCTCACTGTAATCTGGCGAGATCCCAGTGAAATTTTGAGAAATCCCAATGAGATCTCAGTGGGATTTCACTGAAATCTGGTGAGATCCCAGTAAAATTTTGAGAAATCCCGATGAGATCCCACTGAAATCTGGCGAGATCCCAGTGGGATTTCACTGAAATAAAGTGGGATCTCACTGAAATCTGGCGAGATCCCAGTGGGATTTCGACCAAATTTTTCAGTGGGATTTTAACAAGATCTCACCAGGATCACAGTGGGATTTTACTGAAATTCCAGTGAGATTTCACCGAGATCCCAATGGGATTACACCAAATTTTTCAGTGAAATCACACTGTGATTTCACTGAAATCCCATTGGGATTTCAATGGGATTTCGTTCACATTTTCACTAGGGACTAGTAGGGAGTTATTATCGCCTTGGGGAAGAAGTTTACACATGGCTAGCCTGCTGTGTGTTTGCGATTACGGGTAATTATGTTATACACGAATGGCAAATATGGTGGAATTATATACAACAAATGTCTTCGTAAGTAGGTTCAATAAGTTTATTACATGCATCATGAATTTTTATTAAGCATATTAATGAGTAAATAACAATAAATATAACATACTTTTAGACAATATAAAGTCTAATTTATGCCATAAAGCTGACCTTTGGCGATATTTTTCTCTTCGAGAGAGCCTAACAGCACACGTTCAGCATTGTGGATGTGAACTCGGAATGCAATTTTCTTATACGCGACGGAATTTCCGCCGATTTTTTTTTATTTTTTTTTTGTTACACGCTAGACGCAAACTATTTTTTTCCCTGATTTTTTCCCCCAAAATATAGATGCGCGTTGTACACCAGTGCGCGCAATACACAGCTAAATACGGTATATAAAAATGAAGAAAAAATGGCCATTTGTTAAATTTTTTAGTTAAAAAACATTTTTTCAACATAAAAACACCAATGTGCACATCTTCAATATGTGTAGAAGACGGGTGTATAGTTTCAGAGGAGTTGTGTACACAAACTCTGTACCCTATATAGAATTGTATACAAAATGTAGAAAAAATGGCTAAGTTAAAAACGTGATATTTTTGTTTAAAAATATTTTTTCGGCATAAAAACACAAATGTGCACATCATCAATATGTGTAGAAGACGTGTGTATAGTTTCCGATCGATTGACTGAACAGTGATATTTTTGTTAACAAATATTTTTTTCGCCATAAAAACACCAAGGTGCACATCTTCAATATGTGTAGAAGACGTGTGTATAGTTTCAGAGGAGTTGTGTACACATATAGAATTCAATTGTATACAAAAAGGTATAAAAAAAGTTAAAAAGGTGATATTTTTTTCGCCCAAAAAAACACCAAGGTGCATAGAAGACGTGTGTATAGTTTCAGATCGACCGACTGAACGGTTTCAGAGGAGTTGTGTACACAAACTCTGTACCGTATATAGAATTGCATAGAAAAATTTAGAAAAAATGGCTAAGTTAAAAAGGTGATATTTTTGTTAAAAAATATTTTTTCAGCATAAAAACACCAAGGTGCACATCTCCAATATGTGTAGAAGATGTGTGTATAGTTTCTTGGATTTTTTGCCAATTTCAAAATTACCCAATGTCCAATTTCTTATCTGGAGCTCTCACTCACCTAGAAATATCCTTCTCTGTCAAATCGCTGTGTATGGAGGCCACGTATATTCTGTTGTAGTTCTTTGCTTCACTCGTCAGCTGTTCAATAATCGGCTGGGCTTGTGGCATGTTGCTCGGTCGCCCCACCTACACAGTGAAGGAGCTCATTCATGAATATACGAGTTCACAATATTCGATCGGGTTCAACACAGGTTACAAGTGTCAAGTATTGGTATTTCTGGAATAAAAATTGTGGCTGTGACTGAAGAAATGAGGCCATACTAACACTTGAAACAAGTACATGCACATGAATAATATTACTCTGTGTTAGAAGCATCATGGGCATTTCACCAACTGCATGAAAAATAGTGTAGACCCTAATGTGACTGCAGATTTGTAGGCTGGTCAAGGTCAAGGTCAACAATAGTTGCATTGCCCCGCTACCTCCGTTACAGAGACAATTTAGGAAATGACATAAACTGCCAACCATATTATACCGATGAAGGATCGTTGGAAGTGTGAATGTGAGGAAAGGGGCATAGTGTCATTGTGATCGTTGCAGACACGGACAAACCTGCGTGTCGGCATGCAGTTCGACCAGTCTGTACTGTTCGCTATTCAGACAGTGATGCTTCAAGTGCGTTGGTAAGCTAGACAGGCCACAAATAAAAAAAATGCCCCATTTCACATCAGGTAATGGGATGTGGGAATTATTGCGAAAATACCAATACTTGCCATTTGTAAATGATGTTGAACCAGATCAGACCCTGCAGTCATAATGCTCCATATTACCGTCGAAAATGAAACTCATTTCGTGTTGAGGATAACAATTTTTATCCCGTCAACGCAGTGCCTATGTGCCGTGAAACACGGTGCCGTGAAACATATTTGATATCCTGTCAATACGACCTAATCACAACTCATGCGTGGCATTCGTCTTGGTGACTACTTTTGCTAGTATACTTCTGAGTTGACTGAATAGTCTGATGGAAATGGAACTGTTTACAGTGCGAGGGTTAAATTTGGCAAATAAATACGATATCGCCAGAAAATAAAACATTAAGTTTATGCCATTTTCTGGATGCCAAATCAATTTCCATTACGACCCTCAATTTCCAATTGTGTTTGCTCTCTACCCATTCCTTACGTCATCATTATTAGTTATTCAATTAAATAGCCAAGTAATCTACAAACACTTCCACGCCAACTCAATATATGTCATTTAAAATAAAAATGGCTGCTTCCAGTGATTCCAGTCAGGTAATGAAATAAACGAAACAAAATGGTGTTTTGTGTTATTGATTTATATTCTGGACAGATCGCAATCGTTGCACAATCTGCCCCAAATGAAAATGGATGGGTCTGGTGAATTTTGAGTGTATTTCGTTGAAAAGAAGCTGTAATTTCACATTGTCGGTGACGAAATATAAAGTATCAACAGAACAGTCATTATGTTGCAAAATAGGCCATGAAGTACACGTTAATGGTTAATTCGGGATGCATGGTCGTCATTCTAAATAGGATTAAATCGTAAAGCCGCCATCTTGTTTGTATTTCATTTCCATGATTCATGAACGATGAAAAGAACAGAAACAAAATCGTTGTAACATTTTAAGATTATTCTGGAAATATTTCGATGAGTAAAATTCCTAAAGTCTAAAACAATTATTGATCAATTTACTGTCATGACTGTTGATTAAGGGATTTTACAACCATACTTTATCGAACTATGTTCTGAGCGCCAATGAGTGATGTAATTCGGTTCTAACTTATCTTGCTTCTGAAAGCTAAATTAAATAAATTAAGTTGATTTAAATTCTGTTTTAGAATGTTGACGGGATAAATAGAATAGTAGGTTAGTGCCGTGAATGGGAAAAAATATCTGGCTCGGCACGGAAACTAGATGGGCTCGGCAAGCCTCGCCCATCCAGTTTCCGAAGCCTTGCCAGATATTTTTTCCCGTTCATGGCACTAACCTACTATTCTCTATATCTTCTGGGAAAATACACTGTACATTTCTCTAATTTATGTGTGGAAGAATGTGTTATGATCACTCACTTCAAGTTTCATTAAGATTCTAGTTTTGAGTCTTTTTTTTATTTTATGACTACAAGGCCAGACAAATATGACTTGTGAGGCATCAGGAGAGACTATAATGTCTGCCACCAATAGTGACCCAAACTCTTGTCTGGGTATCGAAAGAACACAAAACAAGTACTGCGTCTGTCGAACGCGGATGCCACCTGCAGCATATTTGAGAAACTGTGACAAAGTGGTTAACCGAAAAGTGTGACGGACGGACGGACAGACAGACGGACGGTCCAAACACTATATGCCACCCGTTTCTTCGAAACCCGGTGGCATAAAAACAAGCAATATGAACTAAATAGTGCACAATAGCTCAATATACTCAGTAATGTATCACAACGTATCTTCAATTTTCTATGAAATGTGAGAAAAACAATTGGTAAAACAGTAGACTTGTTTTAACACAATATATGATCCTAAAGCCATTGATGACCTGAAAAAAGAATAAAACTAGATGGCTGCAGGCCGCGCCCGCCGAGGCATTTGATAGTACTAACAAAATATTAAGCTAAATCTGAAATAACATTTAAGGTAATTTGACCTTGACATTGGGCACAGGGTCAGCATGGGTGGGGCGTAGAATGAAAATACGGATGATGATTAACACATATGTAAAGTTTGAAGTAAATCAGTGAAGCGGTTGCAGAGATATAGCATACGTAAAAACTTCCAACCAAATTTTCATAATACTGGTAATTTCATAATTGACCTTGACATTTGGTACAGGAGCCGCACGGATTGGGTATAGAAATTCTGAATGAAAATATGGATGATGATAAAGACACATGTTAAAGAAGATATAACTAGTTTTGTTTTCGCGATACGCTTATAATGTATTCATCATTTATATATCAAATAAGACAAATTTCACAGTAATCCGACCATTATGTGCCGTTCTTTTACGGATTTCGAATCCCGGACAGCCAGCTTTTCCAGCCGTCACTGCCACTTCCCCTTGCTTTGCTTACCATAGTTATTTCCCTTTGCGGTCACGTGTGTATATGACGCATGTGTAGTACTTTCGAAATGTATACATCAGGGCTTCTAAAATTTTCAGTTTATCGGTTCTGGACCGATTTTTGAAATCTCAGACCGATTGAGATTTGAAAACTAGTCTTAAAAATCGGTCCGAGAAAAATTACCTATTTGCTGCTATTTCCGTATCAACCGTGTAAATGTAACGATTTTGACACCAAGTGATGTCAGTTTTACGACACATATCCGGGGATTATCTGTGTTAACATTGTCGGGTAATAAATCGTTGTGTGTTTGGTCACAAGCATTCGGCAGGTTTCGGCTTTCATCGATATAGTTATACCAATGAAAGCCGAAACACGCCAAATGCCTGTGTGTTTGGTTGCATTTCAACACATTTCTCCACGTATCGATTTTTAATAACACGCACGTGGTAATTGTTTATACAGGAAGGTCTCGATAACCGTAGAGCGGTATATAAATAGACTGGCTTTAGCGTATTTAAGATTCGCCGTTTCTGATGATTTTAAAATAAAATAAAGAACCCATGCACTGTGGTTATCCGTGTTTGTAATATTTATATTACACATTTCATCCCCAAGTTACAAGTAACTGACACGGACTATTCCATATTAAGTGTGGAACTGTTACATTACGCTGTATTAGGGGTATTTTTTTTATAATTCGGGCTACAGCAAAATATATTTTACATTACGCTGTATTTAGGGGTCTTTTTTTTGTATAAATAAAGTATGTACGAATGGCGTAGATCCTGATGAGACAGCTCGTGAATAGCAGGCTCATCGGAATCTACAGTTTGCAATTTTTCCGATCAGGATCTACGCCATTCGTACGTACTTTATTTATACAAAAAAAAATACCCCTAATACAGCGTAATGTAAAATATATTGTGATGTAGCCCGAATTATAAAACACAAGTAACGCAGGGCGACTTACCCTGTGTTACAGACAGAAAATTTGTGTTAGTTTTGCTCATGCGTGTTGATGTAGATCGTGAAGCAAAAATGCGCTGTCTGTGGGCGAAATTGCGAAAAAGCAAGATTATATACGATAGAACCGCGTATTTTCGTCTCGCAAGCTCGCGATCATACTTCGTATTTGCGCGATCAACCTATGCTCGATATCGCTAGAACGCGAGATGGTAAAATGTCCCCAACAGGACACGTAAAAATAGTCTTAGGAGACGATTCTCATGTGCTGCTGAAACATGCTTTTATTAAGAAGTAGAACAAATGTGGACAGACACCAATAATTCTTGACAAAAAACAACAGTTTGACAAAAACAAGATAATCGACGTCTTAGAAGATTCTTATGTGCCTCATCGATACCTTCAATTTGATATATGACATGAGCATAATCGGTCAAAAATAAAATTTGACCCTAATTTGACCCCACGGGCCACGCCCATTTTTTACCCCGGGGTCACCATTTTCACAACTTTGAAAGAGCATTGTAAATCGATCATTCCTACCAAGTTTAGTCGAAATCCGGCCAGCGGTTTATGAGAAGATTTTTTAAGAATTTATGCTATTTTTTAGACGGCGGCCATCTTGGATTAGCGATGACCTCCATTTTAAAGGTACATGCCCACGCAGCAGGTTACACTGTACTACTACTTTTCATTTTCTGTCATGCCTTATATGAGCCATGTCTACCCAATAACGAGTTATTTTTAATTATGGCGCGTGTTAATTGGTGTTAAATCGCATTTTATATGCCGCGACCAGAAAGGGTATTTTCCGACCTCGTGCTATTTTTACCAATACGCGTCACGTGACACGGTCAATCATATCACATCTTTGATATGCGCAGTGAAGTATCGAAGTGGAGAACAAAAATCTCTGTTCGAATCCAAATCTAAATCTCCACGTAACTCTTTCCATTTGGTGATCTGGTCGCCAATATTAACCACTCTCTCTGTACTGCCTGTCCCTCAGACATTTCGCCTTTCATACAATTTCCGTCCTGGACATGTTGATATCCTTGTTTACATATTGGGAAGCCTACTGGCGTGCGTAGTATACTGCGCATACGCACCGCAAGGCGTGATGTAAAAGTCGTCGACCCCGCACATTATCAAAATAGACTGTTAACGCCGCGCGTCGCTAACAGTAAATTGATAATTAATAAATGATTATATTTGTATAGCGGGCACTCGTAATTTTTAGAACTGGTGGAATAGTGACAATTATACACTTATTTAATTCCTATAAAGAACATTTTGTGCCTACTGCGTGGGCATGTACCTTTAACAAATCTGAAAAGGCTTAAGTTTGGCTACCATGGGCCAAGCGGTTCATGTGAAGAAGAATTTTGAAATCTCTAATAAAAGAACGACCTTTTGACCTTTCGGCGGCCATCTTGGATGACATAACCATCCGATTTCGACAAAGAATGCACCAGAGTGATCGCCTCATTGATGCCTTCAAGTTTATATATGACAGGACCATATTCGGTCAAAATTAAATTTAACCCCACGGGCCATGCCCATTTTTTACCCCGGGGTCACCATTTTAACAACTTAGAAAGAGCATTGTACATCGATCATTCCTACCAAGTTTTGTCAAAATCCGGCAGGCGGTTCTTGAGAAGATTTTTGAAGAATTTGTGCTATTTTTAGATGGCGGCCATCTTGGATTACGTAATGACGTCATTTTAACAATTTTGTAATCCCCCTACCTAAGGACTATGACCATGAAGTTTAGTGACTATAGGCCCAATGGTTACCGAGGAGAAGACGTTTGAAAATGTTCACGGACGACGACGGACACATTGCGGTAACAATAGCTCAGGTGAGCTAAAAATAGGATTTATTGGCAGAATTGTGAAACAAAAAATTATTATTTCCAGATATTCCCGCGCTGTTTTGCTGTTTTTTTTTAAAAAACAATCGTACTTTTTAATTGTTTTCCGTACTTCCGTATTTCTAACGTATTTTCCGGAACAAATACGGAAAAATCGTAACAGTTGGCAGCTCTGCTGATGGACAATCATATTGCATTACTATAGCAACCGGAGACATATATTCGATGAAATGTCATGGGCTAGCACATTTTGGTGTCATCGCAAGATGCTGGACCTCCTCGGGCTAAGGGTATTATCAACTATTTTAAGAAATTTAAGTTGTATTAAAAGTGTACATATACTGTAAAGATTCTAATAGACGTACATGCTCTAAGAGACGCCCACCCCCCACTTTTCACGTTGAAAATGACACATTTTTTGGCCGATTTTCACGAAATTAGTGCCTCTAATAAACGCCCAGTACCGACTTGAAACAAAATCGGAGCTAATTGTCAAATTAGATTTGTTTTCTTTCCATTATTTCGAAAGCAACTGCCTTTAAAATTGGGGAAAAAACATAATTGCTACTTTCACTTTCAAAAGCGGAAGCGAAATTCGACTGTTTCCGGTGTCACAGTAAATTCCTCATCAGCTGTAGCTATTTGCACGGACACAGGGTGATCAGAATTTACACGGTTACGGAGACGCCATTTTCAAAGCATCTGAAACCCGACAGATCCATGGCTGAAAGTATGAAAATCTGTCAATACTGAAAAGTGCCAACGGCACGTAACGAATGCCGTAGGCACGACCGGGGTGAGAGCACGAGAGGGGGTGCTAACCCCTTCTCGTAAGGGGGGTACGGGGGATCTCCCCCGAAAATTTTGAACATTCAGAGTTGCTTAGACAGCATTTAATGATATTTGTGACTTTGTCAAATTGCATGATTATAGCAATTAGCAGCATGGGCGAAACAGTGGCTTGTAACATTTAATCCATCTAAAACTGATGCTATGATTTGTTCATTAGCTAGATATACAGAGCCATCTCTCTATTTCAACGATATCCAACTTCATTTTGTTCAACATCACAAACATTTGGGTCTAACACTCAGTCACGATGGTACCTGGCATGAACATATTTCAAATATAATTAAGTCTGCATCGAAGGTATTAGGTTCTATGAAAATGATCAAATTTAAAATAAACAGAAAAACTCTACTTATTTCTCGGCGTGTCTACTCATTTTCCGGTCTACTTATTTCCCGGTATGTGTACTTATTTCCCGGCGCGTGTATTTATTCACAGGTGTGTATCTATTTACCAGGGTCTTTCGTGGTAACCAACGATCACCTACATTTTAGTTCTGCAAAATAGCGTTCTGATTCCATACCATGCAATATTAAGCATTTTGAGACGATCCCCGTATGCCGAGTAACATCGACCCGCCTCAATTCGTGCGCGCATGCTCAGAACTGCTTCCGTCCACTCATATCCCGGTCCACTGAATACCCGTTACACCGGGCGTCTTAGAATCTTTACGGTATATCCGTAAATATCACATCTCCTAATTGCAAAAGCGACCATGTTGATGGTCATCTTGAAACTGACAGTCATGGTGACACCGTATATGATTAGCTTGTTGGTGCATTAGTTTCAATAATGTTTAATTCTAAAAATAAATACAGCACATGTGGTGGTTAATGTAGAACTTATTACACCAGAGACTGATTGAATTACATATCGTTACCATGCATTGTATTTATTTTCCAATGTTTGCAACTCACGACCAAGGGTTAATTTAAATTATTGTCACCTGTGAAGACATATGCGGGATACTTAATGTGGGAGAAAGCCATGCATGTTTGTAATAAGCATACCCATGCCATTCATCATACCATACTACATACTGCCTTGGCCAATGATCATCATGCTCACTTAATTGTGAAACACTTTGAAACAGTTCTTCAATACTCAAACTGATTGAAGTACATCCGTATTTGTCTTTGAATTATCACACAGAATATCACACTATATACATAACAATGTTAGTGTTGTTTAATTACTGAAAACTGCAGCTTCATCGTCAATATTATTGAGCATCTGATCATTTTGGCGGCCATTTTGAATATATAATTATAGCATTGTATACCTGGATATGTATATGTTATCAAATGATTTGATTTGTATACCTCAAACTGGTATGTATACATGTAATATGAAAATACTGTTTATAACAACTCCATACAGTAAAGAATAGAACAGAACAAGAACATTTTGGTGGCCATTTTGAATTTTCGGACAATTGTGGAAGGATATTGCAATGTATATGTGTTTCAACTTTATGAATGTCTGTAATTGTTCGTAACAGCCCACGGCTCGCAGAAAAATATTGTAAAACAGCCATTTCGGCAGCCATTTTGAAATTTATTGCCATTTACGGATGTAATTAAATGTAAGATGTATTCTAAATCATTTTACATTCAAATTGCGACTTAATTATAGCAATTTACCCGGTTAATATTGATCAGACTTAAAGTTAACAGTCCTTAATAAAACAATATAATAATGTTCGGTGACCAGGTCAAGGTCTAATATTTTCCCTGATTTTTTCTCTTACTTATAGTTATCGCGTAACTGTATGCATTAAGCATATCTATTAGAGGGGTAGAGGCATCAACATGAGCCACCTCGTCGAGACAGTTTAAGTGAGCGTTAACAACGCATACTTTCATTGAGAAATAAAAAAAAAGACACATTGGGGGAGCGGGGCTGGGAAGCAAATGTAGTAGATTGTAGAATTTTAAAAAATAGATTGTAGAATTTGAAGAAAAACAAAAAATGTTTTTCTTTATTTCTTCTTTTCATCCCAAAAGTATATGTTGTTACCACCCATTTGAACCTCTTTAACTGTGTACATAAATATCGTTTATGAACTTGGATGTGCAGCATAAATTCTGTATATTTAGTTAATACCAAATTGAATTATCATAAAAATCTGGTTACGTTATAAACATCGATTGGAAAAAGTTGCAAAAGGACGAAATTATGTACAGTACACATTTCTTTTTGCATGCGCGACCCACCCATCCCCGCGATCTTCCTCAGCGCGGACATGTCACTGTGATTCGCGGCGACGATTAGTCACCGCGATCGTTGAAAATGGGTCACCCTGACTGAAACCAGCCAGGCCCTAAGGGTGATTCGCGGTGTTTCGCGGTGTTTCGCGGTGACGGTCACCGTGTATCACGATGACGTCTGCATGCATTACAGGTAAATATGCAGGCAAGGTTTTCGTGCCAATGTACGGTATTACATGTTATTTTTCACGTCACCTTTGGTATTGTATATGTATATAAAATACATACAGCTACAGGCACCGCAAAACCCGCTTTTTTTGTTATTGACGCAACCGATTTAACTATAGTGCAGAATATTGCCGCAATCTCTCGCAAAACTTCCTGTGGCCATTTGCGGCATAACGAAACTAAAAATGTGGCCTGTCGGCACACGAATGCCCCCGCTGGCAGCCAAAGAAAACGAGGCATATTTGATTACAAGCCATTTACCCGAGTACGGACGGACGCCGGTAACACTATATGCCCCACTCACCATTCGGTTGCGGGGGCATAAAAAGGTGAAGGTGAAGGTCGAAGTACTGGGTGGTGGAGTGTGTAGGGCTGTCATATGTATCATGTGTATAAATACTTTAGCGATTGGCAAAATATTGAGATATATTGTAGAATTGAGAAACGTTGACGTAAGATTTGTAAAGTGCTAAGTAAATTTAAAGTGAAAAGGTCAAGGTCAAAGGTCAAGGTCGAAGTGGGTGGCGGAGTGTGTGGGCATGTTCTAGTATCATGTGTATATTATTTAAGCGATTGGCAAAAGTAGAGAAGTTATTGTAGGATTGAGAAAGCTGCCCCAAATGCAATCACGTGCCAAGCAAACATTTAAAGTGGAAAAGGTCAAGGCCAAAGGTCAAGGTCGAAGTACTGGGGGGTGGAGTGTGTAAGGGATGTTCATATGTATCACGTGTATAAATATTGACATAATATGTGAAGCCATGTAGAAGTTAGTAAAAGAATATAATATCGGGACGTACAGACGGGACGGACGTACGGACGGACGCTGGTAACACTATATGCCCCCGTACCTTTCGGTAGCGGGGGCATAAAAATGCCCGGTGTTCCTCAGCAAAAGCAAAATATTCTGCGGCGTTTTACGACAGAATGACTCGGAAAATGCGACGAATCACCGTGTTACTACTTTGTACATGGTTTGATTGAATGGAGTTGACCGTACCGATTTCCATCACGTTACACGCTGGAGTTCAGCCGAATAAACGTAGAAACTATAATCCAAAACGATAAAGTTTGTTTATTCGCCGAGAAGGAACGTAAATTTTACGCCTCTATAAGATTCGTTCTTTCCCGTTAGCAACCTTAAAATACATTTCTATATCACGAAAGAACGATAATTAGCGTTCCTCCAAATTTTTTTCGCCAACGTGTCTTCATCATCTAAGGTATGCTAATTTTCGTTTCTTTGCAGACGCAGTGTAGAAACAAATTTTGTTTCTTCTTGTCTACGGCTCCAAGACGAACAGCATTTGAAGTTACTGTGTAAAAAATGTGTATACTACAGTATAATAATCACATTTTGCAATCGATGGTTATTGATTTTATGTAAATTAACATTTTCGTCTCATTGCGTCGACGGGCCAAGAAACCTAACTTTAGAGAAATAAATGCACATTCCTTCACAGGGTTGAAATGAAATTTAAGGTTCTTAATTATCGTTTCTACGGGAAATTGAAATTGAACGGGTTTAACGTCCCAGCAGACAGCAACAGCTAAGGTCATAAATTATAGAGACGGGACCACAGTTTAAAGTCTCACCCTGCAGACCAGTAGGATGGAAATACTATGAATGATGCCCAAGGCGATGTTTGAACCCACAACCTCCAGTTTGGAAGTCGGGTGTTCTAAGCCCTATGCCACAACCCATCCCTTATAAACGAAGGAAAGAAATGCCCCTAACAAGCGACCATACGTACTTAGAATAACAACTGACGTAACGCGCGGTAAACTGAAATGGCCTACGCAGCGCTCCAGGTATGCTGCGTATTTGCGTAAATACCCAATTAACATTGCCCAAAACCCAATTGAAATCAGAAGTAGCGAGTATCAAAAAGCAATAACAAATGTGTGGTACCTTTATCATGCTACAGAAAACAATAACCAGACCACAAATATAGCATATTTTTCTTATTTTCCATGAAAACACATCTTGATATTTCATTAGAATTGTCTCCAAGGAGACAATCCTAATGAAATGCCAAGATATGTTTTCATTTCGAAGCAAACTATTCAATAATTGCTGTCTGTTGATGTGTAAACAGTAGTGTGATTTTATTTTACCCAATTAAAATATTGAAATACCAAATTGCTTCAGATATGGAGTGAAAATACTCAATTACTAATTCCTTATCTGGAGCCTGGGCCTACGTGACAATTGACAAAATGTTCACGGTGTGTAATCGATCTTATTTCCTCGACACCATATGAAACCCGACTCGACAAACACAAATTAAGTTGTTGATTTCTGAATTTGTCAATTGTTCTCATGTGTTAACAAAACATGTTTTATTAAGACATCGGACAAATGTGAAAAGAAAACCTGAATACATTGGTATTTCTTTACAAAAACATATTTTGACAAATTATGACAATCGTCTTATGAGACGATTCTCATGTGCTGCAAAAACTTGCTTTTATCAAGAAATCAAACAAATGTGAAAATGCACAAGCTAATGCGTAATTATTAATTCATCAGCGGTGCGATGACGTGAGCGACTATACATAGCGTGGTTTTGGCATGTTTTGGCATACGATTTGCCCATGCATGTGTAGACAGCATGCGTGTTGGATTTGCGTTCTACGTAAGTATATGCATATAAAGCATGCTAGTTCGAATTGCGTTCTATGCATGTACGTACATGTAGTGTATGCGCAAAACTCAATTTCAACACGCATGCATTCGACACACACTTAATGACATCAACAAACATATTTCCGAAGCGGAAGGCGACATGGTGAAAAGGTCGAGGCGAAAACGCGAGAATGAATACAATAGAATCTCACGTTTTCGCCTCGCATTTGGTCTTGCGTTTTCGCGATCTTGTGTATATGTCGATGCAGTAGCCTAACCAATAACACATATCGAAATATGTTGGTGTTTTTTTTGCTCAATAAACGTGTATTGGCAGGCAGCACATGAGAATCGTCTCCTAAGACGATTATCATGTTTTGTCAAATTGTGTTTTGTTGTCAAGAAATATAGATGTTTGTCCACATTTGTTCTATTTCTTAATAAAAACATGTTTTTGCAGCAAATTAGAATCGTCTCCCAAGACAACGTTTACGTGTCGTATTAGGAGGGACATGTGGCAACCTCGCGTTTTCGTCTTGATATATCATATATAAATATTTATGTTTCGTTTTCAAATAAAAATCAATGTTTATGATGACATCATGTGTCGGTCAACATCGTAATGACCGAATATTTTACGCCTGCCGTACACGGTGGACGAATGCGCAGACACGGATCCCGTGAATAATCATTTACGTCAAGACTACGTGCGAACTACGTCATGAGTTCTGTCACAAAATACACTTTCAAGGCAAAATACGAAAAAAAAGAAAGTATTTTTTCCTAAAAATGTTTGTCGCCATGTATATACATAGCATAGATAATCATCATCCTGTCAATTTCAATAACAAGTTACAAGGCACGTTTCTATGTACATTAGAGGTGCAACGATACGGTCAAACCCGTATTGCGATATATTGCGATACAACAAACCCATATTGCAATACGTATTGCGATATTATAACATGTATGAGTGAGTGAGTGAGTGAATAGGGTTTAACGTCCGCTTTTCTGACATAGAGGTACAAGCCTCAGGGAGTCTACACGCAGACGGGTCAACGGGGTCGAGTCCCATTTCCACCTGTCAATGGGGGTAATATCCAAAACTTCATGAACTCAATATTTACAATCAAAAGATATATTCGTCTGAAATTAGAACAACATGATCTGGTGCCAGGCCCTCGCCCACACCAGCATTTTTTCCCCATTTTTTTTTTATCCATCCCTAAAAGTAATAGGATTAGCGCTAATTTCCTTTTATATATGGGGGCTAGCCCCGACTCAACTCTCACATACAAGAAAGCCAAAAATGTACATGAGGGCCAAATCCGGTATAGTGGGTTCCGGAAAGTATGAACCCAATCGTTAAGCCAGTTTAGTCGCCTTTTACGACAAGCAATGGCTACTGCAGCACTATTCTCAGGATCAGTTGATCCCGCCCCGGTGCCTGCACGGGGCTAACATGTATGAACAAATAATAATAAAAACAAACAGGCGATAAAGAACAGTCTTTATTGTTTATTATTGTCATGAAAACACATCAAAACACTGTGTGGGTCAGGACTTTGCCCAGAAACGGTTGACATTAATGATTATTTCTGGACGAGAGGAAATTAGAGGGAAGTGATCAAAATCATATTTTCCCTGATTTTTTCTTACTTATAGTTATCGCGTAACTGTATACCGTATATTGCTAGCCATAAGTCTACCCGCCCCATAAGTCAAGGCACGAAAATGAGCCCAAAAAATCAGTCTTGAGCCAAGTCGCGGCCCATAAGTCGACTACTGAAAATTCGTCGGCTACTGGGTGCAGGCGAAATTAGGTCATGAATCGCGTATTGCTTGGCTACGTTTTGTGCTTTCTGTAGTTTGTTTGAAGCAAATATGCTTCGCATAAACGTAGAAAATATATAATATGCTTACTGTACTATATTTATCGACTGTCACCCCCAGTGAAATGTAAAGGTCGCGTTTGAAATATTTTAGTACACACATGTTCAATCGATGTGTTGTAAAAATTGGCTGTTACGTGAATTGGACAAACTTCATAATAAACTAGTTAATTAGTTGCAATAATGTTGTTTTGTTATTACAATAATACTTGTGTACAAGCATAAACATCATTAACTGCTACAGAGACAAACTAATTGTATTTCTATCAAGTAAATAATGATAATAGTAACTGGTCACAAATATTAGGAGGATAAATAGAACAGCCGTTACCTGGCAATTTCACAGCTGATCGGGTTAATGACCGGATACAGTGGCTTGTTTGATTTCAAGTCTGAATTGACTGGTGATGTGTGCAGTGCTTTTCTCTCATTTTTTGGCTGTGACGGGAGAAATGGGGGGGGCTTATGGTATTTGCGACCAGTGTAGCTGCTGATCAAATTGCACATCCATTTTAGTATGAGAACATTCTATTTTGCTTGTAGCAAATGTAGTAGATTGTAGAATTTGAAAATAAATTGTAGAATTTGAAGAAAAAAAATATATCTTTATTTCATCTCAAAAGTATATGTTGTTACCACCCATTTGAACCTCTTTAACTGTGTACATAAATATCGTTTATGAACTTGGATGTGCATAAATTATGTATATTTACTTAATACCAAACTGAATTATCATAAAAATCGGGTTACGTTGACATCGATTGGAAAAAGTTGCAAAAGGACGAAACTACATAGGTAATCGCCGAAATTGTCCGTGATATTTACAGACTTTTTCATGTTTTCTGACAATAGAGTTAGTCATATTTGGTTGTAATAAACAGTTAGTAATGTCATACACAATACTTGTTTTCGGCATAAAAGGATTGCATTAGAATATATTGATTTCGTGTATTTAATTCTTTCACACTTTTCGGCGAAAAAGAAAGTTGCAATCATGGGCGGAAGCATCCGCTGTGTAGGCCACGACTCGGTTCGTCAGGTGGCGCTTTCTCGCACGCGCACGTTAAAACACGTGTTTGCATGTGTTTGTTTGTCTGGTTGAGAGTATTCAGAGGGGGTTAACTCTACCTCGTTCATGATCAATCGCTGATAGATCTATTGCCGACGTCTTTCGCAACAGTAACCTGTCAATCATGACATAAGGGCTGCCTTTACTTACCAGCGATTGGCTGTACTGTATAAATAACTTCGCCACGAGAATAACACGTGTTTTGAACTGACAATTATAGTAGCCAGAAGCAATGTTTGGCTCGTGGATTATTGAAACTATCGATCCTTGACTTTTATTGTCACAGCGGGTAGGCATGATTTTAATGATTCGCATAAGGATGTGATAAAAATTTGGTCAAACAATCGGGTGTCGTAAAACAAATGGAGATTTAGGTCACTGTGTGGGAAATGAACCCAGGTAACAGTACGGTATACACACGGAATTTGCTGTAAAACTTCCAGATGTGTTGGACATCCGAGATTACCCACTACATGTATTAGTCATCTAATTGTGGCGTGTTTATTACAAATATTGACTTCTGTCATAATACAACTTATGTTTTGAATGATTTTGAATAATTTTACACAATTATTTTAACACAAGATGGCGACCGAGAATATGGTGTAAATATCGCGATACGCGAAAACCGTACCGCGATACGTATCGTCAGGATGACATATCGCAATATAAAATTTCGGACTTCGTAGAGTAAAGTATTGCAAAATAGTACGGCTCGGCAGCCCGAAATACTGGGTTCGCGCCTGGTTTGTATATCAAACAGCGTATGCCTTGATCAGCACATGCTGATCTGGTGCTACGCTGACCACAATCAGTATGCAGCATGGTTTAATTGTTCAATTTATCCACGCGGATAGCGAGTACACGTTTTTTTCTTGTGGTCTTTTGTCACTGTGCCACCGCGGACATAACGTATTTAAAGTGGTCGATCACCGCGGGCATAGCCTACCTGTCCCCCGCGATCACTGTTTCATGCAGTGGGATCGCGGTGACAGCATCCCCGGTCACTGTGAAGCACTGCCCTAACGTTATCATGGTCGTTCACGGAGGATCACCGCGATTTGCAAAATAAAACATTTTTGTTTGTATGAGAAACCATGAATTATGTGAGAGCGTGCGTGTGTATGTGTACGTGTGCGTTTGCATTTTGATGTAGCTAGAGTCGAACATAATGCGATATCACTATTCTATATGTACACGAGTTATGGTGTTAGCTGCTTAGACACGATGACATCAATGTTTGTCAAATTGGCACGGGTGCATACTCAAAACACATTAATAAACAATAAAAAACATTATAATCGTTTCCTAAAATAATCAGAATCGTCTCGCGTTTTCGCGATCTCGCATTCCGCTTTTGAAAATAAGTTTTGCTCTAACCCAAATTTTCTGTCGTAACTTGGGGCGACTATCACTGCGTTACAGAAAGAAAATTCGGATTAGTCTTGCTCATTCATGTGCGGCGAGTTTGCAAAATGCGAGATTGAATATGATAGAATTTCGTGTTTTCGTCTCGAAAGTTCGAAAACGCGAGGTTGCCACATGTCCCTAATAGGACACGTATTATGAGACGATTCCCATGTGCTGCAAAACATGTTTTTATTAAGAAATAGAACAAATGTGGACAAACATCTATATTTCTTGACAACAAAAACATAATGTTACAAAACGTGATAATCGTCTTAGGAGACGATTCTAATGTGCTGCCAATACACTTTTATTGAGCAAAAAAAACAACAACACATTTCGATACGTGTTATTGGTTACTGCAACGCATCGTCGACCTACACACAAGATCGTGAAAACACGAGACCAAATCGCGAGGCGAAAACGTGAGATTCTATTGTATTCCGCATTCTCGCGTTTTCTCCTAGCTATCTCGCGTTTTCGCCTCGACCTTTTCACGATGTCGCATTCAGGCTTTTGGAAATAAGTTTGTTCGTGTCATTATGTGTGTATAGAATGCATGCGTGTTGAAATTGAGTTTTTCGCATACATTACATGTACGTACGTAGAAGCAATTCGTACTAGCATGCTTTATATGCATGTACGTACGTAGAACCAAATCCAACACGCATGCTGTCTACACATGCATGGGCAAATCGTATTTCCAAAAGCGGAAGGCGAGATCGCAAAAACGCAAGATTGTAACATAACCCCAACTAGTACATTTGCGACATCATTTTCAGTCTAGCTGCACACTGAAATCTAGGGTGCACACTGGGTGTTTACAATCATCAGTTGGTAATCCAGTTTCACGTGCAAAGTGTGTCTGACCTTTAGAATTCGGCGGAAACAAACATACCAAAACCACGCTATGTAGTCGCTCACGTCATCGCATCGCCGATGAATTGATAAAATTTTACGCATTAGCTTTTGCATTTCAACAATTGTTTGATTTCTTGATAAAAGCAAGATTTGGCAGCACATAAGAATCGTCTCGTCTAGATTCTAATGTTTTGTAAAAAAAAAATTGTTGTCACATTTGTTTGATTTCTTAGACTGCAAACAATTGACAAATTCGGAAATCAACAACTTAATTTGTGTTTCTCGAGTCGGGTATCAGATGGTGGCGAGGAAATATGATCGATTATACACCGTGAAAATCTTGTTGGAATGTAAATGTCAATTGTCACGTAGGCCATTTCAGTTTATTCTAAGTACGTATGGTCGTCGCTCGTTAGGGACATTTCTTTCCTTCCTTTATAAGAGATGCGTTGTGGCCTAGGGCTTAGAACACCCGACTTCCAATCTGGAG
This sequence comes from Conchocele bisecta, assembly GCA_029237695.1. Taxonomy (NCBI): domain Eukaryota; kingdom Metazoa; phylum Mollusca; class Bivalvia; order Lucinida; family Thyasiridae; genus Conchocele; species Conchocele bisecta. The sequence continues at coordinate 7,499,845 of CM055272.1, forward strand.
GTTGTGGGTTCAAACATCTCCTTCGGCATCAAACATACCGTCATAGTATTTCAAGCCAGCCATGGGTAAACGTTTGCTGTGGCTCTAGGGCACTGTTTGAATCCAAGGCCGAACGTTATTGTTACATGGTTTTTACATGATTTCCGTCTAAAATATCATGTAATTTGAGCAAAATGTCAGGAATTCCAGTACGCTGACAAGGCGCGATGTCGTGTATTTGTTATGTTTACGTCAAATTATGTTCACAACGTCGGCCGTTCGTTCCGTTACAACCAACGTAAGTAAAAAGCCATGGGTAAATAGCACGCGCTTGTACGTTTGAACACGGTTGTAGGCGGTATCAAACAATGGCAGCCATACAGGTAACAATTTAAAATAAGCAATGTTTGGGAAATAAATTGTCAACATAACGCCCGTCACATTTTCCCCAGTCACTTTTTTTAATGAAAAAAACCCAAATAACATGGTTGTTTTTGGCCATAAACCAAAAATTAGAATGTATGCCCATGCAGTCCAAGTGTATGTGGCTACTGCTGATTTTTGCAAAATGAACATTAATCAGTATTTAAGTTGCAATGTCAATCATAACAACCGTCACTTTCTATTAATTGTCAAATTGTCAAGCATAACGGCCACTCACTGTGGATACAAATTGGCATTAAATAACACGATTTTTTGATGATGATAATAATGGATTGAATGAATAATTAATGCAGTGTTTCAATATCGGTGTGAAAAGTGTTGAAAACACTTACTGGAGATGACAATAATAAAATTGTAGTTGGTGAAAACAAGTAACTCCCGTCACTTTAATATAAGCAAGATGCTGAGACATGGCAGGGGTTGAAAAAATCCTTTTGTTCCACTCGCCAAGCTGGGCAAGTACAAAAAAAAAGTACTTGCCCAGGTCAAAAAGTTACTTGCCCATTTTTTTAAAAAATAAAATGCTATTTCCAGTATTTGTAATGTTGCATCCTATTTAAAAAAAAAAGCTTTTAAATATATATGATCATTACCAAAACGTACGAGACATATTCACTATTATTGTTATTTATATTTTAAGTATTAAATGAACTTTATAAACAAACAAATAAATATTATTTATCGGGAGATCAACGTCGTTTTTTCTTCAACGTTTTTTAGCAGCGAATTTGCTCAGAGGCTTGCACGCTTCTTATTTTCTATAAGCGTTGAGTGACATAGATTTTGTTTAATTTATAGTGGCTATATTTGCATGCTGCCTTAATTACTAAATTCAATGGTTTAGGACCCGGTGCCGACCGTTTCGTCCCAAGCCGTTATGTTCGGTGTCTGAAATGCGCGTTAACCCAACTGTATACGAGACGATATATGTGGCCGCGTATACACTAGTCTATACTCGCAGTCATATTATTTGTTACAGCCGACAAATAATCCGTGAATTAAACTGGCCCGATATGGACCGTGTTCAAAATCGCTAGCGATTCTACCCGTAACCGTGTACATAGACACTGCTTGAATCTTACTTCTGCAAATTGACATAAACTGAAAACAACAAATGGTCGCTGAATTAATACCATTTGTTGGCCGTTATCTATGGAATTAATTGGCAATTTCTTCAGAAAAAAAAATCCTGACCAAATCTTTCACTCGCCAAACTGGGCGAGTGCCTGTAGAAAGTACTCGACCGCCACAAAAAGCACTCGCCATGGCGAGCTGGGCGAGTGAAATTGCAACCCCTGCATGGGAAACACTTGCCATATTGTATTTTATTTAAATTTAAAGGATTTCATCCACTACTTGCAAGAAGAGTTTACCTGCACATAAAATTGAAAGGGATAAGCAGATGTTTTAGAAAATAAATTGTCAACATAACGCCCATCACATTTGTCAGGTCATTACTTTTAGTGAAAAAAACCCAACTAATTTGCTTGATCACCTACCTTTTTTGGCCATAAACCAAAAATTTGAATATAATGTTCATGGAATCCAAGTGTATGGGGCTATCTCTGATTTTGCACACTGAACATTAATTGGTAAAATAGTTGCAATTTAACATACATGTCAATCATAACAACCACCACTTTCTAGTAAATGTCAAATTGTCAAGCATAACGGCCACTCATTGTGGATACCAAATGGCATTAAATAATGTGATTTTTTTATGCTTGTAATAATGGATGGAATAAATAATTAATGCAGTGTTGCAATATCAGTGTGAAAAGTGTTAAAAACACTTCATAGATATACGAAAATAATAAATATAGTTGGTGAAAAAAAGTAACGTCCGTCACTTTAAAATAAGCAATATCCCGAGACATGGGAAACTCTCGCCATATTGTATTTTCTTTAAATTTAAAGGATTTCCTCCACTACTTGCCCAATAAGAGTTTACCTTGCACATTAAAATTGAAAGGGATTAAGTTTTTTAGGAAATAAATTGTCAAAATAACGCCCATCAACTTTTGTCCTCCGGCGTCAAACTTAATGTGCTTTGATCAAACTACAGTCGAACCTGTTGATGAACAACGACCGGCAAAAGGAAGTGGCCAAAGTGGTCGTTATGTTGAACAGGTGGTGGTCGTTGTTTCCAATGGGTCGAACATTTTCCCAGTTTCAAAATATCAAATAGTTCGGCCACTGGTATTTTTATTGTTAATACACGTCAGAATTCGTTGTTACTAAACGGCACACGTTTACAACGGCTATATTCGCCTTTCCGGCACGATACGCCAGCCAAATCGAATTCGGCACGCTTCTTTTAATCTGTTCGATTATACGGCCAAATTCGGACTTCCGGGGCCAACCCCCCGGGCAGAGAAATCCCAGGCAAACGAAAAACTCAAATTTTAAGTCGTATTTTTTTTTTTTTTTTAATGTACCGCTATTAACGGCGCCGGTAACCTGGTGTAACCGTTTGCTGGTACCAAGGGACTGTGACCCAGCTCAGTTATCCGGCATCACCGATGTTCGGGGAACCAGTCGCTAAACTAATTTCATGGGCTGATTAAACCCTGACACGATGTCAATAAAATCGCGGTCAATTGAACAACGTGATCGGTCTGTATATTAGTTCACAAATATACTCGACCGCGTGCCTTTTGTCCACAGATTAAATTACCGATTATTATTTAAAATCAAACTGTTTATTAAAACATGTTTAAAATGTGGAAACATAGTCTCTTGGGCCGTAGGTTTCTCGTTTGGGGCGAAAATGAACATACTGAAAGGGATACTAACTCTGTATGTTATGGTTTCGTTTTTTATTTTCATAAAATGTTAGCATGTAAATAAAAACAAAACTGTTCCATTTTAAATGTCTTTCTTTTCTTTATGGCACTTGTTTACGAATTTCTAACAATAAAGAAACCAACGGTTCAACATTATAATCCGGGTTAGGTCACGTTGTCTACGTAATTACCAATTATCACACGAGGTTCGCATGCAACCTTCGACCATTGGTAAACAAAAATCGGATTATTAATTTTTCTTGAAGGTTGTTTGTTTGTTTCATTGATATTAAATTTGTATACATATGCAGTTGATTTATCAAAGGGTGGTGACAAAGTAAGTATTTAATTCAGCACATATCGGCCGCGATAATGCCGAATAACGCTAGGCATAAATTGACAAACAAATAATAAAACCATCGCTTACAATGGTGGGGTAGCCAATTACCCGACAGAATATTCAAATTCCCGGACTGATAACAATTACCGGAAATCGGACGGAAAAAAATCCCCGATTCGTTATACCGGCTTATTTTCGTTATACGGCAGATTTCATCTCAAAACGAATATGCCGTTATTTAGTAACGAAATTCTGACTGTTATATTTTATGCAGATTTATATGCATATAATTATGCATGCATAGAAAAACGTCTTGGCTGTATAATACACTTCCACCAGGACATTTCGCTATTGCACGATCGTGGATGGAATTGAATCGATCTTGCTTTTCATTAATTAAAAATCGCACGAAAATGGCCTAAAATTAGTCAATTTATTTTTTGGTTTTTGTTGTCATTTCTTGTTAAGTGTTCTTGGAACCCAGCCTCGCTTTGGAAAATTATATACAAAGGGGAGTATTTATCTTCATGATAAGTATATTCCCGCGGCCTTTAGCTTTTGGTGCAACCATTTACTAGCTTGTCGTAATTACATGTAAGTGGTTTAATTTAGCATGACCATTAGTATTTCAACACCTTCAGTTAGAAATTAATAACGGTCATATAGTCTGTATTAAAATCGATAGCCAACGTGGCGCGGCCTGTGAAAAACCACGAGTTTTTTGTTAACAAAAATATTTCATTAGAATGCGTTCAAGTAGAGTAACCAACACGTGCTAAGGTGTCCAAATTCAGGTGAGTGAAACACCAGGCTTATTTTGCTTTCTGTCCAATGTAACTGTTATACTATCCTGGGGTTGAAGCCTGATTATTTTAAGGGAGCCTTATGACGAATTGGCAATGTCGCTGACGTAATATACTGAGTTTGTTTTTAATTAGAGATTCGCGAGCAACTTTGTAAACCCATAGGCCAGAACATACGCGGGAATATCCAGTGCCTGGTCTGGTCGCTAATGCAATAATGCCGGGGATTTGTCGGAGAGATCTGTGAACCCAATTCATATTAAATAAAAACGTTTGTCGTGGTCACTTTGTAGTATGGTTCCGGTCGCTTAGGAATAATGCTATGCTGCGCATCCGGACTGGGGTTACCAGTCTGAGTGTGGACTACGTGGATGATGTCGCAACCCCGTTGTTTTAGTGATCTTTGATTATGGCCTTGTGGCCCGCCCGGTGTGAAATTTATTTAACTTGACACGGCGCAGGTGTGTTTGAAAATCTTCGTCACTGTAGACGAGATCAGCATCGTTGTAAACAAACAGTTTGCCAGCTAATGATCGAGTTTTATGACTTGCGCGGAATTGCATTATGCCTATTGGAACATACACGTACACGGGGAAAACATATCGGGAATTACCTCGTTAATGGTGTTTTTTTATGCAATTTTTTATTTTTTCATTGAAAATGTTTAATCTCGCCAAAATGACACCGGACCAATCAATCGGGCAATGGTAAAATTGTTTTCATTTTTCTGTCCGCAATTCTGTCAGCAAATTTTCCCTTGTCCCCTTGTCGCCGAGCTGGCCGGAGTTTTGTTGATGAAAGGAAAAAATCGGCGATTGCGAGGTTGTTTTCGTTTTATTTGTCAACAAAACACGACTTGGTCGACTAATGGTCGCTTAATGGTCGCTGTTTGCAGGTGAAAATGCCGCGTGGGAACGTAAAATCGCTGGTCCGGTTGTTCGTTAGGTGGTCGTTTTATTCCAAGGTCTTTTCAAATAACAAATTGGTAACAAACGGGGGTTGGGGGGGGGGGGGGGGTGGGGTGTCGCGTTCAGGGGGGTTGGGGGGGGGGGGGGGGGGGGGGTTTCTGGGTATTTTTTTTACTGGCGTTTGTGGAACCAGGTGGTCGCTATTATATTTTTTTTCCACAGTGGGGTTGGTCGTTTTTTAACCACAAGGTTCGACTGTATCTTTTTTTGGCCATAAACCAAAAATTAGAATACATGTGGAATTATAGCAAAAGAGAGAAGTTAGAAGTTGAAAAATGTTCTGCGTTGATGGTCCGTTATTATTTCCATTTATCTGATTTTTTGGCCCATGTCTTAAATTCAATCCTGCGGGATACCCTGGGTTTCCATGTGATAAATTATATTCACTCGGTTGTTGACGTTTCGTGAAGTCCGATTGTCTCGAGGTTACGTCCGGGGTTCGGCCTTTTAATTAACAAGAATTCCTCCATGGAAGCGGTTTATCGCGCCTGCACCGAGGCCATTTGAGCTGTTGAATGCATTCAAGGTAATAAAGTTAACCTTGAATCTCAGAAATTTTGATTGGAAATTGTTTTAGAATTTCCCGGTATGGTGGGGGTGTGCATAATGAAGCATTCATCCAGTAGACAAACATTGATGGTTGAAATTATTATCAATTGTCTGGAAAGGGGTTTAAAGATGATATTGTGAAAAACAAATAACTTTAACGCATTTTCTGTTACACAAAATCCGGTTGTAACATTACAAGTAAATAAAATGACCATTGACCTTCAAAAATTTGGCTGTTGGGGGGTGTTTGTACGTAATGAATAGCAATCATTCCTAGGAAAAACAAACATTGATGTGAAATATTATTATTACAAAGTCTTAGCAAGGGTGGTTAAAGAGATATTGTGAAAACAAATAATAACTTTAACGCCATTTCTGTTTACAAAACCGGTGAACATTACATGTAAATAAATTGTACCGTTGGACCGTCGACAAAAAATAATACGACGACTCTATTAGTCGCGCCTCTGTAAAACCTAAAGGCGGGTGACAAAAACTTTTGTTAACCTATATGGAGTTCTTATGGAGGGAGTAAAAAAAACAATTTTTGTTAGCTTATTTTTTTCCGTTTATTGATGCTTTTTAGGCCATATTTAATTGTTTTTATTTATAGACCTTCGGTTCCGTTACTTCAAACTGTGGTTGGTGCCCAACTAATTTCGGAACAAACTTTAATCCTAAGAGCTTCCCAAAATTGGCTGATAATAATGCTAACTGTGTTAGTACATTTCAGTTTTTTGCCAACTTGCAAAACTGCTTACTGGTACGAATGTTTAGTGAAATTGGGGCGCAGGCCTTCAACTGTCAAAACGGATTGATGGGTCTAAATAACGCCATTTAGCCCAGTGCCATTTCCGAACGTTTTCTTTTATCCTAGTGCATCTTATGAGGCAGGGAGACTACCGATAATAGGGATTCAACCCACTTCGTTCATCAAACCCCACCCCACCGATACTTCATTAATCATACAAACTGGCCAAAAATGGGATTGAAACCCAACACAATACCTTGATTGTTTGTCCGGACCCCTTTTCTAATCAATAACTTTCCATTCATCTGTTCTAGAGCGGAGCTGGGCTGCCTCAGGAATGTCATTTTATTCTATGAATCGCAAACCCCTTGTTTTGTCTTATTTGTTGTTGGTTTAGGGTTCCCATTGAAAGGTTCACACTTTTGATTAGGTCCAAACGGTAAGGAAAGCTTGCTTGATCGTATCTTTCCTTGATTCTCAAAGTTGATGCTGCCGACATATATTCTGAAATGAAAATTGAAATGAAGAAATTTGAAATTTGTTTAAATTTATTTTAAAAGCAAGTCAGCATTAAAATAAAAGTGGGAAATGTGGGCTGTTTGGGAATGAGTTTTACTTCCCAGCAGCAGCTAAGGTCATGTAATGTCGAGGGTGGGACCTTCGGTTTCAAGTCTCATCCAAAAACCGCATTCGAGAGTTGATCGAGGTCCCTCAATACCCATATTTGGATAAAATGTGAAATTGAAAATTAGGACCCCTTAATGGACCAGCTGTGCCCCGCTCATATTTGGATCCTGGGGTCATCATTTTAATAAATCTGAATGCGCGCTAACAATCGATCATTTGAACATTCCATGCCATTCCTTACTTTTCCACGGTGGGCCATCTTGGATTACGACCTGGCAAATTTTGCAAATTCTGACGTGCCCACCCATATTACCATCTCTGTGAAAGCTATTTAATTAAGGTTTAGAAGTTTTATTTGATGTTTACAAGCCAAAATTGGGAAAATGGGGGGAGATAATCCATGACCCGGGGGGTCAAATGAAAAAAAATCCAAAATAAAATTTGGGCGTATCTACTCATCATAAAGGGAAAGCTAACTTACCAAGTTCTCTGGTTAGGAATGTAGCAATGTAGGTTTTAAAAGTTTATGAGTTACCAAGGTTAGGACGGATGGACGGAGAAGAATAAAGGGTAACACTAAATGCCCCCTCCACTGGGGGCATAATAAACAAGAGGGCCATTGATGGGCCCACCTAATTCGCCTACCTGAACTCCATGAACCACCAGAGGTGGAATGTGACATTCGAGTTCATGTGTTTTAACCAAAATTGTGTGCTATTTTTTTTAGATGGCGGTCATCTTGGATTAAGCGACGACTCATTTTACCAAATCTGAAAATGGCTTCAACCCAATGGATCTTAATCTTAACTATGAAGTTTGGCCAGCATCGGCCAATGTGGTTCCTGAGAAAAAAGACGTTCAAAATCTCGGGAAATAATAAATGAACTTTTTTGGGGGCGGCCATTCAATGGATTGGACCATAATTCATCCAAAATTCCGTCAAATATTTGCTTCCTTGAGCAATTCGCCTCATACGATACCTTCAATTTGATATTTATGTCAGTTTAATTCGGTCAAAAAAATAAAAGTTGAACCCACAGGGCCTCACGCCCATTTTTTGACCCGGGGGTCTCCATTTTTCACAAACTTTGCAAAGAGCTATTTGTTACATTCGATCATTTCTACCAAGTTTCGTCGAAATCCGGCCAGGCAGTTCACGAGAAGGATTTTTTTAAGAAATTTTATGCTATTTTTTAGACGGCGGCCGGCCATCTTGGATTAGCGATGACCTCCATTTTAACAAAATCTGTAAAAGGCTTCACCCCATGGGGACCATAACTTTTCAAGTTTGGCTACCATGGGCCAAGCGGTTCCATTTTTTTTTTAGGTTGAAAAAAGAATTTTGAAATTCATCTAATAAAAAGAACCAAACCTTTTGGACTTAAACGAAAAATTAATGATATACCGTAAAGCTTCTAATAGACGCCCGAGGCTGTCTATTAGAATCTGCAACTGGGCTACCGATAGTCTCTGGTTGGGCGTTTTAATAGAGGCAAGAGTGTTAACTAAAAGCAAAGGGAAAATGGGGAAAATTGAAAATAAAAATATACGATTTTTGTCGTGCCATGCTATTAGCAGAGGCGCGACCCATAGTCGGTGCTTTTTCCGTCTGTCGTCGTCCGGTCCATGTCGTTCTGATTTTTTTTGTAGGGCAAACTAAATGCGTTTAAAGTCTTTGTTTTTTTCACAACTCGGTCAAATTCCTCGGCAGGCGCGATATCGCTTCCGTGGCGGGAATTCTTAGTTCTACTATCTGGAACCAAAAAAACATAACGAAGGGACGTTACTCTCAAACGTTCTGCCAGACTGAATTGTACTTGTCTGTCAGTTTATGAAAACATTTTGTAGTCTAATATGTTTCAATATGTTTCGGCCCCTCTTTGGAGTCATTTATGGGTACAATCGGTTAAAAGTGTTAAAAATACTGGTAATGTATATTTATCAAGTCAGTGTCCTAATCAATTAATGCTGATCCAGATTTACACCTACAGACGTTAATCAGTGCGTATTTAATTTCGGCCCCACGGCCCATGTCCCTGAACAATAGCCAATATATATTTTTGCTCATTCCTCATAGGATATATCAGGCCAACTAATCCAACATGATGTCAATTTCACCCTATGGATCGCCCTGTGTCCGTTGCAAATAGCTAATGCTGATGAATTTACTGTTGACACTGGAAACAGTCGGGAATTTATTCGCTTCCGCTTTTTGGAAAATTGAAATAGTAGCAATTATTGTTTTTTTTTCCCCAATTTTCAAGCAAGTTGCCTTCGAAATAATGGGAAAAAAAAAAAAAAAAAGAAATTAATCTAGTTGGACAATTAGGCTCCGATATGTTTTCGAGTTAGTTACTGGGTTGTTTATTAGGCATTAATTTTTGTGAAAATCTCAAGCCAAAAAATGTTGTAATTTCAACGTTAAAAAAGTGGGGGGGTGGGGCGTTTCTTGCTTGTCTATTTTTAAAGAATGGACGTCTATTAGAATTCTTTACGGTATGACATGGTCCATATTCAAGTAACTAGAAATTGTTGGCCTGTCGGCACCACGGAAATGCCCCGCTGGCAGCCAAAGAAAACAAAGCATATTTGTAATGTGGATTTGTCAATCAGGGTGGCAGAGGAGCATTGGAGCAATGCGTGTTGTTGGAAATGAGTAAGCAGATTTCCGTGCAAGGAAACAGAAATTTTAATTATAAGCCATTTACCCGTGCGTTAAGGTTTCGAAACGCACCAAGTCTGTGGACCTTGACCCTGGGCTTTCTTCGGGGGGTGGGGACGGAATGGTGAATTTGGTCCACAGGGCGGGTAGCGGGGACCATTGGAGCAATGTGTGTGTGAAATGTGAAGCTGATCCGAGGCAAGGAAACAGAAACTTTATAATTCCATTTACCGAGCGTTTATAAGGTTTCAAACGCACCCAATTATGTGACCTTGACCTGGGACTTAGCGGGGGTGGGCGGGCATGAAAGGAATGTGGATTTGATCAAGGGCGGTAGGGCGGTAGATGGAAAACAATTATGGAGCAATGTAGTCCTTGTGTGTGAAATGTGAATGCAAGATCCGAGCAAGGAAACAGAAAGTATTAAGCCATTTACCCCAGGCGTTAAGGTTTTCGAACGCACCAATGTCTGTGACCTTGACCCCTTGGGCCTTCTTCGGGGGGCGGGGGGGCGGGGGTCGAAATGTGGATTTGTCCACAGGGCGGGTGGGTGGGGGGGTAGAGTGGTACATTTGGAGCAATGCGTTCGGGTGTGAAATGGTGAAGCCAGATCCGGAGCAAGCAAAACAGGAAATTATAAGCCATTTTACCCAGCGTTAAGGTTTCGAACGCACCAAGGTCTGTGACCTTGACCCTGGGCTTAGCGGGGGAGGGCGGGACGAATTAGGTGGATTTGTCACAGGGCGGTTTAGACGGTACATTGGAGCAATGCGGGTTGTGTGAAACTTGTGGAAGCAGATGCGAGCAAGGTAAACAGAAAATTATAAGACCCATTTACCCAGGCGTTAAGGTTTTGAACGCACCAAGGTCTGTGACCTTGACCCTGGGCCTTAGCGGGGGTGGCGGGACGAATTTGGTGGATTTGTCACAGGGGCACGGTTAGAGGACCATTGGAGCAATGCGGTGTGTGCAATGTGAAGCAGATCCGGAGCCAAGGAACCACTGAAAATTATAAGCCATTTACCAGGCGTTTTAAGGTTTCGAAAAGCAACCAAGTCTGTTGACCTTATTGAACCCTGGGCTTTAGCAGGTGGGTGGGACGAATGTGGATTTGTCACAGGGTGGCGGTTAGAGGGACATTGGAGCAATGCGGGTGTTGAAATGTGAAGGCAGATTACCCGATCAAGGAAACAGAAATTTATAAGCCATTTGTTACCTGCGTTAAGGTTTCGAATACGCACCAAAGGTCTGTGACCTTGACCTGGGGCTTAGCGGGGGGCGGGGGGCGGGACGAATATGGATTTTGTTTCACAGGGCGGTGGTAGAGGTACATTGGCGAGCAATGCGGTGTGTGAATTCGTTGAAGCTGATGCGAGGCAAGGAAATACAGGAAATAATTATAAGCCATTTACCCAGCGTTAAGGTTTTTGAATCAGCACCAAGTTCTGTGACCTTGACCCTGGGCTTTAGGCTGGGGTGGGCGGGACGGAATGTGGATTTGTCAACAGGGCGGTTGGTTAGAGGACCATTGGGAGCAATTGCGTTTGATGTTGGGAAATGATGAAGCAGATCCGAGCAAGGGACACTGAAATTATAAAGCCCATTTACCCAGCTGTTAAGGTTTTCGAAAGCACCAGTTCTGGTGGACCTTGACCTGGGCTTTTGAGCAGGGTGGGTGGGACGAATGTGGTCTTTGTCACAGGGCGTTGATGGACCATTTGGAGCAATGCGTGTGTGAAACATGTGAAGCTGATATCCGAGCAAGGGAAAAACAGGAAATTATAAGCCATTTTACCCAGCGTTAAGGTTTGCGAAGAAAGCACCAAGTCTGTGGACCTTGACCATGGGACTTAGCGGGGGGCTGGGACGAATTGATGGATTTGGTCACAGGGCGGTTTTAGGAGGGTAGAGGACCATTGGAGGCAATGGCGTGTGGTGAAAATGTGAAGCAGTGATGGCGGAGGCAAGGAAACAGAAATTATAATAAGCCATTTACCCAGCGTTTAACGGTTTCGAAATCTCCAAGTCTGTGACTTTGACCCTGGGCTTAGCGGGGGGTGCGGGCGGGGACGTTAATGTGGATTTGTCCACAGGGCTGGTTTTTAGAGGACCAGTTGGGAGCAATTGTGTGTGTGTAAATGTTGAAGCAATCGCTCCGAGCAAGGAAACAGTAAATTATAAGCCATTTACCCAGGCGTTTAAGGGTTTCGAAAGCAACCAAGTTCTGTGAACCTTTTGACCCATGGGCTTAGCAGGGGCGGGAGTACGAAATGTTGGATTTGTCACAGGGCGGTAGAGGACCATTGGCAGCAATGCGTGTTTGGTGTTGTGAAACCTGTGAAGCAGATTGCGAGCAAGGGGAAACAGAAATTATAAGCCATTTAACCAGCGTTAATGGATTTCGAAAGCTCCAAGTCTGTGGACCTTGACCCTTGGGCTTAGGCGGGGGAGGGGAGGGCGGGGACGAATGTGGATTTGTCACAGGGCTGGTATGAGGACCATTGGAGGCAATGCGTGTGTGTTGTGTGTGAAAATGTGAAGCAGATGCAGAGGGCAAGGGAAACAGAAATTATAAAGCCATTTACCAGCGGTTTTTAATGGTTTTCGAAAGCTCCAATGTCTGTGACCTTTGACCCTGGGTGCTTAGCTGGGGCGGGACGAATGTGGATTTGTCACAGGGCGGTAGGGGAGGACCATTGGGAGGCAATGGCGTTGTGTGAAATATGTGAGCAAGATGCAGAGCAATGGAAAAATGAAATTATAAGCCATTTTACCCTGCGTTAAGGTTTCGAAAGCACCAAGTCTGTGACCATTGGACCCTGGGCTTAGCGGGGGTGGGGCGGGGGACTAATTGTGGATTTGTAACTGGGCGGGGTGGTTCAGAGGGACCATTGGGAGCAATGCGTATTGTGTGAAATGTGAAGCTGATCCGAGCAAGGGAAAGGAAACAGAAATTGATAAAGCCATTTCCATTTGAGAAGCGTTAATGGTTTTCGAAAGAACCCAACGTCTGTGACCTTGACCCTGGGCTTAGCGGGGGGGGTGGGCGGGACGAATGTGGATTTGTCACAGGGCGGTTTAGGGTTATGGAGGACAATTGGAGCAATGCGTGTGTGAAATATGTTGAAGCAGATGGCGAGCAAGGAAACAGAAAATTAATTAACAGCCAATTTACCAGCGTTTTAAGGTTTCGAAAGCACCAAGTCTTGTGACCTTGGACCCTGGGTCAGGCTTAGGGGGCGGGGGCGGGAATACGGGTCGGGGAAACGGGACGAATTTGTGGATTTGTCCCAGGGCGGGGTAGGAGGACCATTGGAGCAATCAGGTGGTGTGAAATGTGAAGCAGATGCCCGAGCAAGGAAACAGAAAAATTATAAGCCAATTTACCGGCGTTAAGGTTTATCGAAATGCACCAAAGTCTGTGACCATTGACCCTGGGCTTCTTAGCGGGGGGCGGGGACGAAATAAATTTAGTGGATTTGTCACAGGGCGGTTAGGTGGTCCATTGGACGGACCAATTGGGCAATGTGGGTGTGAAATAGTGAATAGCAAGAGTTCCCGAGCAATGGAAAACAGAAAATTAAAATTATAAGCCCCAATTTACCCAGGCGTTAAGGTTTCGGGAAAGCACCAAGTCTGTGACCTTTGGTGACCCTGGGCTTAGCGGGGGCAGGGACGAAATGTGGATTTTGTACCCCCCAGGGCGGGTAGAGGACCATTCGGAGCAATGCGTGTGTGGAAATGGTGAAAGCAGATCCGAGCCAAGGAAAAGGAAAGAGGAAAATTATAAGCCATTTACCCGGCGGTTTTAAGGTTTCGAAAGCAGCCTCCAAGTCTGTGAACTTCTGACCCTGGGGCTTAGCCTGGGGGCGGGACGAATTTGGTGGATTTGTTCACAGGGCGGTTATAGAGGACCATTGGAGCAATTGCTAGTAGTGTGAAAATGTGGAAAGCAGATGCGAGCAAGGAAACAGAAATTATTAATAAGTCATTTACCAGCGTTAATAAGGTTTCGAAAGCACCAATGTTTGTGGACCTTCGGACCATGGGCTTTAGCGGGGGGTCGGTGGACGAATGTGGAGTTTGTCAACAGGGGGGCGGGGTAGGGTATACGAGGACCAGTTTGGAGCAATTGCGTGTGTGAAATGTGAAGGCAGATTCCAGAGCAAGGAAACAGAAATTTATATCTCCAATTTTACCCGGCGTTTAAGGTTTCGAAAGCACCAAGTCTGTGACCTTGACCTGGGCTTAGCTGGGGGGGCGGGACGAATTTGTGGATTTTGTCACAGGGCGGTAGGTGGAGGATTGGAAGCAATTGGCGTAAGGTGGTGGGTTTTGGTGTGTGAAATGTGAAGCAGATCCGAGCAAAGGGAAACAGAAATTATAAGTCCATTTACCCTCAGCGTTTAGGTTTCGAAAGCACCAAGTTTGTGACCTTGTCCCTGGGCTTAGCGGGGGCGGGACGGAATTGGGAATTTGTTTTGGTTTTGTAACCAGGGCGGTTTAGGGAGGACCATTGGAGCAATGCGTGTGTGAAATGTTGTAAGCAGGCGATGCGAGCAAGGAAAGGAAACAGAAATTATAAGCCATTTCTACCAGCGTTAAGGTTTCGAAAGCAACCTAGTCTGGTGACATTGACCCCGGGTGGGCTTAGCAGGGGCCAGGAACGAATGTGGATTTGTCATCCAGGGCGGGTAGGTGTGTAGGGGAGGACCATTGGAGCAATTGCGAGTTGTGTGGAAATTGTGAAGCAGATCGAGGCAAGGGAAACAGAAAATTTACTAGAAATGTGGCCTCGTCGGCCAACAAGAATTGCCCCCGCTGGGCAGCAAAGGAAAACGAGGCAATTTTTTATTTGATTATAAGTTCATTTACCCGGAGCGTTAAGGTTTGTCGGAAATCGCAACCAAAGTCTGTGACCTTGACCCTTGGGTTTAGCGGGGGCGGGGACGAAATGTGGTATTTGTCCACAGGGCGGGGTAAGTAGGAGGCATTGGAATTGGAGCAATGTGTGTGAGGAAATATTGTGACGCAGATCCGAATAAGGACACAGAAATTTACAAAGCCATTTTATACCCGAGCGTTTAAGGTTTCGAAACGCACCAAGTCTGGTGACCTTGACCCTGGGCTTAGGGGGGCGGGGGCGGAGTCGAAATGTGGATTTGTCAACAGGGCGGGTTTAGAGGACCCATTGGATGCAAATGCGTGTGTGAAATGTGTGAAGCAGGATCCGAGCAAGGAAATAACAGAAATTAAATAAGCCTATTTTAGCCCAGCGTTTAAGGTTTGTTTCAAAAGCACCAAGTCTGTGACCTTGACCCCATGGGCTTAGCGGTGAAGCAGGACGAATTGTGGATTTGTCCACAGGGGCGGGTTAGAGGACGATTGGAGCAATGTCGTGTTGTGAAATGTGAAGCAGTTCCGAGCAAAGGAAAACAGTAATTATAAGCCATTTACCCTGCGTTAAAGGTTTTCGAACGCACCAAAGTCTGTGACCTTGAACCCTGGGCTTTAGCGGGAGCAGGTCGATTATAGAAAGTGGATTTGGTCAAGGGCTGGTAGAGGACGATTAGGAGCAAATGCGTTTGTTTGTGAAATATGAAGACAGATCCACCGAGCAAGGAAACAGGAAATTCTATAAGGACCCTTGACCTTGGGGTAATGGATGACGTTAATGTTTATGGAACATAACCTAAGTTTGTGACCCTTGGGGTGAATTTTATTTATTATTCCTTATTAGTGTTTAAATCGGCCTCCTATCAAACTGCCCAAGGTCCTGTAAGGCCGGGCAAATGGGTTGTTCAATCCCATTTTAAACCACTGCTGCATTGGGGAGAAAAATCCCAAAAATCTAGAAGGGGAATACTTTACATCGAGAACTAAATATATTCAGCCCTCTGAGATTAGAATAACCTGGACCTGGTGCCAGGATCCATACCACACCAAGTCACTTGGCCCCCCCTTCCCAAACTAAAATTAGGATTTACTAATATCGTAAATACTCACATAAGGGGTTATAACCTGAATTCAACTGTTCACATACAAAATGCAAAGGAACGTATGTGAGGGCCAAAAACCAAGTCTCCAGGTAGGGAATTACCTGGTAAGGATGAAACCCAGAATCGTTAAATTTACCTCATCGCATGCTCCCGCACCTAGCCATTCCACTCTGGGACCTTGGGGTAAGGGTTGGGTTGGGTGGGTGGTGGGTCATGGATTTGCTACAGGCATAATAGAGGGTTCATCTGAGAAAATGCATGTATGAAAATAATCAAGGCTGGGTTCCATGAATAGGAAACAAGAATGTCATAAGACATTTACCCCAAACATTAAGTTTGTATGAAATGTTGCTAAGTTTGTGACCTTGACCTTGGTTGGGGTAAGGGTTTGGGTTGGGGGGGTGGTCATGGATTTGGTGAGTCGTGGGATTTGCTATAGCTGATGATTTAGGGTCATTCTTAGGAATGCATGTATGGAAATAATATCAAGGCATTCCCATGAAAGAAAAATACAGATGTTACAAAGACATTTACCCTTTTAAACGTTAAGTTTATGAATGTGCCAGTTTGTGACCTTGACCTTGGGGTAATGGATGGGCGGTGGGTCATCGATTTGCTATAGCACAATAGAGTATGATCAGATGAATACATGTATGAAATATGAAGGTGTTCCCTGTAAATAAACAGAAGTTACACAACATTTACCCCAACGTTCAGTTTATGAACATGCTAAGTTTGTGACCTTGACCTTGGGGTAAGGGTTGGGTGGTGGGTCATGGATTTGCTACAGGATGATAGAGGGTCATCTGCGGAATGTATGTATGAAATATCAAGGCGTTCCATGAAAGAAAACAGATGTTATAAGACATTTACCCCAACGTTAAGTTTATGAATGTGCTAAGTTTGTGACCTTGACCTTGGGGTAATGGATGGGCGGTGGGTCATGGATTTGCTATAGCACAATAGAGTATCATCAGCTGAATCCATGTATGAAATATGAAGGCGTTCCCGGTAAATAAACAGAAGTTACACAACATTTACCCCAACTTTCAGTTTATGAACATGCAAAGTTTGTGACCTTGACCTTGGGGTAAGGGTTGGGTGGTGGATGGTGGATTTGCTACAGCATGATAGAGGGTCATCTGAGCAATGCATGTATGAAATATCAAGGTGTTCCATGAAAGGAAACAGATGTTATAAGACATTGACCCCAACGTTAAGTTTATGCATGTGCTAAGTTTGTGACCTTGACCTTGGGGCAAGGGTTGGGTGGTGGGTCATAGATTTGCTACAGCATGATAGATGGTCATCTGAGGAATGCATGTATGAAATATCAAGTCGTTCCATGAAAGGAAACAGATGTTATAAGAAATTCTGTGATAAAAATGTCAAGTAGTACTCTAGTTATTGCATGGACAAGCTGTGCCCGGCCGCCCGCCACCCGCCCGCCCGCCCATACAAGATATATAAACGGGCGTATAAAAAGGCCAAGAGTTTCCACAAAAATGTGAAGGTAAAAATGGTCAAGGTCATGTTAATGGCAGCATGTTCCAAATGCTCACATGTATCAAGAGTGTCCAAATAGTGAAGCAATCCGTCAATTAATATTAGTTATACCATGATGACGTAGCTTGTATAAACTTTTTGACATTTCGGACGAAGAAGACGACGGAAAAAGCAACGACTATAGTCGTGCCTTCTGCTAAAGCAGGTGCAACAAAAATGACACCCTAATCATTCTGAAAGTTGGATCTTTCCAGCTTAGCAACCCAACCACGTAAACAAATAACTCGAGTTGTTAGATTCCTGGCTTTTGCGTTCGAACTGTAACAAGGCAATCGCTGGGGAGTGTCTCGCCCACTAAATGAGGCGATCGCCACGAAGGTCAAGGTCATCAAGGTCACAATATGAGCAAGTCCAAAATTATTGACACGAAGGTCATGGTCACCAACTCACACCAAGGTCAAGGTCACACAAATGACACCAGGTGGATAGCCATGAAAGTGAGAAATGAAGCCATTGGTGAATTTTGGTAATGATTTGACTAACGGATCAAGAGATATTCAACATTTGGATGTACATACAAAATTATTGACACAAAAGTCAAGGTCATCAAGGTGACGGTCAGGATATATTCAACATTTGGATGTCACGGTACGTTGAACTACACTGGTAGATATCCATCAATGTGAAGAAAATATTGATGGTTTCGAGATGATCTGACTAAACGGATCACGAGATATTCAAGGCTTGCATGTACGTACAAAATTATTGACATGAAGGTCAATGTCACCATGGTCAGTCACCTGAATGAGACACTGGGTGGATAGCCATCAATGTGAGGAAGCTATTGATGATTGATGGAGTTAGGTAAAGGATACGACTAACGGATCAGGAGGTATTCAACATTTGGACGCATGTACACAATTATTGACACAGATGTTAAGGTCACCAAATGAAGAGCAATGTCACCTGAATGACATCATTATGAGAAAGCTATTGGTGAAATTTGGTAATGATTCAACTAACGGATCAACAGGAATTTGGCTACATCCAAAATTTACGTCCCACAAAGGTTAAGGTCATCAAGGTGAAGGTCAAGGTCACCCAAATGACGGTGGATGTGAGGAAGATATTAATAAAGTTTGGTAATAATCGGCTCAAGAGATGTGGGAAATTTGGCTACGTCCACAATTTTTACGAGATAAGACACCACGCCGCCGCCGGAATTGTGACCGCTATGTCTCACTTGGCAAGAGACAACAAAAATTTTATATTCTTATCAGGGTGGATTCATGAGCTCCCAAGTAAGAAACTAAATAAGTCCCTTTCTGGTGTGGCTAGTGAACTAATGAAAAGTTTCTATAGCAGATATATTGTATATTTTCAGGGTAATAAGTAGTACTATATGTACGACACGTTCATAAGAAATATTACGAATAAGACATCATGACCGTTATCACAAGCTGACCTTGAAAATATCAGTAATGATTGTGATGCATATTTCCGAAGAGAATGAGTGACTTTCAAAATTGATTACTTCCGCATGTTTATCTTGATTTTTTATGAACTTCAAAGTGTCTGAAAGAATTGCCCCAAACTACTAGCTACCTGCACATGAGCGCCAGAGCCTGTTGTCGTTGGACTGTGTTCTGGAAGTTCTGCATTTGCTGAAATGTAAAAACATACATCGTAAAATACACTTGAATGGTATTTCAATAATTCAGGCAAGGCTATGAAATGCTCAGGAATTGCTACTGTTTCCCAGCTGGGCCGGTTAAACTTGATATCAAGAGTCCAGCTTGGTATTATATTATCAGGTAATGTGTTATCATGTTATGAAATGAAATGCACATGTAAATCATTGATTTTGTCAACAGAAATGTGGGTTTGTCTCTGTTACACATTACATGGACATGTGAGGTCAAAAATCAGCCCGACAGATGTACCCTGAAACATCTGCACCAACAAACCAATTAGTAATGTGTCTTATGGGGCATAGATGGCCCCACTGGCAGCATATATCAATATAAGCTGTAGGATTATTGGGCCACAAAGACAGGTGACATGATTACACCAATGTAGTACACCAACTCAGCGGAAAAGGTAGGTCAAGATCATATGAAGGTCAAACATTATACAGTCAAACTTGCATTAAGCGACCACCTAAAGGAGACATCAAAAATAGTCGCTTAGAACAATGGTTTCAAAATCAACACAAAATCGAAGAAAAAAAATGGAAATCCGGGTTCTGGTATGTCCGGTTATATGGTTTTAAAATTCGGAATCAGGAAATTGCGAATATTAAACATTAACATAGAAATGAAAAGTCATGCAGAGCATGATGTTATTAGCCGATCAAATCAGGGTTCAATATATGCCCGCATTTTAGGCCGGGCCAACGGGTTGTACTATCCCGCATTAAACGGGTCCACGATGAGGAAAATTCCCAAAATCAGAACTCAATATTTCCATGCCACACCAGTCACTTTAGTAACTCGGCCCCAAAGTAATATGATTTGCCATAAGCTTATTACTTCTTCATGGAGCATAACAGGTTAACGTTGTCACTTGTTTATCCCTTGTTTATCGATTTAAATGGTTTAAATCGACTCGAAGTTTACGTTCAACGGCCGCACAAACTCGATTGAACTGCACGCCTTCCAATGATTTAAATACGCAGCGTGTTTAAATAGTCAATTACGTTTTTTTAATGTACGCACTGGTCATTTAAAAAGGGGCCCATCCGTGATTTTTTGCGCGATGTCGGGTGCAAGACAATCAATAATTTGCGGCATTGACAATCATTAAGGGGGATTGCCGCAATCGCGCGTGCTGGATGCATCCCTGCCATCCCTGCATGATACGTAAACAAATCAAAGTTCGCTATGAAGGGCAATTCTTCGTTTTGATTGGTGGAAAATTTTGTGAATATTAACTAGCGTCAAATGACGCGCATACGCGATCCAATGGGATAAACCCCAAATAGTCGCTTAGAACAATGGTCTCAAAATCAACACAAAATCAAAGAAAAAAAATGGAAATCCGGGTACTGGTATGTCCGGTTATATGGTTTTAAAATTCGGAATCAGGAAATTGCGAATATTAAACATTAACATAGAAATGAAAAGTCATGCAGAGCATGATGTTATTAGCCGATCAAATCAGGGTTTCAATATATGCCCGCATTTTAGGCGGGCCAACGGGTTGTACTATCCCGCATTAAACGGGTCCACGATGAGGAAAATTCCCAAAATCAGAACTCAATATTTCCATGCCACACCAGTCACTTTAGTAACTCGGCCCAAAGAAAGTAATATGATTTGCCATAAGCTTATTACTTCTTAATGGAGCATAACAGGTTAACGTTGTCACTTGTTTATCCCTTGTTTATCGATTTAAATGGTTTAAATCGACTCGAAGTTTACGTTCAACGGCCGCACAAACTCGATTGAACTGCACGCCTTCCAATGATTTAAATACGCAGCGTGTTTAAATAGTCAATTACGTTTTTTTAATGTACGCACTGGTCATTTAAAAAGGGGCCCATCCGTGATTTTTTGCGCGATGTCGGGCGCAAGACAATCAATAATTTGCGGCATTGACAATAATTAAGGGGGATTGCCGCAATCGCGCGTGCTGGATGCATCCCTGCCATCCCTGCATGATACGTAAACAAATCAAAGTTCGCTATGAAGGGCAATTCTTCGTTTTGATTGGTGGAAAATTTTGTGAATATTTAATTAGCGTCAAATGACGCGCATACGCGATCCAATGGGATAAACCCCAAATAGTCGCTTAGAACAATGGTCTCAAAATCAACACAAAATCAAAGAAAAAAAATGGAAATCCGGGTACTGGTATGTCCGGTTATATGGTTTTAAAATTCGGAATCAGGAAATTGCGAATATTAAACATTAACATAGAAATGAAAAGTCATGCAGAGCATGATGTTATTAGCCGATCAAATCAGGGTTCAATATATGTCCGCATTTTAGGCCGGGCCAACGGGTTGTACTATCCCGCATTAAACGGGTCCACGATGAGGAAAATTCCCAAAATCAGAACTCAATATTTCCATGCCACACCAGTCACTTTAGTAACTCGGCCCCAAAGTAATATGATTTGCCATAAGCTTATTACTTCTTAATGGAGCATAACAGGTTAACGTTGTCACTTGTTTATCCCTTGTTTATCGATTTAAATGGTTTAAATCGACTCGAAGTTTACGTTCAACGGCCGCACAAACTCGATTGAACTGCACGCCTTCCAATGATTTAAATACGCAGCGTGTTTAAATAGTCAATTACGTTTTTTTAATGTACGCACTGGTTATTTAAAAAGGCGCCCATCCGTGATTTTTTGCGCGATGTCGGGCGCAAGACAATCAATAATTTGCGGCATTGACAATAATTAAGGGGGATTGCCGCAATCGCGCGTGCTGGATGCATCCCTGCCATCCCTGCATGATACGTAAACAAATCAAAGTTCGCTATGAAGGGCAATTCTTCGTTTTGATTGGTGGAAAATTTTGTGAATATTAACTAGCATACGCGATCCAATGGGATAAATAAACCCCCCCCCCCCCCGAAATGCTGGGGTTGCTAGTCGGAGGAGATTTTGAGCAGAGGTCGATTATAAATAATTAGCCGAATAAACACATTTTACGCGATTATACGTGGCTGAAACTTGTTCTGTTTAATAAATAAAAGCTTTAAATTAGCCCAATAATCGGCGTATATGGCCATTAGAGCAAACTATGGACTTCAACAACAACTTCCGGGTTCAATCTCTTCCGGCGTTCAGCTCATTACGTATTCAAAATTGTGTTATTTGGCTATATTTAAAGTTTTAAACGGAGATAATTGCCAAAAATGCAAACTTTATTGGTTGATGCAATTTGGAAGTGATACAGCAAAATTCGCGTTCGTAGATTACCGAATAGCGGAGAAAAGAGTTGCTACAAACTTTTTCAGAATTCGATGGATGACCAATATATTAGCCGATCTATAAATAGATCGGCTAATAATGAATACACTTATAGAATACTTGAAGTATTCAGGCTTTATGTCATCAAAATAGATGAAAGAATTGGAATGTTATTGGGAAATAAAATCGCCCAGCTGAAATCGCAAATAGGCAGTAGTGACTGCGATAACTTGGGGCCAGACGTGTTTCGTCACGGTGATTTTTACCAGTCGTTGACTGACAACCAAACCAGCTGATAGAAGAATGATTTATTAACGCAGTGTTCGGTATATACCAGTGATTTATTAACGCAGTGTTCGGTATATACAGTCGTTTTCGACCTGTACTTACGGCACCTGTATTAAGCGTGGAACCTGTGTTAACGCGGATTTTATTTCCCCCAATGAAAATTTTACTCTAAAATGCACCTGTATTAAGCGTGAACCTGTCTCGCGGCTTTTAAAACGGACAGGCCAAAATCGTCATTTTGCCTCGAAATCCTCGTTTTAGCGGCCATTCTCGGCACAAATACGGAAATACTAAAAAAAGCTGGGACCAAATTCGTTAGATAATCCCCATTTCCCACCCAGTGACCTAAATCTCGCTAATTGCAGGCCTGCCAAACTGTTTACAATACCATTTCAATTTGTTTTATGACACTCGATTGTTTGACCAAATTTTCATCACATCTTACGCGATTCACTAAAATCATGACTACCCGCTGTGACAATAAAAGTCAAGGGTCGATAGTTTCAATAATTCCCCTAAGCCAAACATTGCTTCTGGCTACTATAGTTGTCAGTTCAAAACACGTGTTATTCTCGTGCCGAGTTATTTATACAGTACAGCCAATCGCTGGTAAGTAAAGGCAGCCTTAGTGGCATGATTGACTGGTTACTGTGGCGAAAGACGTCGGCAATATATCTATCAGCGATTGATCATGAACCCGCTATAGTTAACTTCCTCCGAATACTCTCAACCAGACAAACAAACACATGCAAACACGCGTTTATTTCAACCAAATATGGGCTAACTGTATTGTCAGAAAACATGAATAAGTCTGTAAATATCACGGACAATTTCGGCGATTTCGTACCTACGTAGTTTCGTCCTTTTGCAACTTTTTCCAATCGATGTTAACGTAACCCGATTTTTATGATAATTCAGTTTGGTATTAACTAAATATACAGAATTTATGCACATCCAAGTTCATAAATGATATTTAAGGAATTTAAACGGATTAATTTGCATGCATCATAATGTGCAAGTTATAGCGAGCGTGGCATGGGGACTGCTGTTATAAGCCGAGCTATGCTGACCGTGGGCCGTTGCCTAACTACATACGCCAGACAAACTGGTGATTTTCGGACGAACTGGTACATCTTGTAACAACAAACACGCGATTGACCATCAAATTATTAAACGTTCCGTTTGATAATCCATTCTATTGTGCTTATTGTATTTACATTATCCAGTAGCGGATTCGGGGGGGGGGGGGGGGGGCTTCAGAAATCCCGATTTTTCTTCTTCTTCTTTTTTTTTTTTTTTTTTTTTTTTTTTTTTTTTTTTTTTTTACACAAAGACGCATTTTGTGTTTGGCATTTCTAATTGACATAGGCGCCGCTTAGATCAATGAGTATTCGAAATTAAAGTAAACACTGTATATCATGATGTACATATGAACATATGACTGTACATTAATTGTACATATAAATCTATATGGAACAAGTTATAAGTCGGTCCAAGATGAACCTCCATTAAGCACCCACCTGTGTTAAGCAAGCAATTTTGGACTTTCCCATGGCCGCTTGCTTAAGACAAGTTTGACTGTACCAGTATCGTTACACGTCAAGACAAGAAACGAGGCAAAGCCACGAAGGCCACGTTTTTTCCAAGCATAGACACTTGGATAACATAATTATACCCACTTTTTGTAGACTAGATGGCCGTGGCCTGCATGTCGCGCCTTGGGGCGAGGCATGGACACTAAAAAAATAGATATAGTAGATGGAAAAACTTTAACCAGACACACGGACGTACGGACGTACAGACGTACGGACGGACGTATGCCAAAATGCCGACGATATCGCGCTGACAATGATGATAAACACCCATGTGAAGTATCAAGGTAATGGGTGAAGCAGTTGCAGAGATATAGTACACAAAAAAACTTTAACAAAAAAATTCAAACTAATTTGACCTTGACATTGGGCACAGGGGCTGCACGGTTGGGGGGTAGAATAAAAATATGGATGATGATAAACACACATGTTAAGTTTCAAGGTAATGGGCGAAGCAGTTGCAGAGATATAGTATAACAAAAAACTTTTAACCAAAAAACTTAACCAAAAACTTTAACCAAAAAAAAAAAACTTAACCAAAAACTTCAAAGTAATTTGACCTTGACATTGGGCACAGGGGCCGCACGGGAGGGGGTAGAATGAAAATATAGATGATGATAAACACCCATGTGAAGTTTTCAAGGTAATGGGCAAAGCAGTTGCAGAGATATAGTATAACAAAAAACTTTAACCAAAAAACTTAACCAAAAACTTTAACCACAAAACTTAACCAAAAACTTCAAAGTAATTTGACCTTGACATTGGGCACAGGGGCCGCACGGAAGGGGGGTAGAATGAAAATATAGATGATGATAAACACCCATGTGAAGTTTCAAGGTAATGGGCAAAGCAGTTGCAGAGATATAGTATAACGAAAAACTTTAACGAAAAACTTTAACCAAAGAACTTAACCAAAAACTTCAAAGTAATTTGACCTTGACATTGGGCACAGGGGCCGCACAGGAGGGGGTAGAATGAAAATATAGATGATGATAAACACCCATATGAAGTTTCAAGGTAATGGGCAAAGCAGTTGCAGAGATGTAGTATAACGAAAAACATTAACCAAAAACGTTAACCAAAAAACATAAGCAAACAATTTAAGCAAAAACTTTAACCAAAAAACTTAACCAAAAACTTCAAAGTAATTTGACCTTGACATTTAGCACAGGGGCCGCACGGGAGGGAGTAGAATGAAAATATAGATGATGATAAACACCCATGGGTCAAGTTAAAAAAAAAGTAACATGTTGGATAGTAATATGTGATGGGCACCCCTTGATTATGAAGCTGTGAAAGTTTGGTGGTCCTAGGTGGTACAGTAACAAAGAAATGGACTCAAACACAAAAACTTAACATTGATTGAATTCGCAAAAGAATGGGATTTCATACATGAAACTTCCAGTCCCAATCACCAGCAAGCCAACGGTTTGGCAGAAAAGTATGTTCAAATCATCAAACGCCTGTTCTCCAAAGCGAAAGCTGATCACAGAGACCCGTACATTAGCTTGCTGGAGTATCGCACTACTCCACTCGATCTAGGAGCATCTCCGTCTGAATTACTAATGGGGAGAAAACTTTGGTCAATTCTTCCATCGCGAAAAAATCTAAAACCACAAATTCCAGATCCCGAGTATGTTCGCGAGAAGTTTGGAACAAATCGCGGAACACAGAAATTGCATTTCGATAAACATACGTGACCACTTAAACAACTAAATATTGGCGACGCAGTCCGTATTCAACAGCATGACCGATCCTGGCAACCAGGAATAATCAAAGCGAGACATAATGACAGATCTTATATTGTTAACAACCATCTAGGGTCAGAACTCCGCAGAAATCGCAAACACCTCATTCAGGCTCCTACAAATCAATATAATATGTCCCTTACTCCAGTTATCCCCATAATACCCAATATTCCTTCTACCCAGCATAATCTCGATGCTAACTCGGCACCACCCCGTCCGTCACAAAAGCCTGAGTCACCAAAAATCAGCAAAGCATAGACTCATCACAATGATGACCCTGATCAGTATGTGACACGCTCTGATCGTATTGTGAAACCTAGAACCATTATATCTGTGTAAAGGACAGGTGATGACTGACATTCAACCAACGTGCTAATCAGTGCTACATATTCATTTCAAATCTGTGAAATTTATTCATATATTCAACCAATCTTACAGATCTATGTCAGTGAAAATAGTGACTGGTGAAGATTGACATTCCACCGAAGACATTAGCATTCAACATAGTCACCAAATGTATATGCAGATGCACACTGGGAAAAGGACTAAACATCACATTTCTTACTGTCAATAGCGGTATGCAGATGTGGCTGCAAACCAAATGTATGGCTTAATGGCATATTTAACAAGAGCTGTAGGAGAACAGCATAGCTCGACTACGAGGGTTGTCGATGTACACATAGCTTGACAAAGAAGGTGGCCGCGGCCGGCATAAAAACCTTAACCAAGGTTGACTAAAAAACTTAACCAAGGGAAATTAAGTAAGTAATTCAAGGTTAAATGTAGGTCAATGACAGATATAGGTCAGGGGTTATTGATGTACATCACTAGGAGATGAAGTTTTCCAAGTATGGTTGATGTAGGCCCAGGAGTATTCCATATACAAGCTTGACTAAAAACATTAACCAAGTAATTCAAGGTTAAATGTAGGTGAAGGTAAAATATAGGTCAGGGGTTATTGATGTACATCCCTATGAGAAAAAGTTATCCAAGTATGGTGTCTGTATGCACAATAGTATTCCATATACAAGCTTGACTAAAAACCTTAACCAAGGTTGACTAAAAACCTTAACCAAGGGGGATTAACTAATTAATTCAAGGTTAAATGTAGGTCAAGGTGAAATATAGATCAGGGGTTGTTGATGTACATCACTAGGAGATGAAGTTGTCCAAGTATGGTTGGTGTAGGGCCAGGAGTATTCCATATACAAGCTTGACTAAAAACCTTAACCAAGGAGACTTAACTAAGTAATTGAAGAGGAAATGTAGGTCAATGTCAAATATAGATCAGGGGTTATTGATGTACATCCCTATGAGAAAAGGTTGTCCAAGTATGGTGTCTGTATGCACAATAGTATTCTATGTACAAGCTTGACTAAAAACCTTAACCAAGGGGAATTAACTACGTAATTCAAGGTTAAATGTAGGTCAAGGTCAACTATAGGTCAGGGGTTGTTGATGTACATCACTAGGAGATAAAGTTGTCCCAGTATGGTTGGTATAGGGCCAGGAGTATTCCATCTACAAGGTTGACTAAAAACCTTAACCAAGGGAAATTAACTAAGTAATTCAAGAGGAAATTAGGTCAAGGTCAAATATAGATCAGGGGTTATTGATGTACATCACTATGAGAAAAGGTTGTCCAATTATGGTGTCTGTATGCACAATAGTATTCCATGTACAAGCTCGACTAAAAACCTTAACCAAGGTTGACTAAAAACCTTAACCAAGGGGAATTAACTAGGTAATTCAAGGTTAAATGTAGGTCAAAGTCAAATATAGGTCAGGGCTTGTTGATGTACATCACTAGGAGATAAAGTTGTCCAAGTATGGTTGGTGTAGGGCCAGGAGTATTCCATCTACAAGGTTGACTAAAAACCTTAACCAAAGAGAATTAACTAAGTAATTGAAGAGGAAATGTAGGTCAAGGTCAAATATAGATCAGGGGTTACTGATGTACATCCCTAGGAGATGAAGTTGTCCAAGTATGGTCGGTGTAGGGCCAGGAGTATTCCATATACAAGCTTGACTAAAAACCTTAACCAAGGGGGGGACTTAACTAAGTAATTCAAGAGGAAATGTAGGTCAAGGTCAAATATAGACCAGGGTTATTGATGTACATCCCTATGAGAAAAGGTTGTCCAAGTATGGTGTCTGTATGCACAATAGTATTCCATGTACAAGCTTGACTAAAAACCTTAACCAAGGTTGACTAAAAACCTTAACCAAGGGGAATTAACTAAGTAATTCAAGAGGAAATGTAGGTCAAGGTCAAATATAGATCAGGGGTTATTGATGTACATCACTAGGAGATGAAGTATCCAAGTATGGTGGGTGTAGGGCCAATAGTATTGCATATACAAGGTTGACTAAAAACCGTGACGGTGACGCCGACGCCGGGGTGACAACATAAGCTCTACTTATTCTTCGAATAGTCGAGCTAAAAACAACAAATACTTCATTACTAAACATTTTATTAGTTCAAATATTTTAAGCAGATGCTGAAAATGTGCAGTTACATGTGTCATACTAATTAGTTACGTGTGTCATGCTGGGTGTAACAATTTGTATACTGGTTCAAACTTATACAGAATCCAGATTGTTAATACCTCATATGAACCAATATAAGGACATGCATCTCATGACAAGCCCATTGCATGTTACATTTCTTTCCATGAGAGGGGGATGTAACATGTTCAGTTCTATTGTCTCTATGTATAGATAATCAAGTCCAGTACCTAGTCACCCGGGTTCGGCAATCGAGCCTGGCCAGTTCTTGTACGTAAATAAATCGTTGAATACACCACGTTTATCGTCAGTTTAATCTTCCATATATGTCATAACATCCCTAACAAAACAGGTAGCACACGAGAATCTCCTCCCAAGACAACAATTCTCATGTTTTTGTTGTCAAGAAATATTGGTGTTTGTCCACATCTGTTCTACTTCTTAATAAAAACATGCTTCAGCAGCACATGAGAATCATCTCCTAAAACTATTTTTAAACGTGTCCCTAACTACAATCTCGCGATATCGCGCATAGGTTGATCGCGAAAACGCGATGTATGATCGCGATTTTATTATTTAATATTGCGTTTTCGCAACCTCGCCGCTCTATCTCAAGTTGTTTTTTGCTTCACGATCAACACGCATGAGTAAAACTACCCCAAATTATGGCCCTATCACTATCTAAAAAATTTACTGTTTGGTGGGATATATGGGTAATAATGTATTAGTGTGTAACAAGTTAATACATGTGTAAATAATTATTCTACTGCTGAAAGAAGGTTTCAATATCGTATTATTCTCGGATATATGCGCTCCTATCCAGAAATTTAAAGACATGTCGGGTAAAATAAGGCATGTCGGGTGACAGTCCTGATTTCGCAAAGGCATGTTGGGTCTGACATGCGTGAAACCCTGCTGTAATATAATTCTATAAAATATGAACAGTTTGAAAACTGGTACAATTTACAACACCATTATCTTCTATTATTTAACCGGTCTAATAAAATCATTGACACAGTATCTCGACCCACAGTAAATTGTGTCACTGTCACATTTCAGGTTTTCCGGGGATACCGAGACAAGTCATCTTGTTGTGTTGTCGAGTTCAACGAGATGCCGTAGTGTCAATTTGAAGCAAGTGTAAATCTATGCCGTGGGCACTCGAGACATACCGATAATTCAAAGATTAATACACACGATTGCGTCATTTGCATATACACCACGGCTTGTGTTTTCTCAATGTGACCGCTATCCTGACAAATCACGGCTTATTGCATCAGTGGGAAGTCTAGAAGACCAATTTGCGGATTATCGACATTGCTTACAATGTTTGAAATTCACTCAATAAAATATTGATTTATACATCAGCGGACAATGTGAATCAGTACTAGGCCGTTTATATACCCAGGGTGAACATATCTCACACGCAACTATTGTTGATTTACTTAAAAGTTAAATGGGGGATGATGATTGACACAGCAATGTCAGCCCATTGTACAATGTATACAGTTTCGTTCGCCGACAAACTCGTCCACTATGGAGTTTGTTTGCGAGGACAAAATTGATTCAGCAGTTTTGTTTCCGGGTCAAAAATGGCCATGAAAACATTATTTCCAAATTTGGTCGCGAAAGTTGCGATAGCGCACGTCGTCATACCGCGAACGATAATCGTCGCGAATATGGCCAGGTTCGAAATTCGCGAAATTTAGTAGCCGAGAAATTTAGTTGGTTTACAGTATACCATGATGAAGAAGCTTCTACAAACTTTCTGACGCAAACAAATGGCTAAGTGTTGCCGCAAAAATATGAAGGTAAAAAAGGTCAAGGTCATGTTAATGGTGGCATGAGTGTGTTCCCAATGCTCATATGTATCAAGTGTCCAAATATTGAAGCAATCCGCAGAGTAATATTAAAGTTATACCATGATGATGAAGCTTGTACAAACTTTTTGACATTTCGGACGACGACGACAGAAAAAGAATTGTGCGCAACACAAATTGTCTATGCACCTGTGAAGTTTAATGAAAATATTCCAAAGGGTATTCAAGTTCTGCTAAAGACAAGAAATCAGTATGAGAAAAATTAGTGAGGCAATAGTTGTTATTATTGCGCACAACACACATTGGGTCGTGGTCTGTGCACGTGTGAAGTTTCATGAAAATATGCCAAAGGGTATTCGAGTTATGCTCCGAACAATAAATAAGTGCACGAAAAAACAAAGAGGGATAAATCGAAAATTAGTGTGTCAAAGAGTTGTCACTCGAAAATTAGTGTGGCAAGAGTTGTCATTCTTGTGCACGACGCACATTTCGGTCGTGGTCTATGCATGTGTGAAGTTCATGAAAATATTCCAAAGGATGTTCGAGTTATGCTTCGAACAAGAAATCACATACTCACAGAAGGGGTTTCACCAGGGGTCCGTTTCACTAAACTTCGTACGATCAAGAAATTCGCAAGTGCAAAATTAAAATGTACCTAACAAATTTTGCATCAGGAGCCTATTTTGAGAAATCTTTGGCGTTTTTTTGTTCAGATTCCATTACCGGTAGTAAATGGCAACACGAGTAGACTGCATTGATGTGTGAAGGAACATTATAAAAATCTTCATACAAACATTTTTATCGTACAAAGTTTAGTGAAACGGACCCCTGAAATCAACATCAGAACCGATATTTACAGAAAAAAAAAAAAATTCTACCTGAAATTAGATTAACCTGATCTGATGCCAGGTCCTCACCACACTAGTCTAAGCCCGACTCCATCGGTTTAGTCCCATCCAAAATACAAATGGGATGGAAATACTATGAAGTATTTTTCTTGATGCCTAGGGAGCGGATTGAATGCAACACTTCTGGTATTGGAGTGCAGTGCTATAATAGCCATAAAGCACAAGCGAAGACAGCGAGTCGTACCTGCTGCTGGTGGGCAATTGTCTGCTTGACGAGGACACTTTTGATACTGGCCTCCATCGCATACTTCTTGGAAGCCTGCAGGGCATCTTGTTGAGACGACGTTAACTTTGGTAATGTAAATGGCTTCTGGTCGCGTTTTGCTGCCGTTCCCTCAAAGATGGGGCCACCTTGCTCTAGGTGATATGTGTCGGCCTCTGTAAATGGCGAATGACAGTTAGTATGGAGAGCAGGCAGCCATGAGCCTCTGAAGCTTCTCAAGTAATCACTTACGATTTATTTGTAAGGGTCGTGAATACATTTGGTGTTGCATTTTAAATAACTGTTGCTACACACCGATTGAGCTTATATATAGGCTGTCATAACTAATTTGCATTATTGCATGCCATTATTGACATTGCAACTGGCAGAATTTGTCGGTTTGCTGTCAGGCTGCTGTTCCATGTTTATCTGCCGATGAACTTTTGGCCACTAACCCTTTGAACACGAAAGCCCGCTATAGCGGTGTTAGCAAACAGTGCAGATCCAGAGGAGCCAGCTCATAACGAGCCGTCTCATCAGGACGTGCACTTTTTGCAAGCATCTTATATTTTTGAGAGCAAAAACATACCCTTCTCATAAATGGACTCGTCTGAAAAGCATGTTGTGACGATTGGATTGGTTACAAAATTAATGTATCAAAATCTATTCGATTTCCAGTTACTTAGGGGTGAAAGGGTTAAACTCATTAAATCTAAATAATATTTAAATCAATAACAAAAGGGACATCCGCCCCATTTTTTTTTATTTCTTAAAATTCCATCAAATATTGATTTTAAAAACAATTTCTCTATGGAACAAAAAGGAGCTGAAGCAGCTGAGAGGGTGGAAAAAACGAAAAACAATTGGAAATTTACAACAAAATCAGGCTAGATAGCTTGAAATGGGAAAATCATTTTTTTCGCAGTAAAATCAATATTTGATGGAATTTCATGGATATTTTTTTTGAGGAGGGCGACTTTTTTGTTATTGATGAAAAAAGTACTTACAATAAAATATTTTTACATTTAATGTGTTATAATAACCAAATGTTTGTCGACAGAAAAACATGGTGCAGACAGTTACATAAAATTTATAGGACTCGTCAATTCCAAGAATTCCTTTTCAATAATGAATGCTGGGGTGAACTTACTATAATCATAGAGAATAAACCAGGTTGAATGAGAAATCAAAACATTGAAACGAGTCGTGGTGCAGTCTATTGAAACAGTGCCCATAGGAATACGCTATAAAGAGCCAGGTTTCATAATTGCAACGTCTTGTAGAAAAGAAACTTGGTTGTATTTTTTCACCAAATAGACTCCACAATTGTTTTATCTTTATTTGCATAAATCTTGTGTAATTACTCAAGAAGCCCCAAACTCACATGGAAAAACAATAGCTTTATACAGATATAGATTTCACTTCAGTCCCTGTGGTTATAAAGCTCAGCCAGTTTTATAACCACATAGACAGAAATAGATATCGTTTGATGTTTAAATTGAATACAAAATGTAAGACTCTGCATTTACAGCCAGCCAAGCCTTGGTCAAGTAAGAATATCAACTACATGTTTCGATGTACATGTACACATCTATATGGCAAACAAACTTAGTCTTGTTCTACATTGGCTGGTGCAAACGTCGAGCTTTACAGTTGAGCAGTAGACGGAACAAATCTCTGGATCACTACATGTATAAGCAATCTTTCCTCAAAATTAGTTCTAAGCAATCCATAGTATGCTGTAACAGAAATATGGTAACATGCTCATGTAAATAATGGCTATACACGACAGTGGAACAATATTTTACCGCTTTAACTGTTGTCGTCCCTATTTCGGGAGGGTCTCATGGCTACGTAAATTCCGTGTGCATCACTTTCACAGAAAGGTGCCATGATTTCGCTAGCGACATAAAAATACAGAAAAGAAAGAAAACATACAAGACATGTGTCACGCAATATAATTTGCTGAAAAACTCACGATAAATGTAACCTGCACGTAATGGCATAACGCACCTGAATACAAGAATGACGTCGGCAGTCACATCGAATTACCCGATGGCGAGGATAAAAAACAAATATTTTGAATCTCAAACTCCGTCCGAGATTTGAATATTAGTCGATAACCTCAGTTCCTGGAGATGATTCTAAATACAATCTAAAAACAAGAGTGCCGTAAATCATAAAATACGCCCGTCGAATATTGGCCAGACGGTGAAGATGCAGAAATGTGAAGCTGTAATCAAGGCAAGAAACCTTAAAGTGAATTTGAAAATCAATGTCATTATTGTTTCCTCTTGTTTTGATGAACAGGCATACTAATTTAGGTAGAGGTGTCCTAAGTAGAAATTATATAGAATTGCATACACAAATGTAGAAACAATGGCTAAATTAAAGTCTATATTTTGGTTAAAAAAACTTTTTGGGCATAAAACACACACATGTACAATATGTATAGAAAACGTGTGTAAAGTTTCAGATCGATTAACGGAAAGACTTTAGAGGAGTAGTGTGTACAAACTATGTACCCTATCTAGAATCACTTACAAAAATTGGCAAAGTTAAAATGGTGATTTTAAAAAAATATTTATTCGCCATAAAGAGACCAAGGTGCACATCTTCAATATGCCGTAGTCCTGGCTCCGAAGTCCTGGGTGGGCGTTTAATAGAGGCAAATGTTATTCAGCGAAGGGAAAATGATAAAAATATATGATTTTCTACTCTCTGAACAAATCAAAACATAACGAAGGTACGTTACTCTCAATGTCTCAAAGTCTCTGCCAGACTTGATTGTACTGTCTGTCAGTTTATGGACATTTTGGGCATAGACGTTTCGGCCAACTTTTGGTCATTATGGTACAGATTGAAAGTCGCAAAAATGTTAAAATACTTGTAATGCATAAATCAAGACAGCATCAATCATAAATGGAAATCAGATTAGCCTACGGATGTTTCGGCCCGTGGATGTTTCGACCTGTGGACGTTTTGGCCCGTATCAGCGATTATTTTCGGCCCATGGACACGTCCAGAACGAGAAATATTTATTTTTGCTCAACTCCTAGGAAATATCGGCCAACAATCCAGCATGGTGTCAATTTGACCCATATTATACGAGATGGGTTTGAAAATGTCGTCTTCGTAACCGTGTAAATTCTGATATCCAGCGTCCGTGCAAATAGCTACTGCCAAAGAGGAATTTACTGTGACACCGGAAACAGTCGAATTTCGCTTCCGCGTTCGAGAGTAGAAATTATGTTTTTCCCCCCGATTTTCAAGAAATTTGTCTTCGAAATACTAGAAAGAAAAGAAGTTTAGTTGGACATTTAGCTCCGATTTTGTTTCAAGTGTGCACTGGGCGTTTATTAGAGGTATTAATTTCAACGTCATTTTCAACGTCAAAACTTGGTGGGCGTCTATTTAGATGTTTGTTTGTTGGGGTTTAACGGCCTATTAACAGCTAAGGTCATTTAAGGCCGGGTCAATGGGTTTAGTACTAAATCCCATATAGTACCTGTACAAGTACATGTACAAATGAGGGGAAAATCCCAAAATCAGAACTGAATATTTACAATAACAAAACTATATATACAGCCCTGAAATCAGAATAATCCTGAACTGATACCAGGTCCTCGCCACACCAGAATCACTTGGCCCCTCCCAAAAACAGTAGGATCAGTAATAATCTTACTACTTTTATAATGGGCAATAACCCAATTAAACTCCCAGGTAACTAAAGTCAAAGATAAAAACGTACCCGAGGGCCAAACCAGGCAAATCGTGATTCCTATAAGAAGGAACCCATACCGTTAATTTACGCCGTCTCATTCGCCATACCACCACCCACGCGTCTATTAGAATCTTTACGGTGTGTAGAAAACGTTTGTATAGTTTCAGATCAATTGACAGAAAGGTTTTAGACGAGTAGTGTACACAAACTGTACCCTCAAAGAAGTGCATGACAAGAGTTGTCAAAAGACAATGAAGCTCGCCTGTTGGCAGCCTTCACTCAAACTTGGCACAGTTGCATAAAAAAACATGAATATTATATAACCTGACCTTGGGTCAAGGGGTGTGTGGTGGACCTTGACATTGGGGTCAGTGGTGCAAGGTGGGTCGTGGGTTTGCTATAGCATAATATAGCATATTAAGATAAATGCATGTATGAAATATCAATGCGCTCCCTGAAAAACAGAAGTAAAACAAAATTTAACCCAACATTAAGTTTATGAACGCACCAAGTTGGAGATTTTCTACAGCATGATAGCTATTCACATGAGGAATGCATGTATGAATGTGCTAAGTTTTTGACCTTGACCTTGGGGGAAAGGGGTGGGGGGTGGGTCATGGAATTGCTGTAGCACAATAGAGGATCATCAGATGAATGCATGTATGAAATATCAAAGCGTTCCCTGTAAAGAAGCAGAAGTTACACATTTACCCCAACGTTAGTTTGATGTGCTCAATTTGTGGCCTTGACCTTGGGGTATGGATTTGCGATAGCACGATAGGGTATCATCAGATGAATGTATGTATGAAATAAGAAGGCACAGAAGTTACACAACATTTACCCCAACGTTAAGTTTATGAACATGCTAAGTTTGTGACCTTGGGGTAAGGGTTGGGTGGTGGGTCGTGGATTTGCTACAGCATGATAGAGGGTCATCTGAGCAATGCATGTATGAAATATCAAGGTGTTCCATGAAAGGAAACAGATGTTATAAAGACATTTACCCCAACGTTAAGTTTATGAATGTGCTAAGTTTGTGACCTTGACCTTGGGGTAAGGGTTAGGTGGTGGGTCATGGATTTGCTACAGCATGATAGAGGGTCATCTGAGGAATGCATGTATGAAATAACAAGGTGATCCATGAAAGGAAACAGAAGTTATAAGACATTTACCCCAACGTTAAGTTTGTGGATGCCGACGACGACAGGGATATGCCATAAGCTCTTATGGACTTCGTGCAGGTGAGTTAAAAATTATTTAAAACTAGAAATGTGGCCTGTCGGCACACGAATGCCCCCGCTGGCAGCCAAAGAAAACAAGGCATATTTGATTATAAGCCATTTACGCGAGCGTTAAGGTTTCAAACGCACAAAGTCTGTGACCTTGACCCTGGTGATATTGGGTTCAAAAATATGTTTTCGCCATAAAAACACCACGGTGCATATCGTCATTATGTGTAGAAAATGTGTGTATAGTTTCAGAAGATGGATTGAAAGGTTTTAGAGGAGTAGTGGACACAAACTCTGTGCCCTACAAAGAATTGCATACACAAATGAAGAAAAAAATGGCTAAATGATATTTTTATTAAAAAATATTTTTTTGGCATAAAAACACCAAGGTGCATATCTTCATTATGTGCAGAAAACGTGAGTATAGTTTCAGATCGATTGACTGGAAGGTTTTAGAGCAGTGGTGTACACAAACTCTGCAGTTTTTATGTCCGCCGCCTACCTGCCACCCTCATGCCCCGCGGTAAAACAAAATAAGTACCTTTTTTTGGTTAAAAAGGTTGTATAATCATGC
Source organism: Conchocele bisecta (assembly GCA_029237695.1). Classification (NCBI taxonomy): domain Eukaryota; kingdom Metazoa; phylum Mollusca; class Bivalvia; order Lucinida; family Thyasiridae; genus Conchocele; species Conchocele bisecta. Next base: position 7,536,775 of record CM055272.1, read on the forward strand.
TATATCCTAAAGAAACTAGATTGGTCAGTAAGCGAGGCTTACGGAATACCCCCCGCGTGGGCCCAGGTACCCCTAAATATGTAAAATCTTCCAAGTGTGTGGGCTTGTGACCTTGACTCTGGGCTTAGCGGGATATTTAACTTGAGAACAAGTATATTCAGCCTTGAAATTAGAATAACCTGACCTGGTGCCAGGTCCATACCACACCAAAGTCACTTGGCCCCTTCCCCTGAAATAGGATTACGAATATCGTAATACCGTACTCACATAAGAGGTATAACCAGATTCAACTGTCATATACAAAATGCCAAAGACGTATGTGAGGGCCAAACCAGGTCTCCAGGTAAGGATGAACCCCGGTCGTTAAATTACCCACCGCGTGCTCCCACCTGCCACCCACTTCACAGGGTGGTAGAGGTCACAGGGTGGAGCAATGCGTGTGTGAAATGTGAAGCAGATCCGAGCAAGGAAATAGAAGTTACAACTTACTTCTCTGTCAGATGTTAAGTTTTGTAAGGAGACTAAGTATGTGACCTTGACCTTGGGATCAGCGGGGGTTGGACGGTCGTAGATTTGTCACAGCATGATAGTACAACCTTAGAGGAATGCACGAGTGAAATATTAAGAATTTTCAATGAAGGAAATAGAAGTTGTAACTTATTTCTCTGATGTTAAGTTTTGTCAAGAGACAAAGTATTTGACCTTGACCTTGGGATCAGCTGGGGTTGGACGGTCATGGATTTGGCACAGCATGGTAGTAGAGCCTTACAGGAATGCACATGTGAAATATTAAGCATTTTAGATGAAGGAAATAGAAGTTGTAACAATATTTATCTGATGTAAGTTTACGGACCGACGGACGGACGGACCGGACCGGACTCCAGTATACCCCGCCACAACTCGTTGCAGGGGGTATAAACATATACAGAAAATAACATGTAACAGTTAGTGCTCTGGAAAACAAATGTTTCAATATATCATATCAATGTCTTTACAACTGCAGAATTCACAAGCAGAGATTTCAAAGAAACAGTTGTGTGGGTCACTGGGTCTTACATTTATAAATTTCAAAGGTCCGGCAATGTTCACCATATGTTTAACTTCGGACTCCAGAGCCTCAGAAAAGCATTGCATGTAATTACAATAACTATCTCAGACCTCTAGACAAGCTGTGTACTGGCGTAAATTAATTCAGGCAAAACCAAATTAAAATTTGCAATGCATACTTAAACTAGAACATTGTTTGTAGAACAAATGCCACCGCTGTTGAGTATTCATGAATACAACAGCAATCTTTGAATGATTGGAGAAAAAATAACTGCGGATGGATCGGTGAGACAGTGAAAGATACACTACGTACGCCTGCACTTGATGGTAGGGATGTATACCGAACATGAAGAGAATCGACCAAAAACTGTAGTAGTTCGCCGGACAAGGAAATATATTTTCAAAGGCTTAACAGGGGCATTACTGCGGATGGATCGGTGCACTTGGGATGGGATGTATACAGAGTATGAAGAGAATCGGTCAAAAATTGTAGAAGAACTTAAGTTCGCCAGACAAGGAAAAAAATATATTTTCAGAGTCAAAAATGAGGCATAACTGCGGATGGATCGGTGGGACAGCTACATTTTGACTGTGCACTTGATGGCCAAGTGGAACAAGAATTCCGCTAAGGACGCGGTGTCGCGCCTGCCGAGGCATCTGACCGCAACACGACATGGGCATGTTCTAAAGTAAGCATCACAAAATCGTCAGAGAAGTGCATGCTTAAAACACGAAAATGTCAAGGTTGATGAAACTTTTGGACATAAAAAAGAGGCAGTGTTTCCACCACCATGAGGTCAAAACGGTCAAGGTCATGTTGATGGCGGCATGAATGTGTTACAAATGCTTACATGTATCAAGTGTCCAAATATTGAAGCAATCCATCAAGCAATATTAAAGTTATACGATGATGAAGAAACTTGTACAAACTATTTGACGCAAATAATGGCCAAACTTTTCCGCAAACATGTAAAGATATAAAAGGTCAAGGTCATGTTAATGGCGGCATGAGTGTGATCCGAATGATCACATATATCAAGTGTCCAAATATTGAAGCAAACCGGTAAGTAATATTAAAGTTATATCATGATGTACAAACTTTTTGACAAAAAAAATGGCTAAGTGTTTCCACAAAAAAGTGAAGGTAAAAAAGTTCAAAGTCATGTTAATGGTGGTCGAGTGTTCCATATGATCACATGTATCAAGTGTCGAAATATTGAAGCAATCCGTAAAGTTATTAATGTTATAACATGATGAAGGAACTTATACAAACTTTGACGCGAACGACGACGACGGAAAAAGTGGTGACTATAGTCACGCTAAAGCAGGCGCGACAAAAATATACGCACACACACAAATATTATAGATACACAAAAGTTTCTTCTCATGAAAATGTATGCACACACACATTATAAACAATATTTGTCGGAGTAAGCAAGGCTTACGGATTATGAATAATTGTAATAATTGTTATAAGGGGTATGACCAGATTCAACTGTCACATACAAAATGCCAAAGACATAATATGTGAGGGCCAAACCAGGTCTCCAATCGGAATTCCGGTAAGTAAGAATCCCGATCGTTAAGTTACCCATCACATGCTCCCACCTGCCACCCACTACTCGCGGTGGTATCAGGCTAGTTTCAAATGCAAATGAGGCATGATATTTTTTAATTATTTATACTAATTAAATGCATCACGTGAACAAAATAATTCCACATCAAAAAATAAATACAGAGAATAAATAGTAATGTCCGTTAACATTTTAAGGAAACACGGTTATCGCCCCGATATCCGTGTAGAAATTTACTTCTGATATAAAATGTATAATAATGCCAATCAATATGTGGAGTAATGGAGAATGAATGTTTAATTTGCCAGAAAATGTCTCTGATGTCTCTGATATAAAGAACAGTTTGTGCCTACAGAGTGGAGGGCATGTACTTTTAAGTTTTGTAAAGAGACTAAGTATCAGACCTTGTCCTTGGGATCAGCGAGTGTTGGACGGTCGTGGATTTTTGAAATCCTGATAGCAGACCCTAAGAGGAATTCATGCATGAAATATTAAGAATATTTGATGAAGGAAATAGAAGTTATAACGTATTTCTCTCATGCTAAGTTTTGTAAAGAGACCAGTATCTGATCTTGACCTTGGGATCAGCGGGAGCTGGACGGTCATAGATTTGTCACAGCATGATAGTCGGTCCTTAAAGGAATGTATGCGTGAAAAATTAAGAATTTTCGATGAAGAAAATAGAAGTTATATCGTATTTCTCGGATGTTAAGTTTTGCAAAGAGTGTGTTTGTTTGTTGTGTTTGTTTGTTTATTGGTGTTTAATGGCATATCAACAGCTAAGGTCATGTAAGGCCGGGCAAACGGGTTCGATCCCGTTTAAACCTGCTGCATTGGGGGGGAAAATCCCAAAATCAGAACGGAATGTTTACATCGAGAAACAATATATTCAGCCCTGAAATTAGAATAACCAGACCTGGTGCCAGGTCCATACCACACCAGTCACTTCCCTAAAATAGGATTACGAATAATTGTAATACTCACATAAGGGGTATAACCAGATTCAACTGTCACATACAAAATGCCAAAGACGTATGTGAGGGCCAAACCAGGTCTCCAGTCAGAATTCCAGTAAGGATGAGTGAGTGAGTGAGTGAATAGGGTTTAACGTCCGCTTTTCTGACATAGAGGTACAAGCCTCAGGGAGTCTACACGCAGACGGGTCAACGGGGTCGAGTCCCATATCCACCTGTCCAAGGGGGGTAAATCCCAACTTCAGAACTCAATATTTACAATCAAAATATATATTCAGTCCTGAAATTAGAACAACCTGATCTGGTGCCAGGCCCTCGCCACACCAGCATCATTTATCCCATCCCAAAAAGTAATAGGATTAGCGCTAATCTTACTTTTATATATGGGGCATAGCCCGACTCAACTCTCACATACAAGAAAGCCAAAAATGTACATGAGGGCCAAATCCGGTATAGTGGGTTCCGGAAAGTATGAACCCAATCGTTAAGCCAGTTTAGTCGCCTTTTACGACAAGCAATGGCTACTGCAGCACTATTCTCAGGATCAGTTGATCCCGCCCCGGTGCCTGCACGGGGCACAGTAAGGATGAACCCCAATCGTTAAATTACCCATCGCATTCTCCCACCTGCCAACCACTAGGTTTTGTAAAGAGACCAGTATGTGACCTTGACCCTGGGATCAGCGGCGGTTGGACGGTCATGCATTTGTCACAGCATGATAGTAGGCCCTTAGAGGAATGCATGCATGAAATATTAAGAATTTTAGATGAAGGAAATAGAAGTTTATAACATATTTCTCTGATGTTAAGTTTAGTAGAGACCAAGTATGTGACCTTAACCTTGGGATCAGCGGGGGTTGGACGGTCGTGGATTTGTCGCAGCATTATAGTAGGCCCTTAGAGGAATGCATGCATGTAACCTTGACCTTGGGATCAGCAGGGTTTGGACGGTCATGGATTTGTCACAGCATGATTCTCTGATGCTAAGTTTAATGACGGACGGACAACCCAAATCCAGTATACCCCTACAACTCGTTGCGTCGGGTATAATGATACACAGAAGTTGCTTCTCATGAAAATGTACGCGCACACACACATTATAAATGATAATTAGAAGTTGCTTTTCATGAAAATGTACGCACGCACGCACGCACACAGGTTATAAAATCAACTTGCACCTTTAAAGATGCACAATACAACACAATCCATCATATTCAACAAATCAGGTTACCTAAAAAAGAAATAAAAAGATTATTAGCACTGTATATACTAATACTGATGGTAACATCTAAAAGCTACAATCTGGGGTATTGCTTCCAGGTGGACTATACAGCAGTTACATTTCGCTTCTCCCCAGGTAGATACTGAAAATATGCAAGAAACACATGGCGTTGTATTTCTTACTCATCAGAAAATGCCCATTTACATGGGTTCATTACACAACATTCCCTGGTATAGTACATTCATGATGATTGATCGTTTCCCAAATGTTGTACATTTATATCCATTTGATGGCAATTAATGCATTTAACTTGTTACCACAAGTTGGCAGTTATGCTGTATGAAGGCAGTTGTATATTTAGTTATAGGTCAACTAACCAATAATTGCCATTTTCACCATATATCTGTATGTTATTGACATCTCTAACCTCCATAATTGTATAATGACATCACGATGTGCACTAAACATTTACTGCTTACTAAGTTATTTTGATAAGAATTGTCGACATGGAAATTCTTTCGGTCTGATGGAACCGTCTTCACTATGGCTTTGTTGAAGCTGCAAATATATAAAATAAATAATCCTGGCAAGTAAAAAAAATTATTATCAGTTTTCGCCATTACAGAAAATCTCAGATCCAAGATTTGTTTGCGGCCGCCAGATTCAAGTTAGCCCCATAAAGTATTTATGTGGGTAGTACGAACAATTTTGAAGTTTTTGAGTATTCGATATATTAACGGAACCAAGTCTCCGATATGCCTAGAAAGTGATGAAATGGAATAGTAAAAAAAATATGTAAATTTTACATTAGTATCGCATTTCGGTAAAAAAAGTATGCACAACTTAGGTATGTTTCAGTATTACAATACGTTTCTCAATCGACAGATACAAAATGATATTGTTTAAATTACACTAGTGTCTATAATGGGAACTTCTGTCTAAATTTGCTATACATTTGTCCCATCATTTTATAACAAACTAGACTAGAAAATCTGTTCATAGAACCCCCAACCTGCAGCCTTGATAGTACAAGAATTCCGCCACGGAAGCGGTGTCGCGCCTGCCGAGGCATTTGACCGTGAACATTACAAGTAAATAAATTACCTTGAGCTTCAGAATTTGGATGTGGGGGTGTTCATAATGAAGCATCATCCGTAGACAAACATTGATGTGAAATATTATCAATGTCTGGAAAGGGGTTAAAGAGATATTGTGAAAAAACAATAACTTTAACGCATTTCTGTTACAAATCCGGTGAACATTACAAGTAAATAAATGACCTTGACCTTCAAAATTTGGATGTGGGGGTGTGCGTAATGAAGCATCATTCCTAGACAAACATTGATGTGAAATATTATCAAAGTCTGGCAAGGGGTTAAAGAGATATTGTGAAAAAATAATAACTTTAACGCATTTCTGTTACAAAACCGGTGAACATTACAAGGAAATAAATGACCTTGACCTTCAAAATTTGGATGTGGGGGTGTGCGTAATGAAGCATCATCCCTAGACAAACATTGATGTCAAATATTATCAATGTCTGGCAAGGGGTTAAAGAGATATTGTGAAAAAACAATAACTTTAACGCATTTGCCTTACAAAAAAAACCGGACGACGTGGACGACGACGACGCGGATGACGACGGAAAAAGCGCCGACTATAGTTGCGCCTCTGCTAAAGCAGGCGCGACAAAAAGGGCAGTTATTACGAACCTAATCCATCGACAGACATTGCCTTACAAACAAGGTGAAAATCAGTGACCTTGACCTTGGATGTTAGCCGTTCGGGCGTGGGTCGTATGCGAAACAAAGCACCATCGCTAGACAGTAATTGTGTGCAAATATTATTGAAATTGGTGAAGGAGTTATTGAGAAAAACCTAAACGCATTTGCCTCACAAACAAGGTGAACATAAGTCCCCAGTGACCTTGACCTGGGTGTTCGGGCGTGGGCTGTATGCAATGGGGGCATAAAAATGCGTTCATAAAACACGGATGAAAGTAGAGGAAAAATTCCAAGTCCAAAAGGGAGAGATAATCCATGGACCAGTGACAAATCAAAAATAGAAATTCACTTAGTGCATCTACACACCATGTATCAAGCCTCCAGCTATTAAGGTTTAGAAGTTACAAGGTAAAATAGAATAAAAATTAAAAATTCCAAGTTGAAAAGGAGGAGATAATCCATGACCTGTGGGTCGAATCAAAAATCAAAATAAACTTTTCGCATCTACACATTAAAAGGAAATTACATACCAAATTTCAGTTTTGTAGCTATTAGGGTTCAGAAGTTTGAGGAGTTACAAGCCAAAATTAGAAAAAGGGGGAGATAATTCATGACCTGGGGGATCGAATAAAATATCAAAATACACTTTGCGCATCTACTCATCAAAAGGAAGCTACATAGCAAGCTTCAGGTGCGTAGCTATTAGGGTGAAGAAAAGGATGGCCCTATATCGCTCACCTGTGCAATGTCAAAATGAAGCAAATACTGGTATGCAAGGTTGTCCCTAAATAAACATCAAAATAAGCCCATGACAGGCACATACTGTTACTGTGACAAACTTGAAGTCGCCAGGGTAAGAGTCTCGCTTATGTCAGATATATCTTATACAACTTTGCGAGGTTTGGTGACCACAACACGATGCTTCCAGCCTACTTTTTATCACAATACATCTTTTCACAAATGGTATCAGAAGCAATTGATTAAATGGAGTTCTACATGTACATCCGTTTTAATCAAGTAATACACGTGTATAGAGCAGGTGGGGGACACCACTGGTTTCCACCGAGATTACAATATCCATTCAGCAAAGAAAACAGAATATCCTGATCTGGTGCCCTTACCCAACCAAGATTACTTGGCACCACACATCACGGATCTAATTCTCAGAAAAAATCCCAGCGTATCAGACCATGTGTGAATCACGAAAAGGATGGACTTCACCATTACACATGCCCTTCCATCCTCCATTAGATTGATTTTGAATGGAGTTCTACATCCGTTTAACCTTTAACAAAGTCATGTACAGACGGGAATACACAAGTAAACTACACCAAGATCACTTGGCCTCATATATAACTGTATTTCAGAGTGAATCTCGGTAAGGCTGGCCTTCATCGTTAAAAGATACATACTCTCTCATCCTCAATTAGAATCAACACACATTATCACATGATGGTGAAATTCGATCATATACAGTCGACATTCATGTACTCAAAGTCCATGGTACCAAGCAGGGCTTCTAAAATTTCAGAATGCCAATCGGTCCAGAGTCCAGTTAAAACTTGAACTGAAATTTCGAAGTTCAAAAAAAATACTAGAAATAATGGGATAAATGTTGTATTGGGATAAATAAGTTGTTGTGTTTATAAACAACAAAAGTGGACAAAATGCATCGGGTCACGTGGTGTGCCTAAATAGCGCAGACAGAAAAAAATTGAAACAACAAGGATGAATCGTGATGCCGATTGTAGGCTATTATGTTTGATTGCAGGTAAAAGTTTGGTAGACTAAACAAGAGGGCCATGATGGCCCTAATTCGCTCACCTGATTCCATGAACACCAGAGGAGAATGTGACATTGAGTTCATGTGTTTTAAGCGAGGACTCATTTTAACAAATCTGAAAATGCTTCACCCAAGGATCTTAACTTACTATGAAGTTTGGCCAGCATCAGCCATGTAGTTCCCGAGAAAAAGACGTTCAAAATCTCGAATAAATGGACCTTTTGGCGGCCATCATGGATGACAATGATCCGATATTGCACCAGAGCAATCGCCTCATCGATACCTTCAATTTGATATACGACATGAGCATATTTGGTCAAAAATATAATTGGACCCCACGGGCCACGCCCATTTTTGACCTTGGGGTCACCATTTTAACACCTTTGAAAGAGCATTGTACATTGATCATTCCTACCAAGTTTCGTCGAAATCTGGCTGGCGGTTCAAGAGAAGATTTTTAAAAAATTTATGCTATTTTTAGACGGCGGCCATCTAGGATTAGCGACGACCTCCGTTTCAACAAATCTGAAAAGGCTTCACCCATGGACCATAACTGTGAGGTTTGGCCACCATGGGCCAAGCGGTTCGTGTGATTTTTTTTTTTTTAAATCTCTAGTAAGAGACCTTTCGGCGGCCATCTTGGATGACATGACGATCCAATTTCGACAAAAAATGTACCCGAGCGATCGCCTCTTTGATACCTTCGATTTGATATAGACACGACCATATTCGGTCAAAAATAAAATTTGACCCCACGGGCCATGCCCATTTCGACCCCGGGGTCACCATTTTAACAACTTTGAAAGAGCATTGTACATCGATCATTCCTACCAAGTTTCGTCGAAATCTGGCAAGTGGTTCATGAGAAGATATTTTAAGAATTTATGCTATTTGTAGACGGCGGCCATCTTGGATTAGCGATAACCTCCATTTTTACAAATCTGAAAAGGCTTCACCAATGGACCATAACTTAAGTTTGGCTACCATGGGCCAAGCGGTTCATTGAAATTTTTAGCTATTTCTAAATGGCGGCCATATTGAATTGGCGACGACCTCCATTTCAACAATTTGTAATCTCTACCTATCTACCACGAGTGTGAAGTTTGACAAACATCGGCCAAGCGGTTCCGGAGAAGACGTTCGAAATTGTGGACAAACTACAGACGAAAGTGGCAACAATATCTCACTTCAGCCTTTGGCTCAGGTGAGCTAAACAAGAGGGCCATGATGGCCCTAATTCGCTCACCCGACTCCATGAACACCAGATGAGAATGTGACATCGAGTTCATGTTTTAAAAAAATTGTGCTATTTTTAGATGGCGGTCATCTTGGATTAAGCGATGACAAAAATAAAATTTGAACCCACGGGCCACGCCCATTTTTGACCCCGGGGTCACCATTGTAACAACTTTGAAAGAGCATTGTACATCGATCATTCCTACCAAATTTCGTCGAAATCCGGCTAGCGGTTCAGAAGATTTTTTAAGAATTTATGCAATTTTTAGACGGCAGCCATCTTGGATTACGTAATGACGTCATTTTAACAATTTTGTAATCCCCCTACCTAAGGACCATGACCATGAAGTTTGGTGACTATAGGCCCAATGGTTACCGAGGAGAAGACGTTTGAAAATTTTCACGGACGACGACTCGATGACGACGACGGACACATTGCGGTAACAATGCCCAAGGCGAGGTTTGAACCCACAACATCCAGATTGGAACTGGGGTGTAAAAATTTGAAAAAATCCACTCGCCCAATGTTATCGATCTACTGACACGCACTTGGCTTAGAAAAAACAAAGCTGGCGTCGACAGAACATTTCATGATCATACACCGTTAAGATTCATCGCCGACGTCTTGGCGACAGTAACTTGTCAATCATGCCTTGGCTTAACACGAAGGGCCGCCTGTATAAATAACTTCGCCACGTGAATAACACGTGTTTTGAACTGACGATTATAGTAGCCAGAGGCAATGTTTGGCTAGGTATTTTATTGAAACTATCGACCAGGGACTTTTATTGTCACAGTGGGTTGCGTAATGATGTGATGAAAATTTGTGGATTATTTCTTTCTTTATAGGTAAATTATTATTAACCGGAATAGAACATTTTCCAATTTAACCTAGAATTTAGATAGAGGAAAAAGTTACCTGTCGGAGCAGACAGTAATTTCCACTCGTCTGAGGAGGTTAAGAACTCGCCAATGTGATCGGGCAAGTGGAATTTTACGCCCCCGATATTCAGCCCTGAAATTATTATATCCCGACCTGGTGCGAGGTCCATTACACACCAGTCACAAAGCTCCATCCCCAAAAGTAATATGATCAGCACTAATCTTATTACTTTTTAATGAGGTATAACAGGATTTAACTTGCACGTATCGGAAGGCCGAAAAAGTTTGTTTGTTGGTGTTTAACGGCCTGTCAACAGCTACGGTCATGTAAGGCTGGGACAACGGGTTCCATCCTGTTTAACCTGCTGCATTGGGGGGAAAATCCCAAAATCAGAACGGAATATTTACATGGAGAGAAAGTTATATATAGCCCTGAAATTAGAATAACCCGACCTGGTCCCAGGTCCATACCACACCAAAGTAACTTGGCCCCTTCCCCGAAAAGTAATAGGATTAGGAATAATCGTATTACTCATACAAGGGGTATAACCAGATTTAACCCTCACATACCAAAATGCCAAAGACGTACCCTACGTGATGGACGGACGAGATGGAGGGACAAGGGTAACACTGGTACATGTATAGCGAAATTCCAAATAAGCCAAATCATGTACCTTGCTCGTCACATTTTCCGATAGAATATACTCAAACATAACACACGTTTGAGGGAATGTGATGAAATAAAATGATTGCGATTGATTTATACATGAATATGGTGTCATTTACTATGCATGAAGCGAAACAACAAATCTACAATGCAATAACTAACAAAGCTCAAGGTACAAGTTCTAAAACTTGTTGATACCCCACCATACATGCAATTCATTTTTATGATCGGTAGTGAACATTGTCCAACCTATATTTGTATATTTTAAAACAGGTTTCAAGGAGTTCCCTTCCCAATGTGCACGATGCCGTCATTCCTTCAGTCAGCTGCCACTCTGAAACAACAAATGAAATGCTCTGGATATGTTCAGTTTATGATTGAAATATGTTCAATGAAAGACACTGCTTCCAGCTTCCTACCTTTACCAGAAACAAAGCCGAGCTATTTATTTCTTGCTTAACGGTTGCATAGACATCCATTTAATGTCCAACAGCACTTTATCTAACCACACATAGCAATAATTAAGTATGTGGATTTAACTAGAACCATTTTAACATCCGACAAAAGTGTGTGCCAAAAATCCAATCTTCATTATAGATCACTGCTGAATATTTAAAATCTAGCCCGATGGTATAAGTCGAGACATCATCTATGTTGAAAATGAGCAATTTAAGAGTTTTAGTCTGCCTAACAGACTCCCTTGTTGGCATGCCTGGCAGATTTCTAAGCCTGGTAAAAGTTGTGCACCATTCGGCAGTCTTGCTCCGAAACAATAGAAAGGAGTCATTTTGTTTTACGTTCTATTGGCTTCAGTGTAAATTCATTGTTCGATAAAAATTAAAAATCTGTTGTTAATCCAATCTTCATTATAGATCACTGCTGAATATTTAAAATCTAGCCCGATGGTATAAGTTAAGACATCATCTATGTTGAAAATGAGCAATTTCAGAGTTTTAGTCTGCCTAACAGACTCCCTTGTTGGCATGCCTGGCAGATTTCTAAGCCTGGTAAAAGTTGTGCACCATTCGGCAGTCTTGTTCTGAAACAATAGAAATTAGTCATTTTGTTTACGTTCTATTGGCTTCAGTGTAAATTCATTGTTCGATAAAAATTAAAAATCTGTTGTTAATTTTAATAAATTTTAACAACATTTAGCAATTTCTATCTGTTGTAGAAACTTGGTAGAACTTTGACAATTTGGCAGCATTGGACATACCATGAACGCCAAATTGTATCACCAAACTAGATTGAATACAAATACATGTAAATAAACAGCAGTTTATTTCAGAAATTTTCTAAATTCATGGCATATGTATTACACACTATTTAATAGTTCAGCAAATTTATACAGCCATCGTGTCAATTTGATTTAATGGTGTTTAACGGCCCGTCAACAGCAGTCAGCTATGGTAATTTTATGATAGGTTAATGAGGTCGAATCCCATGTGTTACCTGTAGTGATGATGGTAAATCCCAAAATCAGAACTGAATATTTACAGGAAAAATAAATATTCAGGCCTGAAATTAGAATAACTTGACCTGGTGCCAGGTCCCAACCACACAAGCTCGATAAAATAAATGTCAAACATGCTAAGGTGTTATCTGCAAAAACAAGGCGATCACCGGGGAGTGTCTCGCCCACTAAACAAGGCGATTGCCACGAAGGTTAAGGTCCCCAAGGTCAAGGTCACAATATGAGAAAGTCCAAAATTATTGACACAAAGGTCATGGTCACCAAGGTCACATACACGACACGAGTGGATAGCCATCAAAGTGAGGAAGCTATTGGTGAAGATTGGTGAAGATTGGTAATGATCACGAGATATTCAAAATTTGGACGTGCATCCAAAACAAGGCGATCGCCAGGGATTGGATCGACTAACGGATCAACATATGCGAAATTTGGACTATGTCCGAAGTCCCACAAAGGTTAAGATAACCAAGGTGAAGGTCATCCGAATGACACTGGATGGATAGATATCAATGTGAGGAAGCTATTGATGAAGTTGGTAAACTAACTTGGACTGTCAAAAATTTAAGTCGCACAAAGGTCAAGGTCACCTTGCCAAGGTGAAGGTCAATGTCACCCAAATGACACTGGATGCATATCTATCAATGTGAGGAAGCTATTGATGAAGTTTGGTAACGAGTAGCAAGATAAATGGGAAATTTGGCTACGTCTAAAATTTACGTCCCAAATTGTTGACGCCGCCGCCAGAATTGTGAAAGATACGTCTCACTTTCCACTATTGTGGGCGAGACAAAAAAAAACAAAACAACACAATTTCAGCCAAACATGAAGAGATTTAATTGAAATGACAGTGTCATGCTCTGTGCATACATAGGCGATTGCCAGTGAGCGTCTCGCTCATTAAACAAAGCGATCTCTATGAAGGTCAAGGTCACAATACGAAGAAGTGCAAATTTTTATACGAAGGTCACGGTCACCAAGGTGGATAACAATCAAAGTGAGAAAGCTATTGGTGTCGTTTGGTAATGATCTGACAAAACGGATGAGGAGATATTCAACATTTGGACGTACATCCAAAATGATAAGACATGAAAGTCAACGCGAGAGTCAAAGTCACCAGAATGACATTAGATATTCAACATTTGACCGTATGTATGTCCAAAATGGTTGACACCAAGGTGAAGGTCAGCTGAACTACACTGGTAGATATCCATCAATGTGAAGAAGCTAAGCTATTGATGAAGTTTGTAGATGATCCGACTAACGGATCAAGATATTCAAGGTTTGAATGTATGTCCAAAATTATTGACACGAAGGTGAAGGTCACCATGGTCACGGTTACCCAAATGAGACACTATTTGGATCCCATTTTTATGATGACTATCCTTCTCACTTGAACGCAATTTGCCCATCTTGCTCTGAAACGACATAAGTGAGACCAAGAACTTAGTGCTAATTTGTCCTTTTTTATGTCAAGGTAATCAAACAATTCTTTTGAAGACTTAAAATCGACTCTGTACATCAATTACTGTCATCTCATTTAAATGATTAGCTATGTAGTTTCACATTCAATTACAGAAAGTATATTGCATTATCATAATTAGTACAGATTTCCAAAACAATTTAATTTTATTTATAATACAAGAAACGAGGCAAAGCCACGAAGGCCAGGTTTTTTCCAAGCAGACACTTGTATAATATAATTATACCCACTTTTTGTAGACTAGATGGCCGTGGCCTGCATGTCACGCCTTGGGGCGAGGCATGGACACTAAAAAAATAGATATAGTAGATGGAAAAACATTAACCAAAAAACTTTAACCGGACACACCCAAAATGCCGACTATATCGCGCTTTCCGCAAGCGGGCGTGACAATGATGATAAACACCCACGTGAAGTATCAAGGTAATGGGTGAAGCAGTTGCAGAGATATAGTACACGAAAAATCTTTAAGAAAAAAATATGGATGATGATAAACACCCATGTGAAGGTTCAAGGTAATGGGCGAAGCAGTTGCAGAGATATAGTATAACGAAAAACTTTAACCAAAAAATTTTAACCAGACGTACGTTAAAAAGTTAACGTTAACGTTGAAAATGGCTAAGTCAATTATGTAGAAATAATAGGTCAAGGTAAAAAAAATGGTCACATTTTGGATAGTTGTATGTGGTGGGCACCCCTTGGTTATGAAGCTGTGAATGTTTGGTGGTCCTAGGTGGTACAGTACCAAAGAAATGGACTTAAACACGAAAACTTAACATTGTAAACGCGAAAAGTTAACATTGAAAATGGCTAAGTCGACTGCGCGGAAAAAATGGGTCAAGTTAAAAAAAAAGGTAACATGTTGGATAGTGATATGTGGTGGGCACCCCTTGGTTATGAAGCTGTGAAAGTTAGTTGGTCCTATTTGGTACAGTAACAAAGAAATGGACTCGAACACGAAAACTTAACATTGATTGTGGACACCGCCCGCCCGGCTTTCGCCAATCCAATAGCCTGGATTTAAAAAAAAAAAACCTGGCTAAAAACCCATACATTTACCTCTATAATCTACACCAGTTTTTTGTAATGTTTGTAAGAGTTTGTTAAACAAGAAATCAATAACACTGATGGATGTACCCCTCGAAGTTTAAAGCAAATTTCCAAGTCATTTGACCTTGAACACAGGGATAGCATGGATATGGTTGGGCTACAAAATGAACATATGGATGACAAGAACATGAAGTCATTCTATCAGACTTACATGTACTACAGAGATGGTAGGTAGCCAAAAACTTTGATGCCAATCTAAGACAAACAGACAGGGTGGCGACTATAATATGTATCCAAAGATTTTCGGGGTACATAAAAATAATTTTAAACCACTGGAATATGTTTCAAATCGCAGAAAGCATGGTCGTATTCTGTGCTGCACAACTGTTTTGCTCTGAAATGACAGAATTACAGAGAAATGAGAGATGGCGATTGCCGACTAATTTGTGCACAATATGCTACAGATTGATTGGCTTTTACACCTGCATTCGACAACAAGGGCACAGACACGGGAGCAAAGTAGGCGACATGCCATTATCTTTTCCTGTACTAAACCACAATATCCTTATTTGGTGCCAGATACAGTTTATTCAACTACCATTTTGAAATACCTGAGCTACAAACAACGTCGGGGCCTATCAATTAATATTCAATCCAGAATCAGGGTATTCGGTCACCCTCCAGTGCATTCCACCCCCATGGCAATTGGAGAGACTAATTTCACGTTACTGGCCAGTAATTTGACCCCATGTGCAGCACACAGGTAGAAGACTCAGACCTAGGACCTGATAAATGACTCATTTTTAAACCGCTACCCCACCCACCAATTTCCGTACAATAGACACAATAGCGTTTTCAAGGTAGGAAAGAGCTTGGGAAAATGTCGTAGTTTCGGACTCGCTCAAACATCACACATTTCGATTTTTCTGCTGACTTGTCACTTATGTCTCTGGTAATCCATAAATGTCTTAGGGCTTCAAATATATTCACTTCAATCATCTGCTTTAAGCATTTTGTTAGTTACGGGCAAATTAGCTACCACAGCCAAGGCGATAATTGTGTGTACGAAAGAATGTCATACATTTTTGTGGGCTGTGGAACCATAAATTACGTGTAAAATCTGGCTGAAATCCAATTACATATCGACGTGAATGACTAAAATAAACATCAGTAAATCTGATGTTACAATTTGTGACTAATAAGTCATTCACTAACCTTGAATGATCTAAAATGTGCGTTTATTTTGATTTGCGTCCCAACATTTCGACATAACTTTCCGGGAACTTCACTTTCGCAGAATGATCAATAATGACGTCACGTGAAAACCTAAACTGGAGCGCTACAAATACTACAGCCAATCAGGTGGCAATGTGTGGGTGGGATTCTTTCGGAAAGAGATATTTCTCTGTAACGTTGGTAGCTAAAATGCGTGTAACTAACAATATACTAAACACAGCTGTTTAAAATGAATATATTTGGGGACCTAAGGCATTTATTATTTGCCAGAGGCGTAAGTAAACAGAAAATTTGAAACGTGTGGTGTTTGAGCGAGCCCAAAACTAAGCCTGTCTAGGGCATTGTCCCAAGTGTCCCAAGCCCTTGCCCACCTTGAATGGCTATACAGTATATTGTAAGGAAATTGGTGGGTGGGGTAACATTTTTCAAATCAACCATTTATTGGGTACTAGGTCAGTCTTCCACCTGTGGTGCAGCATTGTAAATGGACAATGGCCCTCCCACAAGAGCTACCTTATGACATTTTGACCAGCATAGCACCAGGTCTGTCTACACATCTGACAGCTCTGATAAGTCTACTCTGTTACCCTCCTGGCAACTGATTTAACATTATGTATAACTACTATCGGGAAAATTAGATTGTAATGTAACCTGACGATGCAAATATACATATTATACAGACTGGTATCCTACAGCTGTTGAACAATATTGAACATATACCTCCCCACATATTCAACAGACCCCTCCCCCCACCAATATTAAACATATACCTCCCCACATATTCAACAGACCCTCCCCCTACCAATATTAAACATATACCTCCCCACATATTCAACAGATCCCCCCCTCCACCAATATTAAACAGATTCCCCCCCACCAATATTAAACCGATGCCCCCACATAATATTCAGCAAATGCCCCCAACTATTCAACACGGATGCCTCGCCACATCAATAAAGTAAGCATAATTTGTATTGTACAAGGTGTATGATCACGTGGTACTAACAACAACAACAAGTACTGAAACTTCCTGAATCCATCCGATTCAAAGTACGTATCCTTTTATATTACGAAACGTATTTTGATGAAATATGGCACATCAAACGCGTCTTGTTAACCTGCATTTGGTGGTCTCTGTACTTTTGCCCAAACTTATGTCGCTTACGCGAAGAATCGATTTCCGTGTCGGTAGTCTGTGCAAAACTCCCTGGACGACCAAATGCAGCTCATGAAGACGCGTTTGCTGCGTCATATTTCATCAAAAATCGTTTCATATTAAGGAAAATATCAAATAATACTTGGTTGGAGTGGGCAAGATTTCCACACTTTCAGCTACTGTTGTTGTTGTTATAACCATGTGATCATGCACCTTGTTATAGTACATAATCATTCACAGATTCAAGACATGAATACAACAGCATTAACACACATATACACATAATTTGAAAAATGAAACATACAAATTACAGGACAATGACTGATAGTCTGTTGCGTACAAGAACAAAACGCAACAGAAAACTGTGACAAGTACAGCTGAGCATTTATCACATGACAATCCTGCAGCACGGATGGGTCTGATGGCCTGCTGGCATCAATGGAATACAGCACAGGCCTCACCTTTGCCGTCTCATTATTGAACAACTATACCTGTTGCAAAATACAAGAAAGAGAGAGAAAAATCAAGTTAGTAGTGACTCGACAAAGGATATGATGAACATGTACACACTAATAATAGTCAAATGTTACAAAACTAGTCAGACAATTTCTATCACTGACATGTCAAACAAGCGGGCAAGGCTTATACATATTTTTTTTATTGGGTGTACATTATATGTAAATTATAAACTTTCACAATGTGCTTAAATTACCCTGCCATACATACTCTTATGTACATGTACCTACTTACTGAAATTGTAATTTTCCGAGTATCTTTATCCATTCACGGAATATTAAATATATTTTACATGTAGTAACAAGAGGGTTATTGTGGCCTGGTTATTATATATATGCAAGTAAATCTAAGAGAGCTTTATACATTCATTATTCCTACGACGCTTTGTCAAAACCAGTCTGGTGATTATAATGGGAAGATAAAGATTTTGTCCAGCTTTATACAATGGCCATCTTGGATTATGCGACGATCTCCAATTTGAAAAAATCTGTAAATGTTTCACCGAAAGATAATAACGAATCAAGTTTTTTGGGCCAGCATCGGTCAAACGGTTAGTAAGAAAAGGCTGTTTGAAAGCTCTAATAAACAAGAGGGCCATGATGGCCATATATCGCTCACCTGTGCAATGTCATAAGAATCAAGCAAACTGGTGTGTAACGTTGTTACTAAATACATATCAAAATAAGCCCATGACTGGCACATAGTGTCAATGTGACAAACTTGAGAAGTTGCCAGGGTAGGAGTTGTCTGGCTATACATTGTATGTACAGATACAGACCTCCAGATAATTATGTTAGGCAAGAGTTATTTGCCGCCTCAAAATAAAAAACGGTGGGTTTTTTCTCTTGATGTGGGGTTTTTTACTTACGATAATGAAAATTAATGTCACAGAGTTATGGGAGTATTAATGTTTATGTTATACACGTATGTACATCTGTCTATCATACTTACATGTTGTTGTAGTTTGTGGTGCTGTAGGCTACACTGTGCATTCAAAATAGTATTGTGTAGTTGCCAGGCCGACCAGGCTGCACTGTACTGTTTGTTTATAGTAAGTTCAATGTCGACAATAAACGTATTTACAGTTCCAAAACAATAACCCATACCTTGGGTCTAATACATGTCGGCTAATTAAGAAGCACATAAATATATGTAATAATTTTACTAAACATTTGATAACTGTCCTATCTGATGAGCACCGAGTCCAGTTTCTCTCACTTAGAAGCAACCTTTATATGGCTGTTCCAGTCTACGCCTACGCCTTTTCTTTTTCGCTAGCCACAACCTTACTGCGGGTGAAGGGTTGTATTCAGAGATGGGTGGTCCCACCATGTTTAACTTCAACAGAATGTCCAGTTTTTCAGACTTCAGTGATGATCTAAACTTTGTTTTCAATCTGTTTTGAGCACTGAAGCTCCGCTCACAGTCTACACTTGTAACCTGAATACAAAGTGCCATTGATGCCAGAACTGTGAAGTTTGAAAGTATATTACTGTGCCTCAGGATAATACGTTTGCACAGTTGTTGAGTGTCAAGCTTTGTGTATCCACCCTTCAGGAGAGGCCATTCATCCTTCAGGCTATCTGCAGTCAGCATTGGTGGCACAGTCTCGATTGTCTCAGATGTTTCAGTCAACAAATCACCCTCAACTATTGTCACGGTTCTCTCTATTCCATAGAAGTCACCTAAATGTTCAATGGCAGATTCTGAATCTGAATCATCGGTGAAGTTGACAGACGACGGTTCCAATAACTGGCTGAAGTCATCAAACATCTGATATGCTTCTTTTCTAAATCTGTCATTGAGGTTCTTTTTCATGTTTGTGACATACGTCTTCCTCAGTGTTTGAAACTGACTTTCCATTTGCTCAGAGTAGAACAAGTCCTCTCCGCTTTACCAGCTTCTATAGAAATTACCTTTTTCATTTCCCGAAGTGCTAGCCCATCATTAGCTTCGAGATACATAACTTTCTCAACAGTTGCCTGTATTAGTGGTTTGACTTCACTGAACATTAAGTTCTGCTTTTGCAAGCTACATGTACAGCTGAGAACACCCAACTCGGTGTGCATGTCAAGCATGAATGCAACAATTAAAGCCACTTTGTACGATTTGAAGTATTTGTACAGGCCCTTTGCTGTTGGATTGTCAATTGCATACTGTGAGAGTGTTGCGAGAACAGATTCATATGTCTGGTAGACGGCTTCTACTGTGTTCTTCAGTCCCAACCAGCGAATTGAATGCGGCTCTTTCATAGTCAACTTGGGTTCATTCAGAAGTGTTTGTATTTTCTGTAGTGTGGTGGTTCTGAAGCTAGATCCACTTATGAAGCGGTATAGGGCAGTAAACATTTCTCGGAACTTTTTCAAGCTGTCATCCTTCTTAATAGCATCTGTGCATGCGAGATTCAATCTATGTGCAAAACAGTGGGTTTGTATGCAGAATGGAGCATATTTTGATTGAATTTGCACCCCTAACCCGGTTTTCTTACCAGTCATCACTGAAGCCCCGTCTGTGGCAAGATGAATACATTTCTTGAAATCTAATCCTAACTTACGTAGCTGTTCTTGAACACAATTAACGATTGTATGGGCCTTGCCATCATCTACTTTTACATTCACAAGAAATCTTGTAATCGGATCACCTGCCTTGATGAAGCGGATACAGATGGACAATCTCTTTTCAACTGTAATGTCTGTACTCTCATCTAACATTAGGGAGTATACGGAAGACTCTTTAATCTCTTCCACAACTGACCTCAGGGCTGTACAAATCGGCACGCCCGACGCCCGGGACAAGTCGGTTTTGGTCTCGGGCAAGTGGCTCTATGGCATCATCCTTAGACACCCCCACACCCTCAGTCGTCATGGTGCTTTCAGTGCATTCCAGATCGTCAGCACAAGACTCGCGTCAATGTTTCTGCTCACTTTCATTGTGCCTCTTTAATGACGATAATTGTATGCTAGGACTGCCATCCTGTGCCCATACGTTGGGTTGCTTGTATTTTGTGCAATATTGACAGTGCAAGCGGTAACCCCCATCTTCAACATTGTGTATTTTAAGCCACGGAAATTGCATTTTCCATTTTTCAAAAGTTGATTTGGACACTTTAAGTCACTTTTGTGTGACGTGATTTCTTATCAGATTCAGTGCTATCGACAGTGTAACAATCTCGGCCAATATCGATTTCACGATGGATTCTGGGGAGGGTTCATCGCTTTGTACTTTCGTGAAATACTTAAACAAGCCCGTGCCTTGAGCAGACTTCTTTTTTCGCGAAGCCATCATGCGTTACGCATCTGAATAGGCAGGACGTTTAATTTTATTTAACTTAAGCGCCCACGAAGCGATGATTGAAGGACAGACTGGTCGCTACTATATTTACGCTATGAAAGACGCAGAATAATACACACTGTAGATTATTTTATCGACCAGTCTGGAAAATTCACGCCATGTAATCGGGCAGTGGAATCAGCGAAAAACACGCTATGTAGCTGAACATATATTGACGAAACGCACACTATAGGGACACCTTGCGTAACAGTATTATTTGCTGCGTTTTTGTAACGCATGGAAATTAATTCCCTTGCGTTTTTAGACATTTCTACTGCGTATTTGACGCAAAAACGCAGCTTAACTGGAGCTCTGCAGATATACCCAACTTCGCAAGGTTTGGAGACCACAACAACAGGATACTTCCAGCCTACTTTTTTTTTCCACAATACATCTTTTCACAAATGGTATCAGAAGCAATTGATTAAATGGAGTTCTACATCTGTTTTAGTTTTAATCAAGTAACACATGTGCATGGGGGAGGGGGACACCACTAGTTTGCACCGAGACTACAATATCTATTCAGAATATCCTGATCTGGTGCCCTTACCAAACCAAGATTATTTGGCACCTCATATCACGGATCTAATTCTCAGAGAAAAATCCCAACATATCAGACCATGTGTGAATCCCAATAAAGGATGAACTTAACCATTACGCATGCCCTTCCAACGTCAATTAGATCGATTTTGAATGGAGTTCTACGTCCGTTTATTCTTTAACAAAGTCATGTACGGACGGGAATACACAAGTACACTACACCAAGATTACTTGGCCTAATATATAACTGGATCTCGGTGTGAATCTCGGTAAGGCTGGTCTTCACCTTTTAGAGATGCATGTTCTCTCATCCTCTATTAGAATCAACACACATCACATTATGGTGAAATTCGATCATATACAGTCGAGTCGTTTACTCAAAGTACATGGTACCAAGGCAAATACGTTGAGTTAACGAAAATTTGAGCAAACGAGTCATTATAATATTATAGAAACAAGAGGGCCATGATGGCCCTAATTCGCTCACCTGACTCCATGAACACCAGAGGAGAATGTGACATTGAGTTCATGTGTTTTAAACAAATTGTGCTATTTTTAGATGGCGGTCATCTTGGATTAAGCGATGACTCATTTTACCAAATTTGAAAATGCTTCACCCAAGGATACTTCCTATGAAGTTTGTCCAGCATCGGCCATGTAGTTCTTGAGAAAAAGACGTTCAAAATCTTGAATAAATGGACCTTTTGATGGCCATCATGGATGACATAATCATCCGATTCCACCAGAGCAATCGCCTCATCGATACCTTCAATTTGATATATGACATGAGAATATTCGGTCAAATATAAAATTTGACACCACGGGCCACACCCATTTTTGACCCCGGGGTCACCATTTGCACAACTTTGAAAGTGCATTGTAAATCGATCATTCCTACCAAGTTTAGTCGAAATCCTGCCAGCGGTTCATGAGAAGAAGATTTTTTAAGAATATATGCTATTTTTAGACGGCGGCCATCTTGGATTAGCAATGACCTCCATTTTAACAAATCTGAAAATGCTTCACCCATGGACCATAACATTTAAGTTTGGCTACCATGGGCCAAGCGGTTCATGTGAAGAAGAACTTTGAAATCTCTAATAAAAGAACGACCTTTTGGCGGCCATCTTGGATGACATACAGGGTTGGACGGGAAATACCGGGGCCGTCCCGGGAAATACTCACCAAAGTGGGAAATACCGGGAAATATTAATTTTGATGTTATTATTTGATAATTGAAGATATTTAAATTAAGTTTTAAGCTCAGTAATAGTTAATTAAACAATCAACAACTTAATAATCAGATATAGGGGTTAATTACAATGTATAGATCTGTTTCATTCCCAACTAGGGATACTCATCAGGTGGAATATTTGGCAACCATGACATTTATATTTTGGTTGTATTATTTTTATGTAAATTACTTCTTCATTTTTTAGGAAGCATCTGAGTGTCTGCTAGATACAATTCACAAGGATAACGTCATCATGATCAGACTATGTTTAGACAACAGGCTGTTAATTGTCAACCTTCTCCCACACTAATATTCGGTATCAAGAAATGAGTCTTATATGACTGACAATGTACTGTTGTTTTATGCTTTGCATTACTTATTTGCATTATTATTATGACATTTATTTAACGTGAAGACTATGGGCCACGATGGTACGCAGGGCTGTACAAATTGATTTTTTAGCCACTTGTCCCGGACAAGTGACTTGACAAAAGTGACTTGCCCGGACTTGTCCCGGAAAATATAATTTTCAGGGCAAGTAATTTTGAAAAAGTGACTTGTCCTCGTAAGATTTCTTATACGAAACTGTCCCAAAACAAAAACTATTATCATAGTTGTTAAATATAATACAATTGAGCACTTGGCACATATACATATTATATTAAATATCTATAATAATAAACATTGTATAGTACATATTTATTCTTGTGGTCTTTTGTCACTGTGCCACCGCGGACATAACGTTGCGACAAGTGCATCCTCAAAACACATTTATCGACAATAATAAAACATAAAAATCGTTTCCTAAAATAATGAGAATCGTTTCGCGTTTTCGCGATCTCGCCTTTCGCTTTTGAAAAATTCGGATTAGTTTTGCTCATGCATCATGTGCATGTGCGGCGTGTTTGCAAAACGCGAGATTGAATATGATAGAATTTCGCGTTTTCGTCTCCAAAGCTCGAAAACGCGAGGTTGCCACATGTCCCTAATAGGACACGTAAACATTGTCTTAGGAGACGATTCTCATGTGCTGCAAAAACATTTTTACGTTTTTATTAAGAAATAGAACACATGTGGACAAACATCTATATTTCTTGACAACAAAAATATAATTTGACAAAAAATGATACTCGTCTTAGGAGACGATTCTAATGTGCTGCCAATACACGCTTATTGAGCAAAAAAAAACATATTTCGATACGTGTTATTGGTTAGGCTACTGCATCGCATCGTCGACCTATACACAAGATCGTGAAAACGCGAGACCAAATCGCGAGGCGAAAACGTGAGATTCTATTGTATTCATTCTCGCGTTTTCGCCTGGCTATCTCGCGTTTTCGAGACCGTGATGTCACGTTTTCGCCTCGGCCTTTTCACAATGTCGCCTTCCGCTTTTGGAAATACGTTTCTTCAAGTCATTATGCAGGCCCGTAGGTTAGGGGGGGAGGGGGGGGGGGGGGTCGGACGACGCGCCCAGCCTCGAGGTCCAATTTGTCAGGGGGGGAAAAATCGGGTATGGAAGGTCACAGTTAGAAGCTCGGCTGTTGCGAGAATGCAGGAAATTGCATTTCAGACCACCCACCTATATTTCAAATTTTGCCGGGGGGGGGGGGGTGGGGGGGGGGGAGGGGGGGGGGGCATGCCGCCGGACCCCCTAGATACCTCAGGCCCCTTGGGCCTTCGAAACGACCTCCCCCCCTTCAAACAGGTCTGGCTACGGGCCTGTAATATGTGTGTTTTGCGCATACATTACATGTACGTACGTACGTAGCATGCAATTCGAACTAGCATGCTTTATATGCATGTACGTACGTAGAACGCAAATCCAACATGCATGCTGTCTACACATGCATGGGCAAATCGTATTTCCAAAAGCGGAAGGCGAGATTGTAACAAAAAAGAAATATGGCCGTACCCACCCATCCCCAATTAGCACATTTACGACATATCATTTTCGGTCTAGCTGCACACCTGATGGTGTTTACAATCGCTAATCCAGTTTCACGTGCAAAGTGTGACTGACCTTTAGAATTCTGTGGAAACAAACATACCAAAACCACGCTATGTAGTCGCTCACGTCATCGCATAG
Organism: Conchocele bisecta; assembly: GCA_029237695.1. Lineage (NCBI taxonomy): Eukaryota > Metazoa > Mollusca > Bivalvia > Lucinida > Thyasiridae > Conchocele > Conchocele bisecta. The sequence continues at coordinate 7,561,988 of CM055272.1, forward strand.
CCGATGAATTGATAATTACGCATTAGCTTGTGGAATTTCACATTTGTTTGATTTTTTGATAAAACCAAGATTTGGCAGCACATGAGAATCGTTTCCTAAGACGATTCTCAAATGTTGTCAAAATATGTTTTTTGTAAAGAAATATCAATGTATTCGGGTTTTCTTTTCACATTTGTCCGATGTCTTAATAAAACATGTTTTGGCAACTCATGAGAATTGTCTCCTTAGACGATTCTAATATTTTGTAAAAATAATTGTCACATTTGTTTGATTTCTTAGACCGTACAAACAATTGACAAATTCAGAAATCCACAACTTAATTTGTGTTTCTCGAGTCGGGTTTCATATGATGGCGAGGAAATACGATCGATTACACACCGTGAAAATCTCGTTGGAATGTAAATGTCAATTGTCACGTAGGCCATTTCAGTTTACCGCGCGTTACGTCAGCTGTTATTCTAAGTACGTATGGTCGCTCGTTAGGAGCATTTCTTTCCTTCGTTTATAAGGTATGGGTTGTGACCTTGGGCTTAGAACACCGACTTCCAATCTGGAGGTTGTGGGTTTAAACATCGCCTTGGGAATCAAACATACCTTCATAGTATGTCCATCCCATTCAATTTCACTTTTTTTCGTTTATATGCCGCGTAGAAACGATAATTTAAATTAAGAACCTTAAATTCCATTTCCACCCCGTGAAGGAACATACATTTATTTCTCTAAAGTTAGGTCTCTTGGCCTGTCGACGCAGTGAGACGAAAACGTTAACATACATAAAATAAATCAATAACCATCGATCGCCGCAGAATATTTTCGCTAATTACTTTCAAATTTGATTAAATTAATATAATCAGGGTCGCTGTAGATTGCTATATCACTTTATTGCGATACACAGGTACTGTGTAACACAGTAGCTGCGAATCGCCAGGACGCCTGCAGCGTTATCGATCAAATAAAGTGGTCAGTTTTGGGATTAAGTTTATGACAGTCCGGTTCCAAAAAACGGGCTTGTGGCGGGACGTTCGAACAGAAAATAGTGACTTGCCCGGGACTAAATTCCAGCATAGAGGCACTTGCCCGAGATTAAAACCGACTTGTCCCGGGCGTCGGGCGTGCCAATTTGTACAGCCCTGGTACGTATGAGATACAGTACCTAAAATAGTTAAAATGAGCCAAAAGCCTTCTAATGTCTACTTATTTGCATGTACATTGATGAGACTTTAACCCTTTCCTCCACAGAAGCGCCTCTGGACGCCTTTATCTATTCCCCCATACAAGCGTGTTTGGACGCCTCTATCCATTCCCACATGTAAGCGCCTTTGGACGCCTCTGCACGATTTCCATACAAGCGCCTTAGACGCCCCTTGATAAAACCACGTGGGTCTTTGTTATAACTGGAGCGACATCTCTCGGACGATTTTCATTCGATAGTTCAATATTTTACGTCACATTCCCGCGTAAATCTTACTACGACTTCCTTATAAGGATATATAGTATTTTTGATTCTAAAATACACCCCACGCTACGGGTTTCCCGAAATTGAATACACGAAACTCAAAACAAACTTGATCAAAATGGCGTCAAATTTTCTAGAAAGTGACGATGAATTAAGTGAATTTGAAGGGTTTAACCCTTCCGATGTTGGATCAGACATCCATGTCAGTGACATATCGTCGGAGAGTGATGTATCCGCCGAAAGTGAAGTTTCCGATGACGAAACAAACGAGGAATGGACCCGAACTTTCTCCGACATTGTGGTAAGTGAAAAAAATATTCGGCCTCGTGCGGGACAAAGGCGCATAAATGCACCGTTATTCGAGCAAAACATGCATTGTCATTGGTAATAAATGATGGATTATTAATAAGAAATGATTTATTATAACAAAATAATGCACTTCGAGTTTATATTGTACATGGTTTTTATGGATTTCGAGTATAAACTATCGGCGCAATTCGCCCCGATCGCATTCGTCCCAGACAGTTTTTTAACTGATCAACTTGTCTATCAACGCTGTCGAGACTTTCTGACGACCGTTATCTATGTATTCTTAATTTTAACTAATATTCAAATGATAAAATGGACCTTATGACATATCTAGACCAACACTGTGTCCAACCTGTTTGTGTATTGGTGTTTAACGGCCTATCAACAGCTAATTTCATTATGTCCAACCTGTCGAAATTATAATGCGATCTGCTGGCTGCAGATAGTAATGATGTTTTCACTGAATGGCTAACAGTGTAAACATTGATTACACGGCACATATGTATGGAGCTTAGAGCATATTCTTGTGCAAATTAAATGTCTCAAAAACATTTTTAATTCAGAAATATCATATTTATTTTACAGATTGAAGACTTCACAGAGGCTACTGGGGCACATCTCCCAGATGAATTTGATGCCGGAACCGCGACACCACTGGAGTACTTCTGGCAGGTGTTTAAACCGGAGATGTTCCAGACCATGGCCCGGCACACAAATAATTACGCCAGGTGGAAAATGGACCAAGCTCGGCTATCGACCCACGCTGGACCGAGACGGATGCAGCCGAGCTTCGTGCATATGTTGGCATCAACATATTGATGGGTATTAATAGCTTGCCAGAAGCCGACATGTACTGGTCACAGAACCAGTACGTTGGAAACCAGGGCGTGGCTAATACAATGACATGCAACAGATACCAGAAAACTTAGTCAATATTTCCACGTCTCTGACCGCGCCTCCGAGCCACGACAAGGACAACCAACATACGATAAACTGTATAAAGTTCGGCCAGCACTCGATCATGTGATGGACACATTTCCTTCGGTTTATCGGCTTGGAAGAGAAATTGCCATCGACGAAGCCATGGTGAAGTACACTGGCAGACTAGCATTTCGTCAGTATATGCCAGCTAAGCCAATTAAGCGCGGCATAAAGATCTGGATGCTGTGCGACGCCAAAACAGCATATCTGTCACGGCTAGCTAGATGTGTACCTCGGGCGACAAAATAATCAAACCGAGCATGGCCTAGGATACAATGTGGTGACCAAACTGACGGACAACCTACAGAAGACTTATCGCCATGTCTACTTTGACAACTTTTTTACGGGCGTTCCACTGATGGAAGCACTGTTACAGAATGGTCTGTACGCCTGCGGTACAGTGCGTGTAAACCGCAAGCAGTTTCCAGGAATTGAAAAAACCACGTGATGTTAAAAATGCGTGGTGACTACAAAGTCCAACAGAAGGGTGACACCAACCTAACAGCAAGCGTCTGGAAGGACAAGAAGTTGGTGTACAACCTGTCCACCCTCAGTGACCCGAAGTTGGAGTTGGATGCACAGCGGCGATGTGGTCAGAATGTACTCCAACTGAAACAACCACACTCCGTCTCCAGCTACAACCAATTTATGGGTGGGGTCGATCTCCATGACCAGTACAGGATGAAGTATGAGGTGGGCCGCAATTCCAAGAAATGGTGGCGCTATTTGTTTTGGTTTGTCATCAACTGCGCCATCGTCAATGCCTTCATCCTGTACAAAGCAACATCACGTCGTGCCACAAAAAAGAAGCGATACAGCCACTTGGATTTTCGTCTTGAGCTCGTCCGTGACCTCATCGGCGGATATTCCAAACGAAAACGGTCCGGCGTTGAGGCTGACAATGTTGGACTTGTCGACGGGCAAAATATCCAAGGCCACATAAATGGCCGCCTTGATGGACCTAAGCGCCGGTGTCGCTACCATCTAAAATATCTCAAGCAGAGGCGCGACGACAGTGTTCGGCTGTACAGTGTGTAATGTACATTTGTGTAAAGACGGATGTCATGGCAGTTTTCACAACATGCACTGACCAAATGTGAATAATGTGTCATTATGTTTATAGACATGTACATATGTACAGTTTAGATTATTAGTACATGGAAATGTGAACTCAAAATATCTAGTTAGTACTGTTTTACATATAAATTGTGTAAATTTCATCATAAAGTGATAGTGTTTGAGTGATAAATATTTATATGGATTTACATAAACACAGGATTATAATCAGACATCTGCACATACATAGTAAGTGAGCATGCTTTTATTTTTGCATGTTCAAATAGGTATACTTTTATTTTCATTCACTGAATAGCAAACAGTACAGACACTCATCAGACTGTTCAGATGTGATTTGGGTCTACACTGGTCGCAAATTCATGCAGCTTGATAAGAATTGACAGTCCTTTTCATTAATATTCCACTGACGAATAACTAATCGTGCAGACCCTGATTAGACTGCATAAATCTGCAGGCTGATCTAGGTCTACACTAGTTGCAAAGACCATAAGCCCCATTTTCCCAGTGGCAACCACATAATTATATTGTATTACTCTTGTTGATTACATCCACTGTGAAAGTTTTTTGGTATAAAACACATGAAAATTTAAATAAAAACCTATTTTTTTTTTCAACTGTCATCGCTACTACAGCAGCATATACTAACAAAATACCTGAAAATATAACATAAAAAAATACATATACAACTAGCCCAATTTATTATCAACATTTCATTTATACATTGCAAACTGATATAACAATTGGAAAGTTGGGTAAATTACATTTTAAATATACAACTGTATTATTCACTGATTCCACCAATTACCTGTATTGGGATGGTGCAGATAAAATTACCAGTACTGCATTCACTGCAGACAGCTAGCTAGCACAGATGTGTATGGACACACCATAGCTGATAAGCCCAGTTGGCTGTGGAGGAAAGGGTTAATATACTTTAATAAACCATATCAGACTATGACAACAGGCTGTTAATTGTCAGCCTTCTCTCACACCTTTTGTGTCATACTGTATAATAAGAACCCAGGTGGTCTGTATAATATCTGTTCTCATATACAATAAAATAGACAGTTGGCAAATACTACATAGACTTGTATACAGTCGAACCTGCTCGGGCGGTCACCTTTAATCAGCGGTCACCGCCGTTAAGCGGCCACTTCAAATTCCTCCCGCGCATTTTTGCTATATAAAACGCTTTCATTCAACGGTCACTCGTCTAACGCGGCCAGCGGTCATTAATTATCGTCCCAAACTAGTGATCCAATTTCATTAAACGGTCACCTCTAATCTCGATTTCAATGTACCCTGCGGCGGTCGTTACCGAAGCGCGAATTAACAATGATGTCAGCAGTCAATGTGGGTAACTAAAACACCTAACACGTCGCCGCGTATGCGATATTGAGAGGGTGTTTCACAGGTGCAAATTGTGTTGCCCGAATTGTCGGCGCATTATTGAAAGAACAGCCTATCGCATCCGGGTTCTTGCACCCTTGTCCGTCGATTCGTAATTTCTATAGGTTACCGACACAAATTTTGTAAAAAGGAACAGCCCATTGCCAGTTACCAAATTGACAAAACATGAATAGCTGCTGATATAATTGGTGTGTATTGCCCAGGACCGAGTGTAACCGGCTCAAATATAATTTAAGCAAATGGCCTCATATGTCGAATATGAGCCGAATGTCGCACTTATTGACTGCTTTTGCTGACATCGCCTATGCATTATTTACATACACAATTGGAAATGAATCCAAATTCGACTTGACCAATACCCGACAAAAAAAAAAAAAAAAAAAAAGAATCGCACAACTTATCCCACACCATTTCCGATTATACCACATTATGCCCTATTATCTAGTACAATAAATTGTCTACAATATGAATCTTGCAGATCAGCAGTTACAGTAGGCTGTAAAATAACAAAAACGTGAACATTGGTGTTTTTATTTGTGGACAGATTTTTTATTTCATTAAATGATATAATCCACTCATTACATGTTCAGGTTCAATTTTGAAAATATTAAATAAATATAAAGATACACATTTAATCAATATGGTACTCTAAATTAATCATTAATATTATTTATTACATTTGTATTATCAAGTCAACATACATGTCTATGTTATCTTTATCTTCATTTCAATTTTCAAAATTTACTTGAAATGTACCTGAAAACACAACCCTCTATTAAGAGGTCACCTCTGTTAAGCAGCCAGTTTTGTCACTTCCCTTGGGTGGCTGCTTAAGACAGGTTTGACTGTATAGGGAAGAAAATTGTCTAGAAAATAATTATGTTTTTTTTCTTTAAATAAACTTATTATTTCTTTTTGTATTGCAGAATGTTTTACCTGTAGGCTTATCAGTCTACACAGATATAAACCATAGTAGATATAGGGGAATATAGAGACTCATCTTGACATTTTGGAATGAAAAAGACCACCAAGATTCATATTTCCCAGTATTTCCCGGTATTTCCCGCCGTCCAGGGAAATACTCTTATTTCCCGGGAAATTGCCAACCCTGATGACATAACAATCCGATTTCGACAAAAAATGTACCAGAGTGATCGTCTTATTGATACCTTCGATTTGATATATAACATGACCATATTCGGTCAAAAATAAAATTCGACCCCACGGGCCACACCCATTTTTGACCCCGGGGTCACCATTTTAACAACTTTGAAAGAGCATTGTACATCAATGATTCCTACCAAGTTTCGTCAAAATCCGGCTAGCGGTTCATGAGAAGATTTTTTAAGAATTTATGCTATTTTTAGACGGCGGCCATCTTGGATTAGCGATGACCTCCATTTTAACAAATCTGAAAAGGCTTCACCCATGGACCATAACTTTTAAGTTTGGCAACCATGGGCCAAGCGGTTCATGTGAAGAAGAATTTTTAAATCTCTAATAAAAGAACGACCTTTTGACATTTCGGCGGCCATCTTGGACGACATAACAATCCGATTTCAACAAAAAATGTACCAGAGTGGTCGCCTCATTGATACCTTCGATTTAATATATAACATGACCATAATCTGTCAAAAATAAAATTTGACCCCAATTTGACCCCACGGGCCACGCCCATTTTTGACCCCGGGGTCACCATTTTAACAACTCTGAAAGAGCTTTGTACATCGATCATTCCAAGTTTCATCGAAATCCGGCTAGCAGTTCATGAGAAGAAGATTTTTTAAGAACTTATGTTATTTTTAGACGGCGGCCATCTTGGATTAGCGATGACCTCCATTTAAACAAATCTGAAAAGGCTTCGCCATCTTGGATGACATAACCATCCGATTTCGACAAGAAATGCACCAGAGTGATTGCCTCATTGATACCTTCAATTTGGTATATGACATGACCATATTCGGTCAAAAATAAAATTTGACCCCACGGGCCACGCCCATTTTTGACCCCGGGGTCACCATTTTAACAACTTTGAAAGAGCAATGTACATCGATCATTCCTACCAAGTTTTGTCGATATGTTTTGCCGGTTGGCGGTTCTCGAGAAGAAGATTTTTTAAGAATTTGTGCTATTTTTAGACGGTGGCCATCTTGGATCACGTAATGACGTCATTTTAACAATTTTGTAATCCCCCTACCTAAGGATCATGACCATGAAGTTTGGTGACTATAGGCCCAATGGTTACCGAGGAGAAGACGTTTGAAAATGTTCACGGACGACGACGGACACATTGCGGTAACAATAGCTCACATGAGCTTTGCTCAGGTGAGCTAAAAACATGTACTTTGAGACGACCTCCATTTTAACAATTCTGAAAAGGCTTCACCAATACATCATCCCTGTAAAGTTTGACACACATTGTCCAACAGTTAGAGAGAAGACATTTGAAATATGTAATAAAATGAAGACCGTATGACAATTCAGAGGCCATCTTGGATGATGTAATAATCCGAATTTGACTAGAAATGCACTACATCGATCGTTCCGTCAATACCTTCGATTTGGTATATGACATGACCATATTCGGTCAAATATCAAATTTGACACCCCCCCCCCCAAAGGGTCACGCCCATTTTTGACCCCGGGGTCAAATTTTAACAACTTTAAAAGAGCATTGTACATCGGTCATTTCTGCCAAGTTTGGTTAAAATCCATCCGGTGGTTCGTGAGAAGAAAATGTTGTAAAAATGTGTGATATTTTTAGACTGCGGCCATCTTGGATTAGCGACAAACATTTTAACAAATCTGAAAAGGCTTCACCCAAGCACCATAATTGTGCAGTTTGGCTTGCATTGGCCAACCAGTTCTGAAGACGACGTTTGAAATCTCAAATAAAAGGATGACCGTTTAACCTTTTGGCGCCCATCTTGGATGACGTGTGATCATCCAATTTCGATGAATACTGCACCAGAGCGATTGTCTCGTCGGTATATTTGATTTGATACATGATTCGACCATATTCGTGTCAAATATGAAACTTGACCCCCCCCCCCCCGGGCCACACGCATTTTTTAAATCCGTGGTCATGATTTTAACAACTTTGGAAGATCATTGTACATTTGTACATCCATCATTCCTGCAAAGTTTCAAATCCGTCTAGCGCACCGTGAGAAGATTTTTTAAGAATTTGTACCATGTGTGTGAAGTTTGACCAACATCGGCCCAGCGGCTCCTGAGAAGAAGATGTTTGAAATTGTGGACGGACGACGACAAAAAGCGGTAACAATACATGTAGCTAAAAAAGATACCGATTTGACCTTTTGATAAACATGTCACATAAATTTTTCACCAATTACCTTCTATCTTTACTCTCTTCGCATATGGACTTTCAATGCCTTCAACCTGAAAAAAAAAGAATAGTATATTTTTTTACCTATAAATGTACACCTACATGTATCTGAAAGGTTGTTACAATACAGCAGCATTTGTGCCCAGGTAAATAGCAGATTTAAGTTTTTATGCCTAACCTCTTTTACATTATTCCGGAGGGGTCAACAATTCATCATTGCCTCTAATCGCTTCACTGCATGATGGCAGACAAATAAAATATTGACTGATCTGTTCGACATAGTCAGTAATAGTACTTCAAATGTATATTACATGTACATGTAGGTCAACACCAATGGTTTGAGATGCATGCCTGGGATCTCAACGTCTTTCTTATTCAATAATTAACCAAACATGCATATGTATACACTGTATGTATTCCTGCCACATTACTATTTACCGATGTCTTACTTAAGGAGAAGAATTCACATAAGCTCACATTGAGCTTGTTTTCTAATCCGTATTCACAATTTATGCTCATGCACACATGTACAGGCGCGGATCCAGGATTTCGGGTTAGGGGGGTGTAACTATTTTGCAATATTGACTATATTAGCGAACGAAAAAATGTGAAATCTACATATAATTTCCTGCGTTCTGGCGCATTTTGGAGCAAAAATATTGACACTGTCACAGTATGTTCAGACATGATTTTTGATTGAAAACGTTTAAATTTTGAAACAATAAGACAACGACCGAAAAATGCATGGAATACATGGCACTTGGCAAAATTCCTGTAGGCGGCATATTTTTGTTAGCCTTGTAACTAGTAAAAAATCTTTACTCGGCGAATTTTAGGGGGGTGCGCACGCCGGGTCGCCCCACCCCCTCTGAATCCGCCCAGGATGTATGTTGACGTATACATGTATTTAATCTGAAATAAATATTGCTTAAACTAAACTATCGTAATAAAATAGCTTCTGCTCCAATTGAGCACCCTGGGCAGTGATTCACCACCATCGTAATAACTTTCTTGTACGGCCCATGTCATGGAGACACTGAGGCAGTCCGGTTAATGAGGTTCACCTGTATAGCAAACCTTCCAACACAAATGGACAGTTGATTGACCATATTTAGGCTAAAGGTGTGTGTATCAGGAAGTGAAACCCTTATCGTGTGTAGTCTAGTCTCATTACGCGGAGATAACAGTGTCGTCTGCTGTGGCCAGCCCATTTTGGGTGCCCAGTTTAGATATGTCCCAGTGGTAGACTAAAAATCAGACAAACATAAAAGGTTGATACGACTCGAGAAAAAAAACAGGCCATTTTTTGGGTGCCCGGTTTAGAACAAGCGAACAAATATGCCGTTTGTTTCGTCTCTCATCCATTCTGTCCGTAAAATTTGGTGTGCCCATAACCGTGAATATAGACACTAATGATTGGTCCCCTGCTCATGCCACCTTGCTAGCAGGTAAGCAAGATAACAGGGAACCTATGCTTTCTTGAATATTCTCTGTTAAGTCATTTCCTATTGCGCAATATTGCGAAATTTCATATCATCCCAGGGTTCAATCTAGGCCAAAAAATTAGGGAGAAGTGACGTCTCCCTCCAGGCAAAATAGGGAGAAGTGAGGGGAAATTAGGGAGAAGTGATCAAAATCATATTTTCCCGGATTCCCCCCCCCCCCACACCCCCGGCTGGCCTCGAGGGCCTTCGAAACGACCACCCCCCCCCCCTTCAAACAGGTCTGGCTGCGGGCCTGATACATTAACTTTATGTTTTCAAAAGCATATCTATTACAGGGGGGATGCTGGAAATGTATGTAGAATTTGAAGAAAAAAAAATCTGTTATTATTTCATCTCGAAAGTATATGTTGTTACCACCCATTTGAACCTCTATAACTGTGTACATGTAATGAAACAGCATTTATGTAAATACGTTAGACAAATAGCAAATTAATCCGTTTAAATTCACTTAAAATATCATTTACGAACTTCGATGTGCATAAATTCAGTATATTTAGTTAATACTAAACTGAATTATCATAAAAATCGGATTACGTTAACATCGATTGGAAAAAGTTTCAAAAGGACGAAATCGCCAAAATTGTCCATGATATTTACAGACTTTTTCATGTTTTCTGACAATACAGTTGGTTGAAATAAACAGTTAGTAATGTAATAAACAATATTTGTTTTTGGCATCAAAGGATTTCATTAGAATATATTGATTTCGTATTTAATTCTGTCACACTTTTCGGCGAAAAAGAAAGTTGCAATCATGGACATCCGCTGTGTTGGCCACGACTTGGTTCGTCAGGTGGCGCCTCGAGTGGGTATACCCACAATCGTAGCCAACGATTGGATGCTATTTTTATTTCGGAAATGGTATCCCACAAAGCGTCATAAGCTGACAAAAATGTGTGTAGTCGCCACCGGGCAACCCAGCTTATTATTTTTACTAGCCCCGACCCAGAAACGACTCGCATCTGGCGCCCGTTAAAACGTATTATGTTTGCATGTGTTTGTCTCGTTGAGAGTATTTGGAGGGAGTTAACTATACCGGGTTCTAATAGATCTATTGCCGACGTCTTTCGCCACAGTAACCTGTCAATCATGCCACTAAGGGCTGCCTTTACTTACCAGCGATTGGCTGTACTGTATAAATAACTTCGCCACGAGAATAACACGTGTTTTGAACTGACACTTATAGTAGCCAGAAGCGATGATTGAAACTATCGACCCGTGACTTTCATTGTCACAGCGGGTAGGCATGATTTTAGTGAATCGCGTAATATGATGAAAATTCGGGTGTCATAAAACAAATGGTATTGTAAACAGTTTGTCAGGCCTGCAATTAGCGAGATTTAGGTCACTGGGAGATTTTTGCGAGATTTTGCCTTGCCAGACACATAGGGCGACTTGGGCGGAAAAAAAAGCGACGACTTCGCCCAAGTCGCCCCCAAAATTGAACCCCGTCATCCGTAGCAGCCAAACTGATCAGGGGTATTTTGTCAATATCTGTTGAAAAAAACCCAGAAATATTATTCTGCTTCTCTTCAAATTTATTAGAAACATGTTACTATTTTGTAAGTAAATATTTTAATGTTTCAGATTTTTGTGGGCCAGGAGTGTATTTCTACACTGTAATAAAATAAAACTGCAAATTAATAATTAAGAGTACATGTAGTAGAAAATCTAAGCTTTCTGGAACATAATGTGGTGATTTTACAAATTTGGAAACAGTGTCACAATCCCCATTTCGTAATTACTTTCAGGAGCATGAACGATCTATACAACAACCTAGAGACCCTGACTAACTACTTGATGTCAACATACCCAGGTGACAAACCAATACAAGAATAGAATATCTTATACAAAAAGAAGTTCTGGACAGTCCTTAGCCGAAGAGCGTCGACCAAGAGGTCAACAAGTGGTAAAAAGGAAACATTGAAAGAAAAATTTCTATTTTCTAAATGGCAACCGGCGAAATAGAACCAGATTCTTCCATCTGAGAAGGGGTGTATCAAAACAATCCAAGACTGAAATATTAAAGGAGTGACAAACAAAATATAATTTTAAATTTGTGCTACCAGGGACATGCTATAAAAGTACTTTAAGCAAGTGAAAAAAGAGAAGACTTGAATATATCGGGCTATTTGAAAGGATTTGTGTTGACCACATGACCGTTTATATCATAAACGCTTCTATATTTAGAATACGAATTGGTCTTGATCACGTGACTGTTTATGGTATTATTGAGAATACAAATTTGTGTTGATCACGTGACCGTTTATAGCATAAACGCTTCTATATTTAGAATACATTTTTTTTTATTGATCACGTGACCGTTTATATCATAAACGCTTCTATATTAGACATCATCGTTAACAGGCCAGGGTTCAACACTAAGGCACATCCGACCGACTGAGTCTAGTAAAAATGTGGTCCAGTCGTGTCAATTTTCCCGGAATACCATTGTCGGTAGCCCAACTGGTCGTGTTCCAATTTGACCAGTCACTGCCAAAAATGTCAGAAATAAAATAGTATTAGTTCACCGTTTATTTTTCTAGTAATACCAACAAAACTTAAAAAAATATCGCTGATTGACAGTTCGAAAATACTTTATTTACAACTTCAGGCGGACTTGTTTGCCTAGGTTTCGGGCATGATAATGGAGTAGGCTTCTGTATATTTCGTACCCAAACCAAAACGTACCCATTATAAACAGTGGATCAATGCTACCATCGAATATGATAATTTAGTGAGTGAATTTAAAATTCTGTGTGCACTGATGTGGCTGGATGTGGGTCTCTAGTTCGTTCATTTTTTTTTTCCTGGACAGTTTAAATCTATTATTAACAATGCACAATGCAAACCTCAATACCGCACGGCATTATAATATTCTGATGCAATTTTGAACGGATCCCGATAAATGAACCAAACTAAATCATAACAATCAAGTCCGGAGTAAAGCTAATTTACATAAGAAGTAGAACGATCTGCGATTGGTTGATGGTGCTTCATTCGTCAAATAGCAGAAATATAAGCAAACGGTGAGTACAAATATCATACAAATATCTTGAAAAAAAAGTGAATTCTCATTGCGCCGATCATGTAATCGGCCTGTGACTCGGCCAATCACACACAGTGGATCAAATGTGTCAAACAACATATCCAAAAATCGTTTGTATTGGCTAAGGCATTTAATGTCTGCCATTTAATGAATCATTATTCATTGATCTGACACCTTGGATAAGATGATTTAATCGTCACCAATTGAAAAAAAAACAACAAAATGTTAAAACCGGAAGTACCTGCTGCCTCCGATTTTTGGCGTGTTCTCAGTGATGATATGAATATTAGTTGCACTCCACACTTTCCGTGATTAATTTGTGTAGTTACAAGTTTATTATTATTCTTTCAGAAGTAAACAATTGGTTTCTTGAACGTTAAATCCCCTATACGGCTCAAGTTGCCGAATTTGGCCTCCTATAGGGTTTTCCCACACATAAATCCAACAGGTTTCTATTTGCACACACTTTGAAACTGTTTGCATTCATTTTGGTACAAAAATGAGTTTGTAGTCGATGAAAATATCAATGTTTGTTGATAAACAAACAGCAGGTGCGTGTTTCAAAGCCCGATCGATTTTCCGATAGACGCTCGGGTCAACTCCTCAACTGCACGATTCACGGCCGATGAATTCCGATAGCCGGAGTTTATCGACTTGCTTCTGAGCCGAAGCTGTTGGGTTACGGAAATGAAATTGTCAATATTGACATTTTGCACTGAGTGGTACACATTTAACAAGTTTTTGTTGTCTTTACATTGCGATTAAGATGTAAATCTCAAGACTGGCGATGTATCTATTAGGCAGCAGGGCTGTACAAATTGGCACGCCCGACGCCCGGGACAAGTCGGTTTTAATCTCGGGCAAGTGCCTCTATGCTGGAATTTAGTCCCGGGCAAGTCACTATTTTCTGTTAGAACAACGTCCTGCCACAAGCCCGTTTTTTGGAACCGGACTGTCATAAACTTAATCCCAAAACTGACCACTTTATCGATCGATAACGCTGCGGGCGTCCTGGCGATTCGCAGCTAATGTGTTACACAGTACCTGTGTATCGCAATAAAGTGATATAGCAATCTACAGCGACCCTGATTATATTAATTTAATCGAATTTGAAAGTAATTAGCTTTTTAGCGAAAATATTCTGCGGCGATCGATGGTTATTGATTTATTTTATGTATGTTAACGTTTTCGTCTCACTGCGTCGACAGGCCAAGAGACTAACTTTAGAGAAATAAATGTATGTTCCTCCACTTGAATGGGATGGACATACTATGAAGGTATGTTTGATTCCCAAGGCGATGTTTGAACCCACAACCTCCAGATTGGAAGTCGATGTTCTAAGCCCTAGATCACAACCCATACCTTATAAACGAAGGAAAGAAATGCTCCTAACGAGCGACCATACGTACTTAGAAAATAACAGCTGACGTACGCGCGGTAAACTGAAATGGCCTACGTGACAATTGACATTTACGTTCCAACAAGATTTTCACGGTTGTGTAATCGATCGTATTTCCTCGCCATCATATGAAACCCGACTCGAGAAACACAAATTAAGTCGTGGATTTCTGAATTTGTCAATTATTTGTACGGTCTAAGAAATCAAACAAATGTGACAATTCTTTTTACAAAATATTAGAATCGTCTAAGGAGACAATTCGCATGTGTTGCCAAAACATGTTTTATTAAGACATCGGACAAATGTGAAAAGAAAACCCGAATACATTGATATTTCTTTACAAAAAACATATTTTGACAACATTTGAGAATCATCTTAGGAAACGATTCTCATGTGCTGCCAAATCTTGGTTTTATCAAAAAATCAAACAAATGTGAAATTCCACAAGCTAATGCGTAATTATCAATTCATCGGCTATGCGATGACGTGAGCGACTACATAGCGTGGTTTTGGTATGTTTGTTTCCACAGAATTATAAAGGTCAGTCACACTTTGCACGTGAAACTGGATTAGCAACTGACGATTGTAAACACCATCAGGTGTGCAACTAGACCGAAAATGATATGTCGCAAATGTGCTAATTGGGGATGGGTGGGTACGGCCATATTTCTTTTTTGTTACAATCTCGCGTTTTTGCGATCTCGATCTCGCCTTCCGCTTTTGGAAATACGATTTGCCCATGCATGTGTAGACAGCATGCGTGTTGGATTTGCGTTCTACATGTACGTACATACATATAAAGCATGCTAGTTCGAATTGCATTCTACGTACGTACGTACATGTAATGTATGCGCAAAACTCAATTTCAACACGCATGCATTCCGACTGTCAAATTATGTTTTTGTTGTCAAGAAATATAGATGTTTGTCCACATGTGTTCCATTTCTTAATAAAAACGTAAAAATGTTTTTGCAGCACATGAGAATCGTCTCCTCTAAGACAATGTTTACGTGTCCTATTAGGGACATGTGGCAACCTCGCGTTTTCGAGCTTTGGAGACGAAAACGCGAAATTCTATCATATTCAATCTCGCGTTTTTCAAACACGCCGCACATGCACATGATGCATGAGCAAAACTAATCCGAATATTTCAAAAGCAAAGGCGAGATCGCGAAAACGCGAGACGATTCTCTTAATTTTAGGAAACGATTTTTATGTTTTATTATTGTCGATAAATGTGTTTTGAGTATGCACTTGTCGCAACGTTATGTCCGCGGTGGCACAGTGACAAAATACCACAATAATAAATATGTACTATACAATGTTTATTATTATAGATATTTAATATAATATGTATATGTGCCAAGTGCTCAATTGTATTATATTTAACAACTATGATAATAGTTTTTGTTTTGGGACAGTTTCGTATAAGAAACCTTACGAGGACAAGTCACTTTTTCAAAATGACTTGCCCTGAAAATTATATTTTCCGGTACAAGTCCGGGCAAGTCACTTTTGTCAAGTCACTTGTCCGGGACAAGTGGCTAAAAAATCAATTTGTACAGCCCTGGGCAGTATATGTTAGTTTTGTGTACTACATCAGTTGCCAAACATGTTTTTGTGTTTGAAAAAATCGGAAAATTGTATTACTGTGCCGTTCAGGGCATTTAAACTTTCCAACGATACAACTATTAAATTACATTGTTGCATAACCAGTAGTCAACATAACCAGTAGTTGGACACACTCATTACATTCAAACACATACCTGTATCATCACGATCAATGATGTAACCTTCTTAATTACATGAATAAAATCAAACTATTTATCAAACTGTGCCATCTTTCTCAAAATTGAGTCAGATCATCAGTCGTAAGATTGCCCCAAAATTAGCATTGACAATCAGTTATCTGGACAAACGTATATGGTCTTAACTAAGTAATTCAAGAGGAAATGTAGGTCAAGGCCAAATATAGATCAGGGGTTATTGATGTACATCCCTGAGAAAAGGTTGTCCAAGTATGGTGTCTGCAGGCCTCGACAAATTTTTATTTTTTGACTCGTCCCACTGGACGAGAGAACCTAAAAATCTACTCGTCCAGACTGGACTTCTACTCGTCCAAACTTTTAGTCAAATAACAAAACATACATTTTTCAGATATTTTCAAGTTTTAGATATAATTCGCCAGATACCCGTGATTAATTTCGCCTTTTCGAGTTGTTCATTGGATCTATCAATATCTCCGCCGCCCTGCAAAAACCGGCGTATGTCTGACATATTGTTTTGTTGTGTTTTTAAACACAGAGCAGACGACAGTTAAACAGGATGCTGAGTCACGGTGTAGAATGCACGTATTAAATTCAGTAGTTGCAGCCATGAACAGGAATAAGTCGGACACAGTCTACATTGTATATGTGTATCTTGGCAACGCAGAAAGGCGAGTGTAGGTACTTTACCACGCTCGGTAATCAGTTGAATATTTTATTGGAATTTAGTATTTCGCTTCGCAAAACTTCGCATTTGCATTTTCTCAGTGGTGATCTTCAAATTTCCACTCGCCCGACTGGACGAGCGGCTTTCAATTTTCACTCGCCCAGACTGAAAAGTTATTCGTAAATACAAGCGGACGAGTGGATTTGTCGAGGCCTGTGTCTGTATGCACAATAGTATTCAATGTACAAGCTTGACTAAAAACCTTAACCAAGGTTGACTAACAAGAATTCCGCGGAATCAAATGTCTCGCCTTGTCATTCACGCTGGGGCCGCAGAATTTTTTTTAAATAGTTGTATATTCATCTACATATCATAGTAAAGGGATGTATAAAGCTTGATGACTGTAGCTGATAAGGTGTTGGAAGAAATGAACGTAACACGAAAACTTAACATTGAAAGTATTAAAAAAATAGGATTTTACCTTAAGCCAGGTGCCCCCCCCACCCCCGAGAAAAAAAAATTAATAGTTGTATATGCATCTACATATATATCATAGTAAAGGGATGTATAAAGTTTGATGACTGTAGCACATCTAGATGGCCGTGGCCTGCATGTCGCGCCTTGGGGCGAGGCATGGACACTAAAAAAATAGATATAGTAGATGGAAAAATTTTAACGAAAAAACTTTAAACCGGACACGGACGTACGGACGGACGTATGCCAAAATGCATAAAATGCGCTTTCCGCAAGCGGGTGCGACAATGATGATAAACACCCATGTGAAGTATCAAGGTAATGGGTGAAGCAGTTGCAGAGATATAGTACACTAAAAAACTTTAACAAAAAAATTCAAAGTAATTTGACCTTGACATTGTGCACAGGGGCCGCACGGTTGGGGGTTAGAATGAAAATATGGATGATGATAAACACCCATGTGAAGTTTCAAGGTAATGGGCGAAGCAGCTGCAGAGAAATAGTACACGAAAAAACTTTAACAAAAAAATTCAAAGTAATTTGACCTTGACATTGGGCACAGGGGCCGCACGGTTGGGGGTTAGAATGAAAATATGGATGATGATAAACACCCATGTGAAGTTTCAAGGTAATGGGCGAAGCAGTTGCAGAGATATAGTACAACGAAAAAGTTTTAACCAAAAAACTTTAACCAGACGTACGTTAAAAAGTTAACATTGAAAATGGGTAAGTCAATTACGTAGAAATAATAGGTGAAGGTAATAAAATGGTCACATGTTGGATAGTTGTATGTGGTAGGCACCCCTTGGTTATGAAGCTGTGAAAGTTTGGTGGTTCTAGGTGGTACAGTACCAAAGAAATGGACTTAAACACGAAAACTTAACATTGTAAATGCGAAAACTTAACATTGAAAATGGCTAAGTCGACTGCGCGGAAAAAATGGGAGAAGTTAAAAAAAAAAGTAACATGTTGGATAGTGATATGTGGTGGGCACCCCTTGATTATGAAGCTGTGAAAGTTTGGTGGTCCTAGGTGGTACAGTACGAAAGAAATGGACTTAAACACGAAAACTTAACATTGTAAACGCGAAAACTTAACATCGAAAATGGCTAAGTCGACTACGCGGAAAAAATGGGTCAAGATAAAAAAAAAAGTAACATGTTGGATAGTGATATGTGGTGGGCACCCCTTGATTATGAAGCTGTGAAAGTTTGGTGGTCCTAGGTGGTACAGTAACAAAGAAATGGACTCAAACACGAAAACTTAACATTGATTGTGGACGCCGCCCGCCCGGCTTTCGCCAATCCAATAGCCTGGATTTTTTTTCAAAAAACCTGGCTAAAAATGGCCTCGAATCTGTGCGGCTATCGAAGTTAGAGGATCGTATGATATGTGAAGGATTCGAGAGGTTCCGTCAACTGGAGGTTTCGTCAATTAGGCAAAATAGAGTGAAAAGTCGAGTGGTTCCGTCAACTGGTTACCGGTTCGTCAATTAGGCGATTATAGTTGAATGGTATTTATCACACCTCGGCTAATTGACTATCGCACTTTCATCAAGTAGTTGACCTTTGATCGTTTAGTAATTATTACCGTCAAATGACCGATCAGTTAAAGACACTGAACGGCTCAGTATTACAATTTTCCGATTTTTTCAAACACAAAAACATGTTTGGCAACTGATTTAGTACACAAAACTAACATATACTGCCTAATCGATACATCTCATGTCTTGAGATTTACATCTTAATCGCAATGTGAAGACAACAAAAACTTGTTTTGTGTACCACTCAAATTCGACAACTACATGTATGATGATTACATAGTTAATATAGTTTTATTTCCAATTCCATGCCCAAAATGCCTCAATACACACATTGTTCTTGCTGACGAAAATATGCTAACGTATGTCTTCTATTCAACTGATTGTGCATCTGGTGATGGCTGACAAATGATGGCTGACAAATGCTGCAGAAGCGGGTGATTATACAAATACACAAAGTATACACCTAAAGATACTTTAAAATGTTATTAAAATATATGCCATTAAATGTCCATATACAACAAATGTCTTCCATTAAATGCCCAAATACTATGGAACGCCAAATCTACATAAACTCCTGTCACAAATGGGATATGGATATACAAATATTCAATTGCAACATCTTGCTGGGGATCTTGCTTACGATTTTGGGAGGCGAAAATCCAATAAAGCGTTAACTTCAAAATGGCTACATGCGTTTCTGGGAAGATGGATGGATCGCATTACCTCACGCAACCCACAAAGCCTAGATAGTAATTGGGCCAAAACACTTTATGAAAATTTAGAAAAGGTCCTGGATGAGCATCATTTAAAGGACAAGCCACAATACATTTATAATTTGGATGAAACCGGTATTCAGCCCGAGCACCGACCCCCACATATTATTGGCTCAGTTAACCATAAAGCACAAGCTATAACATCACCAAGAGCCACAACTGTGACAGTAATTGGATGTGCAAATGCAGTAGGCAACAGTATACCGCCATATTTTGTATTCAAGGGGAAACAATATATGTCAGAGTTAATGGAGGGAGCATGTGCAGGTGCAAAAGGAACTGTATCAGAAACTGGATGGTCCAATTCTCAAATATTTAAACAATATCTTGAGGATCACTTCCTTCCCTTCGCAAATGCAAGCCGGGACCCGACCCAACACAACTGATTATGTTGTTATACGATGGACATACGTCACATGTTTCGACAGCTGCAATTGACTGGGCCAAACATCACAATATTATCCTGTTTGTTCTTCCACCTCATACCAGTCACTTATTGCAACCCCTGGACGCTGGTGTCTTTGGCCCATTCAAGGCTTACTATCACTCCGAATGCCATATTTATATGAAAAAACATATTGGAAGAGTAATAACCAGGTATGACATGTGTGGATTAGCTTGTAAAGCTTATTTGAAGGCTATGTCTCCAATAAATATTCAGTCAGCGTTAAGAAAGACGGGAGTATTTCCGTTCTCAAGTGAATCTGTATCAGCTGACAAACTATATCCAGCAGAAGTTTTCAGGGAAAAGAAACCGATACAAAAAATAATGGCGATGAAAAGTGGCAAAGATGCCATAGAAAAGTTCTTATTAATGAAGAAAGTTGAAGAGATGCAGAGTGACTGTAAGCCAAAAGAAATTTCATCAAATTGTGCAAATAACAAGAGCTGTAGGAGGTTAGAAGACACCAAATGGTGCGAAACCGCCCAGGGTGTATGCAAAAGTAGTCCGGTATAAAAAAATAGTGCGGGTGTTTTGAGGTCACAGACACCGTTTGCTTGCAAATCTTGATCCATTACTACCCAGTTTCACTTGAGGAACATTTTGGGGTGCCTTCAACACCAGTTTTCAGCATATTTGTAGCATTTAAAAGAAAACACTGACCCTGTTGGTCACATGAAAATGTAAACGGAGTTTTCCGTGGCCAAAAAATGTACACAATATTGGAGGATATGACAAGGTTGGATTTTTCTTTCTTAGGAGTAAGTGAACCTATTGTTTAGTTCATGCAGAACCAGTACAGACTGGCTGCAGGTCATGTACAAGTGGGTCCCACAGCATCCATACGAATAGTGAAAGTAGGAGAGACTGGCCTTATTGGATGGCATTCGGTTAAATTATATAGTAAAACTATTTGGTGGTGTCTAACCTAGGAGAACAGCATAGCTCGACTACGAGGGTGTCGATGTACACATAGCTTGACAAAGAAGGTGGCTACGGCCTACATAAAAACCTTAACAAAGGTTGACTAAAAACATTAACCAAGGGAAACTAGAAATGTGGCCTGTCGGCACACGAATACCCCCACTGGCAGCCAAAGAAAACGAGGCATTTTTGATCATAAGCCATTTAGCCGAGCGTTAAGGTTTCAAACGCATCAAGTCTGTGACCTTGACCCTGGGCATAGTGTATAATCCATGCATCGGGTGTAGAAAGATATAGAAGCGGAAGGGAATTTCAATAGGTTTGACCTTTGACCTTCAAACTATGACCTTGACCTTGGACGTAGGTGTGTGGTTATTGATCGAGACACACCTTCTCATCCTGAGAAACATTTGTGCCAGGCATTTGATAAATGCATGCATCGGTGTAGAAAATATAGAGCGGAAGGAATTTCAATAGGTTTGACCTTTGACCTTCAACTGATGACCTTGGAACGTAGGTGCGTGGTTATTGATTGCGACACACTTCTCATCATGATAAAACATCTGTGCCAAGCCATTGATCTAATCCATGCATCGTGTAGAAGATATAGAGCGGAAGGATTTCAATAGGTTTTCACCTTGACCTTCAACGGTGACCTTGGACGTAGGTGCGTGGTTAGCAATTTGAATAAACCATGCATCAGTGTAGAAGATATAGAGCGGAAGGAATTTCAATAGGTTTGACCTTTGACCCTTCAAACTGTGACCTTGGACATAGGTGTTTTTCGTGGTTATGATCGGGACACACCTTCTCATCACGAGAAACATTTGTGCCAAGCCATTTGATAATCCATTGCATCGTGTAGAAGACATAAGAGAGAAGGAAGTTCAATTAGTTTGACCTTTTTGACCTTTCAACATGACCTTGGACGTAGTGCGTGGTTATTGATCGAGACACACCTTCTCATCCTGAGAAACATTTGTGCCAAGGCATTTGATAATGCATGCATCGGTGTAGAAGATATAGAGCGGAAGGGAATTTCAATAGGTTTGACCTTTGACTTTCAACAGTGACCTTGGACGTAGATGCGTGGTTATTGATCGCGACACACCTTCTCATCGTGAGAAACATTTGTGAATTTCAATAGGTTTGACCTTTGACCTTCAACTGTGACCTTGGACGTAGGTGCGTGGTTATTGATTGTGACACACCTTCTCAACATGAGAAACATCTGTGCCAAGCCATTTGATAATCCATGCATCGGTGTAGAAGATATAGAGCGGAAGGGAATTTCCATAGGTTTGACCTTCAACTGTGACCTTGAACGTAGGTGCGTGGTTAGCAATTTGATAATCCATGCATCAGTGTAGAAGAATATATAGTGCGGAAGGGAATTTTCAATAGGTTGACCTTTGACCTTCAACTGTGACCTTGACCGTAGGTGCGTGGTTATTGATTGGCGACACACCTTCTCATCATGAGAAACATTTGGTTCCAAGCCATTTGATAATCCAATGCATCGGTGTAAAGAAGAATATAGAGCGGAAAGGGAAATTTCAATAGGTTTGACCTTTGACCTTCAACAGTGACCTTGGACGTAGTGCGTGGTTTTCCAAGTAAGGTTGCTGTAGGCCCAGGGAGTAATTCCATATACAAGCATGAGTAAAAAACGTAACCAAGGGGAGATAACTAAGTAATCCAAGGATAAAAGTAGGTCAAGGTGAAAAAATATAGGTCAGGGATTATTTGATGTACATCACTAGAGATAAGTTGTCCAAAGTATGGTTGATGTAGGCCCAGAAGTATTCTCTATACAAAAAGCTTGTCTAAAATAAACATTAACCAAGTAATTGAAGGTTAATGTAGGTGAAGGTAAAATAAAGGTCAGGTTTTATTGATGTTCATCCATATGAGAAAAAGTTATCCAAGTAAATGGTGTCTGTATGCACAAAAAAAATTATATTCCATCTACAAGCTTGACTAAAAAAACCTTAACCAAGGTTTGAGTAAAAAACCTTAAACCAAGGGGAATTTAAGTAAGTAAATTTAAGGTTTTAAATAAATGTAGGTCAAGGTCAAATATAGGTCAGGGGTGGGTTTTTTGATGTACATCATAGGAGATGAAGTTGTCCACTAATGGTTGGTGTAGGGCCATGAGTATTCCATCTACAAGCTTGACTAAAAACCTTAACCAAAGAGAATTAAGTAAGTAATTCAAGAGGAAATGTAGGTCAAGGTCAAATATAGATCAGGGGTTATGATGTACATCATTATGAGAAAAAAAGGTTGTCCAACTATTTGGGTGTCTGTATGCACAATAGTATTTCCATGTACAAGCTGAGTAAAAAGCTTAACCAAGGTCGATTTTAAAAAACCTTAAACCAAGGGGAGGGAATTAAGTAAGTTAATTCAAGTTAAATGTAGGTCAAGGTCAAATATAGTCAGGGTTGTTGATGTACATCACTAGGGAGATGAAAGTTTGTCCAAGTATGGTGGTGTAGGGCCAGAGTTATTCCATCTACAAGCGTGACTAAAAACGGTTAACCAAGGGGGAATTAAGCAATTCAAGAGGGAAATGTAGTCAAGGTCAAATATAGATCAGGGGTTTTGTTGATGTACATCACTAGGAGATGAAGTTTTCCAAGTATGGTGGGGTGTTAGGGCCAGTAGTATTCCATATAGAGTTGACTAAAAACCTTAACCAAAAGGAATTAAGAAGTAATTGAAGAGGAAATGTAGTAGCAAATATAGATCAGGGGATATTGATGTACATACCTATGAGAAAAGGTTGTCGAAGTATGGTGGGGTCTGGATGCATAATAGTATTCAATGTACAAGCTTGAAAAAAAAAAACCTAACCAAGGTTGACTAAAATCCCTTAAACCAAGGGGAAATTAAGTAAGTAATTCAAGAGGAAATGTAGGTCAAGGTCAAATATAGATCAGGGGTTATTGATGTACATCACTAGGAGATGAAGTTGTCCAAGTATGGTGGGTGTAGGGCCAGTAGTATTGCATATACAAACTTGACTAAAAACATTAACCAAGGTTGAATAAAAACCTTAACCAAGGGGAATTAACCAAGTAATTCAAGAGAAATGTAGGTCAAGTCAAATATAGATCAGGGGTTATGATGTACATCACTAGGAGATGAAGTTGTCCAAGTTATGGTGGGTGTTAGGGCCAGTAGTAATTCCATATACAAGCTTGACTAAAAAACCTTAACCAAGGCGTGATGGTGACGCCATAAGCTTGACGTGACAACATAAGCTCTACTTATTCTTCGAATAGTCGAGCTAAAAAACAAACAAAAGACCATCGCCGGGCGGGCAGGCTATAACTGAAGAACCATTTGAAAGGCAATTGAAAACATGTAGCCTTTCCCCTAGCCAGTTTTAGCATGGCGCGGCGCCATGCCCGAATTCTCGGGCGCCATGCCCGAATTATCGGCCGCCATGCGCCCTAAATCCGACGCGCCATGCCCAGAAATTTATACAATCGCCGATTTTCTCGTGTATCGGCCCAATGGTCCAGGATTTAGAGGTCAATTAATTAGCACTGGTCAGAGAATTGGTACTGACCACCCTTGCCACTGTGTGTAACGATGCCCTGTGGCGACTTTAGGTCAGTTAACAGTTAAAGCCAACATGTTAATATCCCTCCCTACACAGATTTCGCCGATTACGAGAGGGGAATCTAACTTGAAGACGGCCTTGTCATATGGTTCCGATATATGTCGGCTTGATCGGGAAAACAAAGTAATTGGTCCATTTGGAATTAATTACTCAGGACGTGTACTTATAGGCCAATGAAACAAATATTCAACCACACAGGCAATGTATACTCAATGAACAACGTCAACCGCTTATCCAAAATGCCCGTCCGTCAACGAAAATTAAAAGAATTGGAACGTGGATAATGCCAAGGTCGCCAAAACGAACACGTCCCATTGCATCATTTTTCGGGGTCGTCACTAGGTTGAGTAATATGAATATAGTATTTATACTTGACAAATTTTAATGTTATACGGAATATATATAAACCAACGGTAACTATTTAACATGCGTGTACTTTTATATTGTATAGCAAGTTATGTCGTATCGATCGCCGATATGACATACGTAGAGCGGGTGTGGACAACACGACTTCCCTGTTAACATAAATAAACTGTACCGGAATGCGTAGCCATGATTCGCTTTCTAAATATTTGCAAGTGACGTTTACAAATACAGTAATCACGCTAGCATGTGCTACATTTCACGTGACCCAATAGAATCAATATTCTCGCAGATTCAGCACTCCAAGTTTAACATGCGTAATTTGACAATTTCCCTGGCATTTTTTCTTATTTCTTCATTGACAATAGCAAATTGGATGTTCATTTGAATCGTCTGACGGTAACGAGTTGAAAACACGTCCGGTATTGTTTTCGGTTAGCGAATGAATAACAAAAATAAGTTTATCAAAGTACGCACCGTAACTCACGTTCTGATCCAATTGAGAGGCGCCGCGACATAACGTACCATAAGAATTTTCACCGTAAATGGTTTTGAAACTTGAACATATTTTTCGTAAATAATGTAAAAAAATACGAACATTTCAGAGCAAATGTGAAATTAAATTCCGCATTTGCTCTGGACTTCGCGTCAAATTCTGACGTCATTTGCAGAAATTAAGTTAAATTTTCGAAACCGTTTACGGCGAAAATTCCAAATACCCGAAGGTACGGTATGTCGTGGCGCGTCTCAATTGTGAGATTGAATAAATGGGTCAGCTCACCGCGATAAATTCGTTGTGTGCATTTTTTTACATATTGACACCGTTGTATACGAGTCATAGTTCTCTATGGTAGAAAATGACAAGTTTGGAGTTGTTTAGAATCGTGGAAACGATTCTAGAGCTCTCACAACCATTTCAACATGGACAGTGACCAGACCCTGCTGGAGTGGAACGAACTGAAGGAAGTGTTTAAGGACGAGGCTGACCGCTGCACACCTCGTCACATTCTCCAGACACTGACACAGAAAAAACCAACATTGGGATCCTGCTACCAGAACATAGTGAAATTGCTTGGTGTGGCAGAGACATTGATAATTTCAACTGCTCCAGTTGAAAGGGTCTTCTCCAAGGTTTCCCTAATTGTCACCGACCACCGGAATAGGCTCCTTGTGCCGACAACAAATATAAACTATTGATGGTGTCACTGAACACAGAGTCTGTCAAGGACATCGACTTGGACAAAGTTGTGCACAGATTTATTGAAATGAGGAAGAGGAGAATACTATGACTATGTTGACACAAATAACTGTTGTTTTCTATGTGTCTATGTGTTCATGTTCAGAGTTCAGCCTCCTGATCAAATGTTCACATGTACTATACATTATGATGATGTTGCTATTACTTTGCATTTTGATTAAAATATCAACATATGATATATCATTGAATTTAAACAGTGTTTAACGGCGTTTCTCTAATGCCCCCTTTTGGTCGACACACCGCGCAAAAATGCCCTTTTATTTTTGTTTTACCATGCCCTTTTTCCATCCTGGGGGAAACACTAACATATGAGTCAACTAAAGAAGTGAGATACACATGGTAAGGAGACAGTGAAGAGAAAGAAGAATGTGAAGCGTCAACTAGCAGTTCAGGAGAATACGGTATCCCCAAAACCATCAACTAGTGGTGTGAAGTATATAAAACTTCTATCAGATTCGGATGTGGATGTTTCAAGTGATGAGGAGGACATACCAGAAACGGATTTATGCTGTGTATGCAAACGTGTGTCACCCCCTAATATCAATGACTTTCCCCAATAGGAAAATTGTAAACTGGGCAGGCTGTGATATATGTAGCCATTGGACCCACCTCTTCTTTTGTACAACTGCTACAGTTGTTCGGAGGCATAGTCAATTTCTATGCCCCCACTGTAGCCTATAAACTGCATTAGATGCAGCAAACTTGTAAATAGCTTTATTTTCACGGTTTCCGTATTGGTTATATTGTTGAATAACCATTTTTTTATCCAAAAAAGACAGTTAATTTTGAATACCGTCTCCATTTAATAGGCTTATATTTCCAAATCAATTAACTAAACTACAAACAATTTTGAATGAAATGTGAAATGATGGGCCACACATTTGACAGGGGTGAACATTTTGATACTTTTGCCATGTGGAGTAAAGAAAGTCAGCCTAGTAGACCATTTCCCCCGGAGTTGGGTTAACTTCCTGTCCCGGGCATTTGCAAGATGGCAAATGCGTGCGCATGCGTCGTCGAGGACAGTTGCTTTCAAATTCTCTTGAAATTATCCCAACGATCTTTGATTTTGAACCCATTTTTCAACAATAAATTGCAGATTAGCTTTTAATACAGAACAGTTTACCTTTCTACAGTAGATCGGGCACTTAATTTGGTGAAATCAGGCCTTTGATGTATTTGACAAAGCTCACATCAGTGTTCCACGAAGGGAACAGAGGGTGACCAAATGAACCGGAAATAAACTTTGTAAACATCCGGAAATGAAAATGTGGAGTTCTAGCATCCCAGTGTTGACAATTTCAGTTGTTTTCAGCTTAATTACTGTACTCAATACAGACAATGCCTCATCCAGCAATGAGCCACAGGTTGAGTTATGTAAGAAACAAAACAAAACACTGTCCTCGTGAGTGCCTTCTTGAACAACAGGTTGAACCTTACTAAACTTTCATATGCTGATTCGTGCAAGGGCAAGAGGTGCCTGCTTTACTTGTGTTTACTGCTCATCACTAACTCATCAGACTGCCATCCAAACCCAGGCCCAAGGACACCCCAATTCCCTTGTTTGATCTGTCGTAAAGCGGTTAAAAGTGACTGCATCTGTTGTGATACTTGTGATACATGGTGCCACCGAGAATGCATCGCAATGAGTGTGGAACGATTTGATATATTATCATCCACTAACATCGCCTGGCTCTGTCCGGGTTGTGATTCCCAGTAACTGTAACTGTAACACAAGGGTATCTTCTCGACTCACTGGACATATCAACATCATCGCATTACCAGCCATTGGACAGCAGCAGCGATAACTCTAATATTAACATTGATGTCCCACCTAGCCCAACAAACTGTTTCTACCCGAAACGCCCAACACAAAAAGACTAAGTCCAAACTCCCTGTCAGTGCTAGTTGTGAACACACAAAGCATCAGAGCAAAAAAAGAAGACTTGTGGGCCACACTGGATGATTGTGACCCCGATATCGTCATAGCATCGGAAACCTGGCTCCACCCAGAAATTTATAACAGCGAGGTAATACCAGACCAGTACCAGGTATTCAGAAATGATAGGTCTGATGCACATGGTGGTGTCCTGATCGCAGCACGCAACAACCTCATATGCAATGAACTGTCAAAGCCAAGTGACTGTGAAATGGTTGCAATTGAAAATTGATTGCAAGAACAATCCTCTTATTATTGCCTCCACTTACCGACCAACAAACAATGACAGCGACTACGCAAAAGCATTAAGTATCGCTGTTGAGAACTTGTGCAGATCACACCAAAAAGCGACAATATGGGTGGCCGGTGACTTAAACCTACCAGATATAGCCTGGAGTACAAACAGCATAGTTGGCAATAGATACCGCCATGATATTAACCAGAGCTTCCTTAGCGTTTTTGATAACAGCGGCTTAGAACAGCTAGTAAACTTTCCACCAGGGCTAAGCAACACACTCGACATTTTTGCCACTAATAGACCATCACTGACTAGCAAATGCCAACCGATGCCAGGTATCAGTGACCACGAGATTGTTTATATTGAGTCGGACATCAGTGTCAAATACCAAAGACCAGTACGGCGGAAAATCAACTTATGGAAAAAAGCAGACCTACCCGCATTGAAGTCAGACATGTCTGATTTCAGTAGTGAATTCACCTCCATGTACTCAATGGACACACACATAAGACTCTTTATGGGAATGCTTCACTAACAAAGCAACTGAACTCATGGGAAAACATGTGCCGTCCAAACTCACGACCACCAGATTTAGCCAACCATGGATCAACTCGAATGTGAAACAACTATCCCGAAAGAAAAAGCGCCACTTTAACAATGCACGGACATCAAATTCTGCCACAGACTGGGCAACATATAAGGAAACAAAACAAGAGTGCCAGAAATCCTCCAGGAAGGCATATAATACATATGTCGGCGACATGATGAGCGAAGACCAAACAGGCAACCCCAAGAAATTCTATTGATATGTAAAATCCAGAAGTGCGATGCTACCGGAGTATCACCACTATACAGTGACGGAATGACACATAGTAATGCCAAGAAGAAAGCAAACATTCTGAACAATCAGTTCTCTTCTGTCTTCACTATGGAAGACACCAATAACATCCCGGCTCTCAACACTACAGACCACCCAACAGTCGATCCAATCTCAGTCCACAAAAATGGTGTCATCAAATTATTGAAAAACCTTAATCCTCATAAGGCGACAGGCCCAGACAACATTTCAGGCATGTTCCTAAAGGAACTCCGCGAAGAGGTGGCTGACATTCTGACTCTAATATTTCAAGCATCGTTGCATCAAGGTACCATACCTACTTCATGGAAAGAGGCCTTCATATCACCGATTTTCAAAGGAGACAGAAGCAAGCCTTCAAACTACCGCCCAGTATCACTGACTTCAATCAGCTGCAAACTACTTGAGCACATTGTACACAGCCATGTCATTTCACATTTGGATGAGAAACACCTGCTGAATGATGCTCAACACGGATTCCGCAAAGGAAGATCATGCGAGTCACAACTACTGTTGACAACACAAGATATCTCGAACTCTCTCAATGCACGGGAGCAAGTGGATGCGGTTTTACTAGATTTTAGCAAAGCCTTCGACAAAGTCCCACACCAACGACTTATCATCAAACTGAAGCACTACGGCATCAGAGGAACGTTGCTCGACTGGATCGCAGACTTCCTGAACAAACGCACACAGTCAGTTGTACTAGAGGGTCACCACTCTGCAACATCATGATGTGACTTCAGGGTACCCCAGGGTACAGTGCTTGGCCCGCTCCTGTTCCTGGTTTATATTAATGACATGCCAGAGTCGGTTACATCCACCGCACGCTTGTTTGCAGATGACTGCTTGCTCCACAGAAAAATCAAGTCCCCAGCTGATTCTGCAGCATTACAGAATGACCTTGACCAGTTACAGCTGTGGGAATCTAAATGGCAGATGAGCTTCAACCCAGACAAATGCGAGGTAATCCGCATAACCAACAAGCGGCATCCAATTGAAGCCAACTACCAGATCCGTGGACAAGACCTAGCCCTGTCTCCAGCCTCCAAATACCTGGGAGTAACAATCAGCTCCAACCTCTCATGGAACGAACACATCGACAACACTGCGAAGAAGGCCAACAACGTACTCGGCTTCGTCAGGAGGAACACATACGCCTGCTCTAAAAGCGTGAAGGAACAGTGCTACAAGACACTAGTCGTCCAATATTAGAGTATGCGTCACCTGTATGGGATCCCCACACCCATGTAAAATCGATGTACTTGAATCCGTGCAGAGGAGGGCAGCACGCTATGTGACAGGTGACTACAGCAGGCAAAGCAGTGTAACATCAATGCTATCAGATCTCAATTGGCTAATACTACAGGAAAGGCGCCGCCAAGCAAAGCTAGTAATGATGTACCGGATAGTAAACAATTTGATCGCCATTCCACTGTACTATACCTCATCCCAGCTTCATTCAGAGTAACCAGAGGGCACTCCATCAGATTTGCTATACCTCATTCTTCTTCCAATACACATCAGGCTTCATTCTTCCCAAGCACCATCAGACTCTGGAACAATCTACCAGCGTCCGTCGTAGCGGCTCCCACCTTGCCATCATTCAAGAGTGGGCTGTTGGCCGTGTAGAACGACGACAGTGCCTGTTTTTAACTGTAACATACCCGCTATTTTAACGTTCACGAGCGATGTCCTCGACGGCTCATGTACATAGTCACCGTTCGAGAATACTCAGGTACCTGAGGGATGAATGTATTGGAAGAAGAAGAAGAAGAAGGCAGACGGCCGAGAGGTCAGAAATGTTTATTGTTTGTTTGTTTTATGCATCAGTCAATGTAAGTCCCCGCACCCCCCCTCCGGGGGAATAGCGGGGCTTATATTTTCGCTGCTGTGAAAGCCCCGGTAAAAGCCCCGCACTGCGGGGCATCATGAAATGTTAAGCCCCGGGGTATGCCCAGGTAAAGCCCGGTTAAAACCCCGGTAAAGCCCCCGGGGTGTGTCCCGGCCCATTTGTAAAAGCCCCGGTAAAGTCCCCGCACTGCGGGGCATCATGAAAGGTAAAAGCCCCGGTAAAGCCCCGCCCCTCCCCCGGAGGGGGGGTGCGGGGATTCACATTGACTGATGCATTATTATGGTGTTTTCACATGTTTCAAAGAAAACAAATATGTAAAGCAATCAATGTTTAAATGTAGATGAATACCCAAAAGTCCCCGGATGTTCTTTACACCCCCGGAGTTCGGCAGTAAGAGGCTACAACTAAACCTATTTTAAAATAGCAACAATTATCTGTCATTAATGTCTGATCAATTGTATGGCACGTGCCGGTCATTATCGAGTTTTACTTTTAATTGCCTAATTGACGAACCGGACGCCGAGTTGACGAAACCTCCAGTTGACGGAACCTCTTAATACCCAGATGTGAATACCCCGAAAACTCCGACTACCCCGAAAACTGGCGTCTCGACCATACTACGGATGGTCCACGAGTAGATTGCAAGAATTACGCAACTACGACGATATTAACGATATCAGACGTCTGGCGCTCGCCATTACAGTTGAAAACCGCGTTTTACAAAAATTTATTGTCCTAAATTCACAACTGCTTAAATGAACATTAGAGAAAACATAATCAATGATTAGCTCCCGTTATATGTGTAGTATAGATTGTTAAATCATAAGAAATATACCAACCCCATTCAGTGTTGGGGATTGAGCTTCTGTTTTAATTTCGATCTTGATTTCCACGCTGCCGGAATTCTGAAGATCTTGCGCCTCCATTTTCATTTTTGATAAAGAATGAGTAACTCTCGCGCAATCTCGTACCCGAACCTAAAACACGTAAAGTGGCGAAAAAAAGAATATATGGCGAAAAGTGTCGTTAATTGACGAAAAGAGGCGAAAAGTGTCGAAACGTTATAGACCCTGAGCCAGCAATAACCAACCCCCATGTGGGATTTTTGTGGTCCGTATAATCTTCGGATTCAGTAGCCTATTGTCTATCAATCCTGGTTGTCTGCGCTCAAAAAGCCACATACTGCACAAAAAGATACCAACTGGCAGGAGGTGCCCATTCTTGTACGGTGTAACAGTGTAGCAAGTGTAACGAAGGTATTTTCCCCCTTGTTACAGTAACAACTGTAGCGAAAAGACACAGTGTGAAAACCAGAAGTTATTTTCTGTGTTACAGTGTAATGGTGTAACAAGTGTAACGAAGGCATCCCCCCACCCCCCATGTTACAGTAACAACTGTAACGAAAAGACACAGTGTGAAAACCAGAAGTTATTTTCTGTGTTACAGTGTAACAGTGTAACAAAGATGGATGCGGGATAAGAATCGGGTATTTTGTTTTCATTCATCATAATACAGTATATACCCTGACCGGCATGCTCAACTGACCGAGATATAAGCCTTGCCTTTTGAAAGTGACAAGGTCTGTATGACAGTGATAAAGTCTACATGATAGACTATAATGTGTTTACATGTGTTTACTGACGTCTATATTATAGACTATAATGAGTTTACATTTATTTAATTATGTGTGACTTATGGCCCCACAGTCACCCTGTGGTATGTACATATAGGTATGTATGAGAAAACAGGTATTGTTACAAGCATGACGGGTGTTTCATTGATGGAATGGTGAACAGTGCAGATCCTGATCAGACTGTGCGGATACAAATGCTGATCTGGATCTACACTGGCTGAAAAACCTTTAAAGGTACATGCCCACTTAGTAGACACAAAATGTTATTTATATCAGAAATATCATCTGAGACATTTTCTGGCAAACTAAACATTCATTCACCATTATCCCACGTATTGATTGGAATTATTATACATTTTATATCGGACATTAATTTCCACACTGATATCAGGGGCGATAACCGTGTTTCCTTAAAATGTTAACGGACATTACTATTTATGCTCAGTATTTATTTTTTGATGTGCAATGATCTTACTTTATAAGTTGTCGAAAATATAATTTTTTCAGGAGACGCATTTAATTAGTATAAATAATTAAAAAATATCATGCCTCATTTGCATTTGAAAATAGCCTGATACCACCGCGCGTCACGGTCAGTAAAATAAACATTACTAAATGATTATATCCGTATATCTGGCACTCGTAATTTTTAGAACTGGTGGAATAGTGACACAATTGTACATTTATTTAATTCCTATAAAGAAGATTTTATGCCTACTGAGTGGGCATGTACCTTTAAGCTCCTCTACACAACCTTTAAGCTCCATTAATGCGGTCACTGCCATATGAACCAAAAACATAAATTTCTGTAAGTTTCCTATTTTCCCCATTTTATCCGTGTATATGCTGATAAAAAAATACATTGGTAAGACAATTAATTTGGAGGTGAATATCCATTTGTGTAAGTTGTCTGTTTTCCAATTGTTCTAACTGAGAAGTGCATATGGGTATTTGTTTCTGACTGTGATTTATGGCCCCCACAGACTCCCTGTGCTGTGTATGAGCAAACATGTATTGTTGTTACATTTGTGAGTGTTCTTGATTCAATATAAGACTACATCTGAAATTCAGTTTGGCAATTGGATAGTACAGATGTGTAGCACCTGCTCTATTAACCATTTACCAAAAACTTTGGTGGTTTATGAGACAAGATACTTGGAGATGAATGTCCATTTCTGTAAGTTGTCTATTTTCCCCATTGGATTCAACCTACCTATGTTTTCCTGTGATGTATGACTGTTGCCTTGGATCATAAGAAAACAGGGATTGTTAAATTTGTCACAGCTGTAAACTTAGATTAGAATAGAAGTGTGATCAGTCTGCACACACATAGGTCTACACTGGTCATTCATCATTTTGGTAGCTCAATATGCATCTTAACAAAACATTGTATCTTTAGTATGCTATCATGGGTGTATGCCGATCAAAAGAACAAAAATGTGGTTGTTAAATATACAACAGTCGGTTTTCTCTTAATGCAATCATTGTCAACTGACTGGTATATTCTTGTCCTCTATCAGAAGTTACAATCAGATTCTGGATCCATGTAACAGAATAATATTTCAGAACATTTCAGAATACATGTATGTAGGCATATACATTTTGAAGAAAACTATATAACAAGTACAATGTAAGGTATGTATAAATGTTTATGTTGTTTTTTATGTTTGTTGAAGTTTGAATCCATAAACGGCTTGTCATTGCGGTAAATAAAGTAGGAACTTCTTTTATAAATATTTATAATAACCACTGTGATGGTCACAACATAAGGTTAGGGTATAAGTAACATCATTTTAAAACATTTGTTAACTCTTCAAAAGCAAATGCGAAAAACATGTCGACATCACAGTTTTACCACTCATTTGAACTGTCTCTTCCATTAAAAATATACTCCCACTGAGAAATAAGGTATACAAACTTTCCAAACATTTGTTTTCTTATTTCATATGTTACTGAGAGCTTGATCACAAAAATTGTTTCAAAGACATATGAGGTCTTATAGGTACGTGGGAGGATCATTCTTCATTTAAAATGTCTCTGTTGCTTTGAAGACAAGACAGATAAACAATCAATTTAAAATTACACCTACACCTATACACGTAGGAAAAATTATACTTCTTTTCAAATTTTATTAAGTAGGATGGGATGCAATATGTACTGGTAGTTGGTAGAGGTAGTCGGCTGATAAAATGGCCCTTAGAACATACTATATATATACTGTCATGAGATTTTTTTCCCCGTCACCTGTCGTCATTTTTAATCTATCTAGCTAAGTGACAGTCATGATTCGCATTTTGTTGATAGAATAATAACAAACAGGGCAGATATTGTTTAAACTAAACAGGGTAGATCCTGTTCAGACGGTGCATATGCATATGCTGATTTGGATCTACCCTGCTAGTAAAAATCATAAGCCCCATTTTTCCAGCAACAGCCACAAATATGGTATGACCAAGGACACAATTTTCACTGACTTTACAATGATTAATAATATTAGCGAGAATTTAAGCACATAATGTTAGTGAGTAGGTATTACCGTTAGTAAACTAACAGTTTATGTATTTGTCCAAATTTAGCTAATGTTTTCATAGAACGCCTATATTCTCGTGAATAGTTACAGGCGTTCTATAATTACAATCGGTCGATGGGCCGAATGGGGTTCGCTGCGGGAAACTTCGTAAAATGAAAATGTGCCAATACCAACAAGCTATATGTTAGTTCAATATTGAAACATGCTAACACCTGTAAACATTGATAGGTTATATTAAAATAATAATACGCATGTAATTTGCAAAAAATAGCTTCCCAATGAAATTTAGTTTAAATAGATTATCCCGTATGTAACCTCATTTAGAACGTCTGGTACACATATAGTCAATATTTGAACCTTTTTACTAAACGCCATAGTGTCATGTGTCCAATTGTTTTTAATGTAATATACCAACCAATAACAAATTTACGTTTAAAAAGTCAGCTATTTGTTGTTAAATGCGATTGTATTTTCATTGTGACGTCATACTATATTTCGTGTCCTGCCAAACGCGTAATAATACAATGATTGGTCATATTGACATTACACGTACTGCCATCGTGAAATTATTGCTGTCTTCATTGTTGATAAGCTCTAAATACAGAAATACAGATACTCATTGTGTACTCGACGATTTGTGAATGCTACAGACGTACATTTCTGCAAATTTGCTAAAGTTGAGAGGACAATACGGCGACAGCCAAGACGCATCAATAATTGACCTACATTTTATATAAGTCTACTAGCTGCCAGACACGAAACATTCGTTTCAGGTAGGAATTATTTTTTCTTTATTACTGTTGACCAATATTTGAATCGTGCTGACTTCGACAGCACTTTTAACCACAGGGCTACTAAAATAATTCCATTGTATTCAATCTAACATGAATTCAAGTGGGTGGGGGATATTCAACATTGCCTGTGCTTTTAACAATCATTAATGTGTTTTCGCGACCAAGGTTGTTTCCACAATTGTTGTTTAAATAGCTAATTTCTAATTTATGGTGCATCTCGGACTCTCTGTGTTTGTGGCACCTCGATACTTGTAGATTCACTTTGAATATATGTTTTCAGTCCAACAAGTCAATTAATTATCTATTTAGGCCATTCTATCTGTTATCTATTGTCTATATAGGCTTTTAGCCACTTAAAAAGACACTACTTTCATCCCCCCCTCACCGAGAGTCAAATGTGTTTTAAAAAAAAATGTAACAACAGTGATGAAATAAGTAAAAAATTGAGGTGTGCGAATCCAGGTAGACTGCATTTGCACAGCGGTGACTTTTCCCCGAAATATCATGAATATAGGCCAGTGCAGTATTTCTATTAAGTAAGTGTACCCGGCTTCGCACCGTGTATATGGCTTTGCACACACCAATATTTTACATGTCTGATTATTCATTTTGTTTTCTTAAGACAAGTGTTTTCAGAAAGTCACGTGTTTACACGATTTAGAAAACTATAACAACAGTGACCAAACAAGTAAAAACAATTGAAGTGCAGTATTTGTATTAAGTATTTGTATTGCAGTGGGTGGGCTTCCTAACATTTATTTGTACACAGGGTACCCATGTTTGGTCTGGGGTGGTGATGAGGGACTTCTTTGCTTCATTGGGGTGACCTCACGAAATATGGGCGGGGTGGAGACTGTATGTTTGTTGGGATTACAATCGTGTCTGTTAATTCTGCGCACCTAATAATAATTTTCGTGAAAATGTCCATATTCAGTCTAAATTCCCTGAACATTCAAGGCTGTTCTTAGCCGAAATAATCACGGCTAAACAGATGGCTTTTACTATTTCATCTGTCGTCTATTATCTGTATCCGCATAGCGGAGACCCAGCCAAATTTGATCAAAATATCAGTCCATTTTGTCCTTGAGTTTTGCGAATAATACGGGAATAAAATGATAACCAATGTCGGTATATTTGCATGTGTATTATTGGTTTATGAAAACATTACGTGAATTGTGCATTAGCCGGTGCGCAGAATTATCCGAAATGACGTTTTTTATATGCAGATCAGAATGTCAGTTTTCATTGGTTTGATACATATACAGATATGTATACATGTCTCATTATTATTGAACCATGTTATTGTAGTTGCGAACAATAACTCTGCAATCTACTCCTTTACCGTCTGTAGGAGAGTTAATACTATTCCATTCATACATGTAGGCTTCCTCTACATAATAGCTAATCAGATCTGATTTACACTTTAGTTGTTAATTGTGACACAATTTGCATATTTTCCATCTGAAAAACAATTATTATAAAAGTAATACGTATGGATCACGATTTGCCTGGTTTGGCCCTCAGGTACGTTTTCATCTTTCGCTCTTTCTGTTACCTGGGAGTTGAATTGGTTTATTGCCCATTAAAGAAGTATTAAGATTATTACTGATCCTACTGCTTTTGGGAGGGGCCATGTGATTCTGGTGTGGCGTCAGATCAGGATCATCCTGATTTCAGGGCTGAGTATATTGTTCTTTTATTGTAAATATTCATTTCTGATTTTAGGATCCCCCATTTGTACATGTACTTGAACATGTACTTGTACAGGTAATATATGGGATTTATTACTAAACCCATTGACCCGGCCTTAAATGACCGCATCTGTTGATAGGCCGTTAGACCCCAACAAACAAATAAATGATACATGTAGGCTTCCTCTACAGAATAGCTAATCAGATCTGATTTACAC
Source organism: Conchocele bisecta (assembly GCA_029237695.1). Classification (NCBI taxonomy): domain Eukaryota; kingdom Metazoa; phylum Mollusca; class Bivalvia; order Lucinida; family Thyasiridae; genus Conchocele; species Conchocele bisecta. Next base: position 7,600,121 of record CM055272.1, read on the forward strand.
TTTAGTTGTTAATTGAGACCTAATTTGTATATTTTGCATCTGAAAAAAAAAATATTATAAAAGTAATACAAAACTTTACGTGGGTGGTGGTCGGGAGAACGAGACGACGTAAATTAACGGTAGTGGTTCCTCCATATAGGAATCACTATTTGCCTGGTTTGACCCTTCAGTACATTTTTATCTTTGGCTCTTTTGTTACCTGGGAGTTGAATTGGGTTATTACCCATTATAAAAGTAGTAAGATTATTACTTATCCTACTGCTTTTGGGAGGGGCCAAGTGATTCTGGTGTGGCGAGGACCTGGTATCAGACCAGGATTATTCTGATTTCAGCGCTGAATATATAGTTTTGTTATTGTAAATATTCAGTTCTGATTTTGGGATTTTCCCACCATTTGTACATGTACGTGAAAATATACATGTACTTTTTCTTTTTATATGAAACGTGAATTTCGTCACTGATATCAGGGGCGATAACCGTGTTTCCATTAAAGGTTAATGGAAACTATATTCTGTCTGCTTAGTTTTGTTATGTGCACTATGATCATACTTTATAATGTATCAATAAAAATATTTGTTCGGGTGACACATTTAATTGGTATAAATAATTTAAAAATGTCATGTCTCATTGGCATATCAAAATAGCCTGATACAACCGCGAGTCACTATCAGTAAAATCAAGATTACTAAATGATTATATGTGTATAGTGGGCCTGCACTCGTAATTTTTAAAACTGGCGGAATACATGTACCGTAGTTACACAATTATACACTTATTTAATTCTTATAGGCAAACTGTTATGCCTACTAGATGGGACCTCAGGTTGAAGTACATTGTAACGGAATGAGGTCTATAAATACATTAAATACGCCTAAAAGCGTTCATAAACGAAAAGCTAAAAACAGTTTTGTTACTCCCTCTATAACACACACATATATATACCTCGGTCCGTTACTTCAACCTGTGGATGGGACCCCAACTTTAGCTGCTACATGTAATTTGCGAACCAGATCTCAAATTCACTATTCTGCAGAGGAAGACTTAATAATGAATGGAAACGTAACTCTGCTACGGACAATACGGTTGTAGATTTCAAGAGTTACTGTTCACAACTATGAACAATGTGGCTTACTCGCTTACCACATTTATCCAAGTGTTGTGAGTTTGATGCCCGGGTGGGATGTAGTTCTCTAAGCACTGTTTCATGTTGGAAAGTTGCGGAGTCATTTGCTGAGTAATGGTTAATACTGGTAAGAAATTCAATAAAAGGCTAACCATGTACATAATAGTGTTTGATTGTTTGTTTCAGGGAAGCCGTCTACAGATCTTAGCCATCTGGATTATTCGCCGAGCCTCTTCAACTTCACCCTGCAGTCGAGGCAGACACCAGCAGGGCTATTGAGATAGTATATGGGCGGTCCCAGAAGAAGCAGATAAGGCGGAAATTGTTTCTCATTCTGCTGTTGAAGGACAAAGGCCACCAGAAGAATCGCTGCCCGAAGACACTTACTCCACCTGGGCAACAAGTTGCCAAACACTCGCGAAATGGGAACTGATCCAGTTCCTGACCTACACGAAGCAAAATATAGTGTCGCCATGACAGACTGTCATCATCTTAAGATCAGCGACATCTGAAAATATAACCCTCAAGGAAGAGCTTGAGAAAGACAAGTTCAGTTACAAAAAAATAACCATTTAACCGGAGTACCATCCATGCCAGCGGCAGTGTTTGTGTGGTTCTTAACTCTGATTTCTGCTCTAATCATCTAATCAACCTTTTGAAAGGATGTGTCGTGAAGACTTGTTACTTCTTGTGTTGATGGAATTGAGAATGAATCTTATTGACACAAATCTGACTTGTGCAGTTTTAAGATTTGTCAATATATTTATGCCGAAGAAACGGGTGGCATATAGTGTTTGGACCGTCCGTCCGTCCGTCCGTCCGTCCGTCCCTGTCTGTCTGTCTGTCTGTCTGTCTGTCTGTCACACTTTTCGGTTAACTAATTTGTCACAGTTTCTCAAATATGCTGCAGGTGGCATCCGCTTTCGACAGACGCATTTCTTGTTTGAATCGGTGAGTCATTCTTGTGGTGGACAGAATGACATTTGTACATTTCTGATTATGTGACACTTGGAGGACTAGATATTGAAATGGTCAGAAATATATTTACTATGCTTTTACACATATGTGGCTGTGACCTCAGGTTGAAGTAACGGACCATGGCCTATACATACATTAAATATACCTAAGAGCATCAATAAGTGAGAGAAAAATAAGCTAAACAAAATGTATTTACTCCATGTGTGATATATGGGATTAAATAATTTGTTTAGCCTATTTTATTTCACCTATTGATGCTTTTAGGTATATTTAATGTATTTATAGGTATTGGTCCGTTACTTTAACCGGTGCCTGTGACTGGAGAATGCGGTTTATGGGATTTGTGACCAGTGTAGCTCCTGATCCAATAGTACATTCCTGTAGTCTGATAATGATGTGGCTTGTTAGAAGCATGATGGAGGTTTCATTGATGCAATGGTGAACAGTGCAGATCCTATGCGGATATGTGTATCTACACTGGTCGCAAATCCCATAAGCCCCATTTCTCCAGTCACTGACACATATTTGAGCAAATTTAAAAATCCTACCGCCAACCTAGTGATTAGCATTTAACGTATTGCATTCAATCTTTGATTAATACATTTCTGTTTAACGTCCACAGTCTCTATAAAGTCTATATTTGGTTGGTTTCACATGGTTTCAGTTATCTTCGCAACAAAGGATTTTACTTGAAACATCCAGAATAGACCAAAGACAAACTTTGTAGACTTTCGAAGGGAAACGAAAATTTACGAATTAATGATGTATTTTTGTGCTATTATCATGATTATAATTGAAATCAATGCCCAATGGTCAAACTTGTAACAAATTACATGTGTACAATAAATTTCGACTTCGAAATTTGACTTCGACTTCGAAATTTTACTTCGAATGAAATGGTGCAATTGGTTGATATTGGTCATTTGCAGTGCATGATGTGACAAACAACATATTGAGGCATCATCTGTAACACAGTGCCTTCAATCATGATTCATACCCAGGCATACAAAGTATGTCGAGGTGTATATAGTTTTTGTATTTTCGTCCATCCGTAAGATTTGCGTTAAAGGTTTTTGGGTACCCATTATATCTGCAACCGTAAATCGCATTGAGTTGAATCTTCATATACTTCTTTATCGTCATCCATATTTTTTATACTGTAGCACACCGATGTGGCTTTCCTGAACAAGGTCAAATTACTTAAAGTTTTGAAATATTTGCATCAAACATGTCAAAGTTTTTAAGTACACAATGTCTCTGCAACCGCAAGTCGGGTTGACTTGAAACTTCATATATATATTTCTTTATGAAGTTAGAAGATCAATATTTTCTTTCTATAGCCCTGGTGGGTGCATGTGATGGGTAATTTAACAATCGCGATTCATCCTTACCGTAAATCCGACTGGAGACCTGGTTTGGCCCTCACATACGTCTTTGGCATTTTGTATGTGACAGTTGAATCTGGTTATATCTCTTGTGTGAGTATTACGATTATTCGTAATCCTTTTTTAGGGAAAGGGGCCAAGTGACTTTGGTGTGGTATGGACCTGGCATCAGGTCAGGTTATTCTAATTTCAGGGCTGACTATATTTTTCTCGATGAAATTATTCCGTTCTGATTTTGGGATTTTCCCCGCAATGCAGCAGGTTAATACAGGATCAAACCCGTTTGCCCAGCCTTATATGACCTGAGCTGTTGATAGGCCGTTATACACCAATACACAAACAAACAACTTTGGCATTTGGTATCCGACAGTTATATCCTTTATGTGAGTATTAGACCATAGCTGTTGATAGGCCGTTAAACACCATTAAACAAACATTCTATAGCCCACTCATACGGCTTTCATGCACACGGTGAAGGTGAAATTACTTTGAAACTTGCGTTAAATGTTTTGAAATATATGCGTTAAAGTTTTAAGTACACAATTTCTCTGCAACCGTAAGTCAGACTGAATTGAAACTTCATATATTTGTCTATCAACATCCATATTTTCATTTTATAGCCCACGCATGTGACTTTCATGCCCAAGGTCAAGGTCAAATTGTGTTAAATGTTTTGAAATATTTGCATTCAAGTTTTAAGTACACAATTTATCTGCAACCGTATGTTAGATCCACTGGAAATGTCACATACTTCTTTATCAACAGCCATATTTTCATTCTATATCTCACCTAAGCGGCTTTCATGCCAAAGGTAAAAGCCAAGTGACTTTTCTGCGGCCGAGGGTATGTGTGAGACCCCGCTCACTTGCTCTAGTCCTTAAAAGCAAGAATAACATATCTTACCATATTGATTTCTTTCGTTTTTTTCGGATACATGTACTGATTTTGTGTCCCAAGCATAACTGGAATTCCTTTTTGTATATTTATCACAACACTTGCCTCACTAATATTCCAGTGTTCTCCCTTTGTTTTTTCACGCATTGATTTTGTATCTGGCACATGGCGATATTTCAAATTTGACCTAATATGGTCCTGATATATATCAAATCGAAGGTATCGTGGGTATTGTCAAAATCGGATGATACATCATACAAGATGGCCACCGACAGGTCATCCTTTAATTATAGATTTCGTCTTCTTCTCATGTACCGTTTGGCCGACGCTGGTCAGACTTCACAGTTGTGGTGCGTGGGTGAAGCATTTTCATATTTGTTCAAATGGAGGTTGTCGCATAATCCAAGATGGCCGTCGTAGAAAATTTGGTAAAATTCTTTAAAAAATCATATCAACTGCGTAAATTTTATCGAATTTAAGATTGCATATTTCATGACTTTCTTCAAAACGCCAGTTTTAGAAGTTGATGGTTTTAGGATTTTTATATCATGCACTGCAGTGCCGATGATAAGTCGCTAGGTGGCGTTGCCAAGTCGGACTTGTACTGTGCGGACTCACCGAAACAAACCGCCAGTGGACGCGTTACACTATGTTTGCAATGTAATCTCCCTGGGTAAGTTTATAGATCGCGGCTCAGTCAGCGTGCGACTAGATGCCGGTTTTTTTTGTTAGGGGAAAGTACTAAAATTGGGAAATTTGGGCCCGCGCAATATTTAAAATTGGGCCATGTCAATTAAAGGTGGTGCAGGATGTTGAATGCAATATCTTTATAATGGAAATACAGAGTTTAATGAAACATAACGCATTAAATGCTTAACAGGTTGCCAATTAGTATCCCCTCGCCGATAGGCAAGAGCTGGTATATCGTTAGTCCGTGTACTGTGTACGTATGTACGTACGCTAGTAACACCTTTCATTTTTCAATAACTTGTGAACTGCTTCCACGATTTTGATATTATTTGACCATAATGTGTGTCTATGGATGGAGCATAGTTTAGCATATGAGTAGACTCACATGACCCACGTTCGACCGCCTAAGGTCACGGAGTACTTTTTTATTATCAAGGCTGCCAGCGAGGGGATTAGCTTCGTTTAATGATGCCAGTGTGAGGGGATTAGCTTCGTTTAATGATGCCAGTTCTTGCATTATGGTATAGTTTGCTTTAATCTAAACATGTTCTGGTTTTGACGAAGAATCGGTTACCATGGATGTGAATAAAAATATAAAGAACGTGAATGTATGGTGTGATACATATCATCGAACCGGTATGTCACTTCTATGGTGTGATACATATAATCGAAATCCGTCCGTTTGCTTGCAAAAGTTTCAAGAAAATTTACTGTAAAAATGACGTCACAGAATACGTCACGTCGGAAAAGCAGGTTCGGAAACCACTGATCCCATACCCTGATATCTATAACTTTACATGCTACTCGCAAACATGTAGTTGGCCTCAATAATAATAACATACACTCAAAGCGTTCTTTTATAACATGATCATTCATGTTATAATTGTTCTTGTTTCTTTCTTTAATTGTATCCTAATTATTGAAGGAGATGTCTGATTCTGTCATATATTCAGTACGTGTGTTTTTTAAAAAAAACACAAAAAAACAAAAACCAACGAATACTAGAGCAGCTTGAGCTGCATCAACGGTTTGAGCCTCAAACATTGATTTCATGTGTAACTAAGCTTTAGCCCAAGGTGTAAACTATTGGTTGCAAAAAGAATTTCTGAAGTTTTAGAATGAACAGTCCAACATTATTGTGTTCGCATCATCACACCGATGTGGGGCCGGTTAGCTTAGAGGTAGAGCGATGGACTCGGAGCGAGGGATACCGGGTTCGATCCTCAGCCAAAGTTTTAGCTAAAGGACTGAAATATCGACTACAGCAAAAACAATTGAAATCGAATGATAAATAACGAAACTGACGTCACATCCGTTTGCTCTAATTTGAAAACTTGAAAAAATACGTTCATCTTTGACATCGAATAGAGCCGTAAGTAGTCAAGATATAGCTCTGAAAATTATCATCTTTCATGCGGCTGACACTCCCCTATCACCCTGGCAAGAAATTATGTTGCTGACAATACTGTACAAATTGGAAAACGCTTGTAAAGACCACCCGTTATCAGCCGAAATTCGGCAAAATCGCTGAAAAGTATGTACATTTTTCTACTTCAAATGCATATAGCTCTTTTATTTGAGCAGATAACCGAAAACTGTCAGGGAATCTGAGATAGAGAATTTTGTCAGCTTTCTAATGCAAAAAGAATTCTTGAAATCGATTGGAAAATAAGGAAGTTATAGGAAGTATGAGGTCACTTCCGTTTTCGTGGAAAGTAGCATTAAAAGATATCTGAAAATCTCTGAGTCTCTGCTTACACTTGATCCAAATCGGCATGCAAAATTTGAAGTCGATCCGACCAGCGGTTTGGTGTAGATGGAGGGAGCCCGTAAGTCAGCGGATGATTATTTTTCGATAGTTATCGCCCTTAAATTTCAGTTTATGCCATTTGTAAATACACCTAATAAAATTAAATATGTGCAATATTCCTCCAGTGAAGTTTTCGTTTGTTTTTCACCATAGGCCTGACACAAAGCGGGAAAGTTTTAGCTAAAGGACTGAAATATCGACCGCAGCAAGAAATTTTGAAATCTATTGATAAATAACGAAGCTGACGTCACATCCGTTTGCTCTATTTTGAAAACTTGAAAAAAGACGTTCATCTTTGACATCCAATAGAACCGGAAGTAGTCAAGATAGAGCTCTGAAAATTATCATTTTTCAACTTAAAATGCCTATAGCTCTCTTATTTGATCAGATAGCCGAGAACTGTCAGCGAGCCCGAGATAGAGAATTTTGTCAGCTTTCCAATAAGGAATCTATGGAAAGTATGACGTCACTTCCGGTTTCGTGGAAAGTGGCATTAAGAGATTTCTGAAAATCTCTGAGTCTCTGCTCACACTTGATCCGAATCGGCATGCAAAATTTGAAGTCGATCCGACCAGCGGTTTGGGCTGTAGACTGAACGGCTGAATAAAAAAAAAAAAAAAAAAAAAAAGCCGCCTCAAACCTAATGATTTGTTTTTGGTACCAGGAAGCAGAATTTGTGAAAGATAACGTTTTTAGTTTTGAAAATACATACATCCATAGCAATACATTTTCATTGTGACATTGGGAAATAGTTAAAATAATTGTAGAAAAACTTTGTTCACCAGACTCTAATTTTGTTGGTATAATATTTATTAAAACAATTTTCTTTTGTAATCTGCCCACAATAATTATTTCCAGATTATTTCAAGCGTCTGATTTCTTTCTACGATTGGAAAAAGAGGGCTAAGTCCATAAGACTGAGAGTATATTACTGTAGCAGGAGGCAAACGTTTTGAAGCATCATTAATTGACTACTAGATATTACAATACCACCTACAGTTTCCAGAATAGACACATTAATATAAGTAACAGTTCAGAAATATGAATTATAGTGCAAATTTACAAATTTAAATACCATTTCACTTTATTAATCATATTGGTCATGAGCCTTTACAGGAATATTCATTTATTATACCCACTTTTTGTAGAAAAATGGCTATATTGTTTTCGTCATAGCACATACCTAGAATAAATAGACTGGCGACTCCATGCACATAGACCGAATATATCATGATATTTCGTGACGCCGCGAGATTTCGCGCGATTTACGATATAGCCGTATGTGTGAGAAAGAAAATTATATTAATCGAACACAGGTGAGTAATTATTTGTACCAGTTTACCGACTGCTTATTATACACACATTCTATTTGGTTATGCGGTTTTCACATTGTACAAATAGTGTTTTGTTTACGCTTGTTTACTCCAGCAAATATCTGCTAAAACAACGCTGAATTTCCGCCTGGTCGATGATTTCCCATCCAAATGATTTAATATACACGTGTAAGACAACACAAACAAATAATTATCCTGTTAATTGGCATCTGTAATAGAGTATGACACCGCGTAAAACAATATAAAGTCGGCTCATCTGTTTACAATTTGTACAGGGTTGAACCCATTAACCGACTGTATCAGTAGTCGGCAGGAAATTTTCAATAATGTTATGATGCGGTACAATTAATATATGCGTGACACGCATCGAATAGTGCATACAGATATTTATAAATTATAATTGTATTATCCTCCTAATTCTCTGTATCTGTTTAGTTAGACTTTATATTTTATTTCATTATATTTTCCACTTTTCACGTGATTTCTATGTGAAGCAGAATCTGCTATTGCAATATTGTAGCTATATTGTAGCACGCAAAACTTTCATTTTATTGAAGTTGTTTATTTTTTTTTTGCAGAGCATATTATAATGGTAGTATTGTGCTGTAAACATTATTGCCATTTGTAATTCTCTGTTGCCCTTAACTATGTCAAGAGACTTTATATTTCATGCTATTTATCCACTTTTCACGCGATTTCAATGAGAATCTGAATCGGCTATTGCAATACTGTAGTGCGCAAAACTTTTGTTTCATTTCATTAAAATTGTTGATTTTTTTGGCAAAAGAATATTATTATGGTGGTATTGTGCAGTAAACAGTATTTAGGTTTGATGCGGCTTTCAGCTGCGCCGAAAACCTATTGTTTTTAGGTTTGAGGCGGCTTTCAGCTGCGCCGAAAACCTATTGTACTCGTTGTTGTTTTTTTTTTTTTTTTTTTTTTTTTTTTTATTCAGCCGTTTAGTCTACAGCCCAAACCGCTGGTCGGATCGACTTCAAATTTTGCATGCCGATTCGGATCAAGTGTGAGCAGAGACGTAGAGATTTTCAGAAATCTCTTAATGCCGCTTTCCACGAAACCGGAAGGGACGTCATACTTTCTATAACTTCCTTATTTTCCAACCAATTTCAAAAATTCATTTTGCATTGGAAAGCTGTCAAAATTCTCTATTTCGGACTCGCTGACAGTTCTCGGCTATCTGGTCAAATAAGAGAGCTATAGGTATTTGAAGTTGAAAAATGTACATACTTTTCAACGATTTTGCCGAATTTTTGCCGAATTTCGCCTGATAACGGGTGGTCTTTACAAACGTTTTCCAATTTGTACAGTAATGTCAGCAACATAATTTCAAGACATGTAGCCGATTCAGATTCACATTGAAATTACGTGAGAAGTGGATAAATAGCATGAAATATAAAGTTTCTGGATAGCAGAGCAACAGACAATTACAAATGGCAATACTGTTTACTGCACAATACTACCATTATAATATGCTTTGCCAAAAAATCAACAACTTTAATAAAATGAAACAACAGTTTTGCGCACTACAGTATTGCAATAGCGATTCAGATTCACATTGAAATCGCGTGAAAATTGGATAAATAGCATGACATATAAAGTCTCTGGACATAATTAAGGGCAACAGAGAATTACAAATGGCAATAATGTTTACCGCACAATACTACCATTATAATATACTTTGCCAAAAAAATAAACAACTTCAATAAAATGAAAGTTTTGCGTGCTACAATATAGCTACAATATTGCAATAGCAGATTCTGCTTCACATAGAAATCACGTGAAAAGTGGACAAATATAATGAAATAAAATATAAAGTCTAACTAAACAGATACAGATAATTGGGAGGATAATAAAATTATAATTTATAAATAGCTGTATGCACTATTCGATGCGTGTCATGCATATATTAATTGTACCGCATCATAACATTATTGAAGATTTCCTGCCGACTACTGGTAAAGTCGGTTAATGGGTTCAAACCTGTATAAATTGTAAACAAATGAGCCGACTTTATATTGTTTTACGCGGTGTCATACTCTCTTACAGATGCCAATTAACATGATAATTATTTGTTTGTGTTGTCTTACAAGTGTAAATTAAATCATTTGGATGGGAAATCATCGACCAGGCGGAAATTCAGCGTTGTTTTAGCAGATATTTCCTGGCGTAAACAAGCGTAAACAAAACATTATTTGTACAATTTGAAAACCACATAGCCGCGTTATATTTGGGAGTATTTGGAAAATAGAATGTTTATACTATGTAAAATAATAAGCAGTCGGTAAACTGGTACAAATAATTACTCACCTGTGTTCGATTAATATAATTTTCTTTCTCAATCATACGGCTATATCGTAAATCGCGCGAAATCTCGCGGCGTCACGAGATATCACTGAAAATTCGGTCTATGTGGGCGTAGTCGCCAGTCTATTTATTCTAGGTCTGTGGTTCAGGGATGGCGGTTTCATGAGTTTCATCCTTATCAGAATCAGGACATCCCTGGTACATTTCTGGCTTCCGTGTTACTTGATATTTGAATATTGTTGCGCCCATTATAAAAGTAGTAAGATAAGTACTACTCGTAATACTTTTAAGGTTGGGGCTAAGTGACTATAATGTGGTGAGGACCTGACACCATCACAACAGGTGAAATATGGAATCAAACCCAACTAAAATAACCTTAGCTGTTGGCAGGTCGTTAACACCACTAAATCAAATTAATTTGTTGATAGTTATGATCTTCATACATCAAGGTAAGTATGTACATTTAAAATATGACGAGAAGAGGAAATACCTTGTGACCGGTGTATCAAAGGTTGTGTATACTGTAGTTACTACTTAATTATGTTGAATATACTAATTAACCCAACTAAAATAACCTTCGCTGTTGGCAGGTCGTTAACACCACTAAACCAAATTTGTTGATAAGTATAATCTTCATACATCAAGGTAAGTATGTACATTTACAATATGATGAGAAGAGGAAATACCTTATGTGACCGGTGTATCAAAGGTTGTGTATACTGTATAGTTACTACTTAATTATGTTGAATATACTAATTTAATAAAAATAAAAAATACTTTGTTCAACTGAAAGATGTGTTATCCCGCCTGTGCATCTGCACATAGAAGTTCATGTACACAGAGCTCCAGATAAGCATTGTGTCTAAAGACACCCCCTGATTTCAAATTTGTTGCATATTTTATTTTTGAAAATGGATCACATGGTTTTTGTTTTGGTAGAACATGCACTTGTTTACTTTTGTCAGCTCGTGAATTCTCAATTTTAGTAGAACATGTTTACTCCTCAGTTTGAAAGTGAAAGTAGTTTCAAATTAGTGTGCATACATTATATTCCCACCTTTGAAAAATCAATCGCATTCAGGTAAATAAATGCATAAAATACACCAATACAAGACTTTACTTGAGCTCTGTGTACATGTACTGTAAACAAAGGGGCCACCCACTGATCAAAGGAACGGGAAGACATTGGCAGCAATTTTAGATCCTGATCGTCTTGCACGCTGCAACATTGCACTTCTGGTCTAACCGTTTTGCTAATGACAGCACCATTACTTCAGTCACTGAATGGGGATTGGCCATGCCGTAGTAGGAGATCTGGTATTGGACACCAGAGGTCGTGAGTTCAGTCCTCGCCATAGGCGTGAACAATACTTGCATACTATTTCTATCCCACTAGTCTGATGAGACTTTAATAATGTGGTCCCGTCTATATATGACCTTAGCAGTTGCTGGGATGTTTAAAACCCATCAGTAACTAGATGTTGAATGGCTTAGGCCCTGGTCCGGCTGGTTTGCGACTATGCTGGTTGCAAACATCGTAAAGTAATGTTTTCCAACCTGTTGCACAACTATGTTGTACATTACATTACATGTATCATAGCCGGAATCAAATGAATTGGTGTTGGTACCTGACAGATTGATCGAGTGTGATTGATTGAATCAGATTGTTGGGACTTCGCTGGTATCACATGTTGTAAGGTGCGTTTTATTCGCCTGTGGCCCAATATATAAATAGACAAGCTGGTAGTACCCACAGGTTGAAGTAACGGACGAAGGTTCATGTATACATTAAATATACATAGAAGCATCAATAAGTGTAAACAAAATAAGCAAAACATTTTTTACTCCCTCTTATAACATTGTTTAAAAATGTTAGCTTAGTTTTTTTTATAACTTATTGGTGCTTTTATGTATATTTAGGACTCACAAACCCCTCGCCCTACGATGCGCTTCGCCAAAAAAATATGCCTATTAAAAAAATCCCATTACCCCACCCACCTGGTATCGTACTGTACATGACGTTAATAGATAGTACTGTATGAGACCAAGTGGGTGGGGTAATGAATTTATTTGTAATGGTCATTTTCATTGTATCACAGGTCCGAGTATTTCACCTGTGATATCATCTGCCTTCCGACGAGCCTGTATGGTATAGCGCGGTCTGTCCGTCAGTCCGATTTGCGTTAATGCAGTATATATACAGGATCATGATGATGATGAGGAGACTATTTTATTCATATACACATAGATACCGTGGGTGGCAGGTGGGAGCACGCGATGGGTAATTTAACGATCGGGGTTCATCCTTACCGGAATCCCGACTGGATACCTGGTTTGGCCCTCACATATACGTCTTTGGCATTTTGTATGTGACAGTTGAATCTGGTTATACCCCTTATGTGAGTATTACGATATTCGTAATCCTATTTTAGGGGAAGGGGCCAAGTGACTTGGTGTGGTATGGACCTGGCACCAGGTCACGGTTATTCTAATTTCAGGGCTGAATATATTTGTTCTCGATGTAAATATTCCGTTCTGATTTTCGGATTTTCCCCGAATGCAGCAGGTTAAAATGGGATCGAACCCGTTTACCCCGCCTTACATGACATTAGCTGTTGATAGGCCGTTAAACACTAATAAACTAACACACAAACGTATGTACATACACTAAAATACAGTTGACCTTTCCCTTTAATTAGCCGGATCCCATTTACACCTGGACGGACTGAGGCAGCGTGCGTAAAGTGGCTTGCTCAAAGAACAATCCGTTTACGCCGCTCGGGGGCGTCTCCCCGTCCACGGAACGGGAGAGGGAAATCGTGAGGGTTGGGAAAGGCATGGGCGATCCCCCATGTCATCCCCCACTCCCGTGTCCCTGTCTCATTTCCTTGGTGACCATCTCTGAAGCACAGCCACACGCATTCTCATGTCATAAATCTAAGGTTTAAACACTGTCAATCTCATTATGTAAGTACATCATTGTAAGACAAAGTTATTCCACTTAGACTATTTCAACATGTATATTCGCCTCATTTCCTTGGTGACCATCTCTGAAGCACAGCCACACGCATTCTCATGTCATAAATCTAAGGTTTAAACACTGTCAATCTCATTATGTAAGTACATCATTGTAAGACAAAGTTATTCCACTTAGACTATTTCAACATGTATATTCGCCTGAATGTGCACTTAACTATCTTGTACCACATTCGTGTCTTACATCCACCTTGTGGGAGACGAATTCATATAATTCATATCCCTGTCATTGTATTACCTTGTATTGTACCATATACTGTCGAATAAATATTGTTTAAACTAAGAACAATGCATTTGTCTCTAGTGTTGTCCTATATATGCGAGACGAGACTTTGCTGGAACAATTAATTTCCAAAGAACAGGTAAACTTAGCTAGTTACTTGTTGGGAGTTTGTTTTAAAATCGCTTTGTTGACAAACAGCGACAGTTTATCGCATCGGATTTATATCAGTCGATTATCGATTATTAACCTAGCCGCCATGTTTATATTGGTTACGTTATCGATGAGTGCGCGCGACAGGTGCTCAATGAACTCGCGCTAAAATCTCGGCGCCACGAGAACATGCGGGATCTCGTTGTAATTTCACGGAGTCGCCAGTCTATTTATTCTAGGTCTGTGGTCATAGGTGTATGCACAGATGTCCCTTTGCAAATTTGCCTATATAAGTTGTATAATTTCTAAACTGTAATAGATGGAGCTTCATACTTGGTACATATATTATTTTCTTTATAACTGAAGTTAGATACTGAAAATCAATTTCAATTTTAAATCCGACCCTAGGTACATGAATTATCTCCCCTTTTGGACGTAAAGTGGGCCGTACAATGTATTTCCGTCCGTTCGTCGCATTTCTTGTAAGAAGTAAAACTTGGTGTGTGATGTGCCTTCATTATGGTGTACAGATGCACAAAGTGAATGTAAATGTTTTATTAGACCTCCGGTCATCAGGGTCATGGATTATCTCCCCCTTTTCTCAATTTTGTCTCATGAGAAGTATAACTTTGTAACTGTAATAGCTATGGACTTGATACTCGGTGTGTGCCTTTCTTATGATGTGTAGATGTGCAAATTGAATTTCGATTTTTCATTCGACACCCGGTCATTGATTATCTACCCAGATTTTGATGTGTAACTCATAACACTTTTAAACCGTATTAGCTACATACCTGAAACTTGGTCTGTAGCTTCCTTATGACGTGTAGATGCGCAAAATTATTTTGGTTTCTACCCCCGGGTCATGGATTATCTCTCCTTTATCGTCCCCCTTATCGACTTGAATAGTCTCACTTACAGTTATTATGTCTCCACATATTGTAATCATCATTTGAACCATCTCACTGTTACAGTTCTTATTTCTCCGCATATTGTGATGACCATTTGAACCGTCTCACTGTTACAGTTCTTATTTCTCCACATATTGTGATGACCATTTGAACCATCTCACTGTTATAGTTATTATTTCTCCACATCTTGTGATGACCATTTGAACCGTCTCACTGTTACAGTTCTTATTTCTCCACATATTGTGATGACCATTTGAACCGGTCCTCACTGTTTACAGAATTCTTATTTATCGCCACATATTGTGACGACCATTTGGCAAACCGTGCCTCACTGTTAACAGTTCTTATTTCTCCACATTTGTGATGACCATTTGAACCGTCTCACTGTTACAGTTCTTATTTCTCCACATATTGTGATGACCATTTGAACCGTGTCACTATTACAGTTCTTATTTCTCCACATATTGTGACGACCATTTGAACCGTCTCACTGTTACAGTTCTTATTTCTCCACATATTGTGATGACCATTTCAACCATCTCACTGTTACAGTTCTTATTTCTCCACATCTTGTAACGACCATTTGAACCGTCTCACTGTTACAGTTATTATTTCTCCACATCTTGTAACGACCATTTGAACCATCTCACTGTTACAGTTCTTATTTCTCCACATATTGTGACGACCATTTGAACCGTCTCACTGTTACAGATATTATTTCTCCACATCTTGTAACGACCATTTGAACCGTTTGGATGTAAACTTATTTAAAATACATCTTACATTTAATTACATCCGTAAATGCCAATATATTTTTTTTAATAGCTGCCGAAATTTTACAACATTTTTCTGTGAGTCGTGTGCTGTTACGAACACATACAGACATTCATAAAGTTGAAACACATACACATTGCTTTCCTTCATAAATGAATGGAAAATACACGCGATAGTGATGCAATATCCTTCCACAATTGTCAGAAAAGTAAAAATGGCCGCCAAAATATTCTTGTTTTGTTCTATCTTTACTCAATGGAGTTGTTATAAACAGCATTTCATGCAACTATTGCATGTATACATACCAGTTTCAGGTATACAACTAAAATCATTTGATAACATATACATATCCAGGTATACAATGCTAATATGAAATAGGCACTACCTATGGCGGACGACGCTAGTGATTGAAACAAAATTTACCAATTGATAGCTTTACTATGAGGTTAGTATGATATAAACGGTACCGTACGTACGTAGTATTGCAGAGCTACTTCCCGCAACTACTACGGTGTTACAACTTCTCTATTATAATTAAATGGTGTCATTGTCGCACTTCTCTTATTTGAACCAGTGATACAATTTAGATATTTCCTTTTCATATATAGTACATTAATAGTGGAGCGCGTAGTCGAGCGGTCTGAGGCGTCGGACTGCTGATCTTACGATCGTGGGTTCGAGCCTCACCGGAGGCGTGCGTTGTGTCCTTGAGCAAGACGCTTTATCCACTTCAG
Source organism: Conchocele bisecta (assembly GCA_029237695.1). NCBI lineage: Eukaryota > Metazoa > Mollusca > Bivalvia > Lucinida > Thyasiridae > Conchocele > Conchocele bisecta. The sequence continues at coordinate 7,616,488 of CM055272.1, forward strand.
TCCACCCAGCTGTAAATGGGTACCGGCTAAATACCGGGAACATCGACTGTATTTGATTGTATGTACATGTACTTATGAATAAAAATATGATCCATTGGTGATAAGCCTCAGCATTGAGGGTATACCAGTATACTGGCAAAAGCAAAGCACTATAGTTACTATATTAGTACATTTACGATCATTTACGAAAAAATAACAAGGCATAGCAATAACATATAACAATAACATATCAGTGATATTATTCCCAATTTTCTCAATCTCAGTCGTCATTGAGCACGACTGTCACTTCGAGAGTTATACACATTTTGCCCATTTTTGGTATGAATTGTGTTAAGTTTTACATTTACTTTTGATTAACCCAGTGCTGTGTCAGATGTGTTTGTATCCTGGACTACAGCAACAGGTGCACTAGACGCACACTTGCAATGTGTACTTTGTTCTGGTAGTCGTGTTCCCCAATTATCCCGGATCGCTTGACTATGTCTTGTATTTTTAAACTCACATCATCGAAGTTAAGTGCAGCGTGGCGGCTATAGAAATTCTCCAGGTGCGTCCTTCCAGTAAATGCTATTATTTTCTCGATCCCTGGTGGTCTTTGAGCACATTTTGACTATTTTTCGTATTAGTTTTGTCATTTTTACATACAGCTTCACTTCAGCTGTTGGTAAGAGGTACTTGTGTTATTTACTGTGAATACAGCACATGCCGTGACACAACCGAGCAGACAGACAGACAGGCAGGCAGGGCAGGGCAGGGCAGGGCAGGGCTGGGCAGGGCAGGGCGGGGCGGGGCGGGGCGGGGCGGGGCGGGGCGGGGCGGGGCGGGGCGGGGCGGGGCGGGGCGGGGCGGGGCGGGGGGCGGGGCGGGGCAGGGCGGGGGCGGGTGCGGGGCGGGCGGGGCGGGGCGGGCGGGGCGGGGGCGGGGCGGGGCGGGGGGGGGGGCGGGGCGGGGCGGCGGGCGGGCAGGGCAGGGCATGGCAGGGCAGGGCAGGGCAGGCAGGGCAGGGCAGGGCAGGGCAGGGCAGGGCAGGGCAGGGCAGGGCAGGGCAGGGCAGGCAGGGCAGGGCAGGGCAGGGCAGGGCAGGGCAGGGCAGGGCAGGGCAGGGTGGCAGGGCAGGTAGGCAGGCAGGCAGGCAGGTAGGCAGGCAGGCAGGCAGGCAGGCGGAGAGAGAGAGAGAGAGAGAGAGAGAGAGAGAGAGAGAGAGAGAGAGAGAGAGAGAGAGGCAATCTCAAAATAAATTTAAGCCTGTAAATTTTCCAATCTGATGCACAGCCATCTGTACTGTACACGTTATCCATAGGTAAAGCCATATTTACTCACATAGTAGGTGAGTATACAGCAGGGACAATACACTAAGGTAATTGCTTACATGTCACTTGAGTTGATAGCGAATAACAGAGTACAGTAGTGGGTATATATGGTATGTGTTGTGTGGCTTGCCTGGTAAAAGTGATACACTGTGCGATGTTCTGTGTATGAAGCTATTTATAATGGTGTTTCATGTTGTTAAAAACACAGGCACAAACCTGTCCAGAAAACTGACCTATTTTACTGTTTGGTGTAATATAATTGATAGGAGTCCGTTCTCCTGGCTTTTCTACATGTGATTAGCTATATTATATCATATGTTCTACTTCACATTTTGGGTTTTTTGTCAAACGGTAAAACATGTGAAACTGGCTGATGGCTGGAACACACGAAGATGGCCGACTTGGCCCACCCAGGTGCCGTATATGATACAGTAAAGAGGCAGTGTTCACATATATGTTATACATATATTCCATCACACTTACGAAACAATTATCTTTGAATCAAACGATGATCAGGTATATGGTTGATCCTTAAGCGATGTACTTGTACAAATGAAATCTGTAATGATGCTGTTATCCGAATGTTATGCAGGTATATGCCAATCGCAATTATTACAAGTTGATTACAAACCTACATCCTTTTTGTTTTTTGGTAATTTGACACAACAGGTGTAGAATATCACACATATGCTATAATTAAGAACACCGAATGTTGAAACATCTTGGACAAAATAGTTTTTGTATGCGTACATAACAGCTATATGAATATAGTGGATATATTTGAAGAGCATATGCATACTTTTAGAAACATCATGCACCTTCAATTTCTTTGTTTATATGCAAATTATGAAATGGTATATCAACCTTACAGGTTATCAAATGTCACTGTTTTGAAATCATGGTTAAATAAACAATATATCATAAACAATCGAGATCAGCCCTCTACTATTGATAAGTGTAACACTATTCTTAATATAGATCGTTGGTTTAGTTGGACGTATTCATTTCGCTTACCGTTTAGAACCACATTAGACACTCAGTTGAGATTTTTCCAATATAGAATAAATCACAGAATACTAGGCATAAACTCATTTTTACATAAAATCGGCGTTAGAGAAAATAATTCATGCACGTTTTGTCACGGAGAAGTAGAAACAATCGAACATCTATTGTGGAACTGTCCAATAATACAAACATTTATATCTTCTTTTAAAACATGGATTACTGATAATTGCAACGGTATAAACAATGTGGAACTAACTATTGAAAGTGTTTTGTTTGGAACAATGAAATATGGAATAGTTTAAAATAAAATACTTATGAGAACTAAACTATATATATATAAGTGTAAAATGAGAGAAATAATGGTTGATCCTTAAGCGATGTACTTGTACAAATGAAATCTGTAATGATGCTGTTATCCGAATGTTATGCAGGTATATGCCAATCGCAATTATTACAAGTTGATTACAAACCTACATCCTTTTTGTTTTTTGGTAATTTGACACAACAGGTGTAGAATGGGGGGGGGAACACTTTTTTTTTTTTTCATAGCTATAATTAAGAACACCGAATGTTGAAAACACTTGGAAAAAATATTTTTTTGTAGTTTTTGTATGCGTACATAACAGTTTTTTTTTTTTTTTTCTATATGACGACTATAGTATGGATATAGTGAAGAGCATATGCATACTTTTAGAAACATCATGCACCTTCAATTTCTTTGTTTATATGCAAATTATGAAATGGTATATCAACCTTACAGGTTATCAAATGTCACTGTTTTGAAATCATGGTTAATAAATATATATCATAAACAATCGAGATCAGCCCTCTACTATTGATAAGTGTAACACTATTCTTAATATAGATCGTTGGTTTAGTTGGACGTATTCATTTCGCTTACCGTTTAGAACCACATTAGACACTCAGTTGAGATTTTTCCAATATAGAATAAATCACAGAATACTAGGCATAAACTCATTTTTACATAAAATCGGCGTTAGAGAAAATAATTCATGCACGTTTTGTCACGGAGAAGTAGAAACAATCGAACATCTATTGTGGAACTGTCCAATAATACAAACATTTATATCTTCTTTTAAAACATGGATTACTGATAATTGCAACGGTATAAACAATGTGGAACTAACTATTGAAAGTGTTTTGTTTGGAACAATGAAATATGGAATAGTTTAAAATAAAATACTTATGAGAACTAAACTATATATATATAAGTGTAAAATGAGAGAAATAATGGTTGATCCTTAAGCGATGTACTTGTACAAATGAAATCTGTAATGATGCTGTTATCCGAATGTTATGCAGGTATATGCCAAATCGCAATTATTACAATGTTGATTTACAAAACCTACATCCTTTTTTGTTTTTTGGTAAGTGACACAACAGGTGTAGAATAACACATCATATAATAATTTAAGAACACCGAATGTTGAAACATCTTGTGAAAAAATAGTGTGTATGCGTACATAAAACAGCATATGAATATAGTGGATATTTTTGAAGAGACATATGCATACTTTTAGAAACATCATGCACCTTCAATTTCTTTGTTTATATGCAAATTATGAAATGGTATATCAACCTTACAGGTTATCAAATGTCACTGTTTTGAAATCATGGTTAAATAAACAATATATCATAAACAATCGAGATCAGCCCTACTACTATTGATAAGTGTAACACTTATTCTTAATATAGATCGTTGGTTTAGTTGGACGTATTCATTTCGCTACCGTTTAGAACCAACATTAAGACACTCAGTTGAGATTTTTCCAATATAGAATAAATCACAGAATACTAGGCATAAACTCATTTTTACATAAAATCGGCGTTAGACAAAACAATTCATGCACGTTTTGTCACGGAGAAGTAGAAACAATCGAACATCTATTGTGGAACTGTCCAATAATACAAACATTTATATCTTCTTTTAAAACATGGATTACTGATAATTGCAACGGTATAAACAATGTGGAACTAACTATTGAAAGTGTTTTGTTTGGAACAATGAAATATGGAATAGTTTAAAATAAAATACTTATGAGAACTAAACTATATATATATAAGTGTAAAATGAGAGAAATAACCCGAAATATAAATGGGTTAACATTTTATATAAGATATCTATTCGATATTGAAAAAAACAATCACACTGAAAGAATCAAACCTGAACAATTTTGACAAGATATGGGAGCCATTAAAGAATCTATATGCACACGAATCGCAGCCAATTGATATCAATTAACGAAACGTGTAGATACACCCCCACCCCCATTGTTCACAATTTCTTGAACTGCTCTGTCCGACCTGGCTTACGACCAAGCACGCATACTAAGAAAAACAACAACACCCGTTTTCGTCATTTTTTTTGTTCCTATAAAAAACGTTACATTCATACATACAACTCATAATACTTGTATCATTATTAGCCGATCTATTTATAGATCGGCTAATATATTGGTCATCCATCGAATTCTGAAAAAGTTTGTAGCAACCCTTTTCTCCGCTATTCGGTAATCTACGAACGCGAATTTTGCTGTATCACTTCCAAATTGCATCAACCGATAAAGTTTGCATTTTTGGCAATTATCTCCGTTTGAAACTTTAAATATAGCCAAATAACACAATTTTGAATACGTAATGAGCTGAACGCCGGAAGAGATTGAACCCGGAAGTTGTTGTTGTTGAAGTCCATAGTTGGCTCTAATGGTCATATACGCCAACATACGCCGATTATTGGGCTAATTTAAAGCTTTTATTTATTAAACAGAACAAGTTTCAGCCACGTTTAGTCGCGTAAAATGTGTTTATTCGGCTAATTTATAATCGACCTCTGCTCAAAATCTCCTCCGATCACGTATGCGCGTCATTTGACGCTAGTTAATATTCACAAAATTTTCCACCAATCAAAACGAAGAATTGCCCTTCATAGCGAACTTTGATTTGTTTACGTATCATGCAGGGATGCATCCAGCACGCGCGATTGCGGCAATCCTCCTTAATTATTGTCAATGCCGCAAATTATTGATTGTCTTGCGCCCGACCTTGCGCAAAAATCACGGATGGTCCCCTTTTTAAATGACCAGTGCACACATTAAAAAAACGTAATTGACTATTTAAACGCGCTGCGTATTTAAACCATTGGAAGGCGTGCAGTTCAATCGAGTTTGTGCGGCCGTTGAACGTAAGCTTCGAGTCGATGTAAACCATTTAAATCGATAAACAAGGGATAAACAAGTGACAACGTTATCAAGGCCAATCTGGGCATGTGCCTGAATACGCAGGAGCTTGCGTCTATTTTTAGGTGGCACTGTAACCGCTAGCTCCGGTAGCTCCGGTAGCTCCACCCACTCGCGTGCTGCCACAGAATTCGGACAAACACACAGTGACTACAACTTTGTGTATTGCGGAGTGTAATCTGTAGATAAATAGAGCATACAGTACAGGTGTTACGCTGGAATATTTCGCAACATAATGGTGACAACAAAACATTGCTGCTATGGCGATTCACGAACCCTGAAACCCGGTGAAGACAAATACTTTATTGGATGGATTTGGGAACGGGTTTCCAAAACCTGCACAAAATCGAGAAAAATGTCAACGCTGGGTACAGAACTGTGGTCGAAAATAGTTTACCATTGACAATGTTACCAGAGACACCTACATATGTTCGATGCACTTTACCCTGATTTGATCGGCTAATAACATCATGCTCTGCATGACTTTTCATTATTCTATTTATTACACACTATTTCTGTGCTTACAACTGGTTGCCATGGTAACCAAACTTGTACATGTCCTTTTTTCACTTTTGGTTTTATTTTATGTTTTGACAAATTTCCTATCATTATGAAAAAATCTTTCTTTTATGACTATCCATGAATTACCTTTACCCGTGAAATTTAAATGCATCTTACACCCGTGAAATACCAGATGCGCTCGTGAAATATCGATTTCGAAAAGTCACATTTTTGTAAAACTACTTTCTTAGGCTCCGCACAACTGGGGAATTTTAGTAGTTGCATGATTATGTCCCTGGTACACCTGCGATTAGCTCCCTTGCTGGATGCGCGCACCTGGCACGCGAGCAACATTTGTTATCTGCTACCGAAGGCGGAAGGAGGAAATCGCGGAACTGGACAATTTGCTTTCGCAAATAGATACGAATCAAACATTAGTAAAATAACAAATAAAACATGATTAATATCTTAAAATATCCAGCAATCTTCAGTCTTGATCTTGAAATTCTCTGTGATGAATCAGGTGCTTGTATCTATGATTGCAACACAACTGTTCTACTTTATATTCAAAAGAACAGTCGCCCCAAGAACAGACATTTGCAACCTGTACGACAATTTTGACATTTTCTGTGTAATCCATGGAATTCCATTAGAATTGTCAATCTTCATTCGTGATCTTGAAATTCTCCGTGATGAATCAGGTGCTTGTATCTATGCTTGCAACACAACTGTTCTACTTTATATTCAAAATAACAGTCGCCCAAGAACGGACATTTGCAACCTGTACGACAACGTTGACATTTTCTGTGTAATCCACTGAGCGACACTGAAATATTTATACAGAATTCTGTAATTTATCCTAAATCTCTATACTACAGTAGTCAGAGAAAAGCATGTCAAATTTAACTCTTTGAATGCTAGTGGTGAAAATAACCTCCAAATATATCGTGAACTTTCATTATTTTCAGAGAGCAATAAGTAAACACACATCATTTTGACTAGTGGCGAACCGTAATTACAATCTACTCCCGTACCGTCCGTAGCCACAGTTATGATTCCACTCATAGGCCTTCTCTGCAGAATAGCGAATCAGGTCTGATTCGCACTTTAGCAGTTAATTGTGAAATATTTTCTATAGTTTTGAACTGAAGTGAGTGTTAATATTATGAAAATAACATATTCAAGTACTTATGACATAACTTTACATATGTAGTTGACCTGATAAAGTAAATTTAAGCTATTATCAACAAGTATCAGCGGCAGCCAAATTCCAACATGTAAAAGTTAAGATGGGCTCCATTTTTTTGTAAAGGCCAACAATAATTTTCGAAACCTTCTACAATAGTAAAATTTGTTTCAGAATTATTAAAAATGTATTACTTTTATAATACTAATATTTTTTTCAGATGGAAATTCCGAAAATATCTCCAATATGTCACAATTAACTGCTAAAGTGCGAATCAGATCCGATTCGCTATTCTGCAGAGAAGGCATATGAGTGGAATCGTAACTCAGCCTACGGATGGTACAGGAGTAGAATGCAAGTTACCATTCGCAACTACATTTTGACAGGCTGTCTCAAAAAGAAAGATAAAACACCGAGAGTTGTCCACATACCAGTAATTTCAGTTTGACAAATCGAAACAGAGTGCTACACAAAGAGCAAACATAATGAAAAGCAACTTGAGAATTAACAATTAATTAATTTTTATTATTGTTCCTTTCAGTGCCAGAATTTTTTTTTATCCAAACGTCGACCGATGATGGCGTGCCACAAAATAAAATAATACAAATATCAAGCCACAAAACAAATGCTAACAGTTTATTTAAACAACTACAGCCATCTGAACACTTGTGCAAACAAGAAACATCTCCGGTATACTAAGTAACCAACAAAAAAACAGAATCTAAAATACAACATCTGAGAAAACATACCCCACCCACCTACTTTACACATGTCGCACGAATGAATATTATTATTAATCAAGGCGCCAACCAGTCTCTCATCTCTCAAGGATTGTTTGTTCATCCATCATTCTACGGAAATGTTAGCTTCACGTTTTCGAAAAAGATAAAACACCGAGAGTTGTTTACATATCAGTAACTTCAATTTGACAAATCGAAACAGAGTGCTACACAAAGAGCAGACATAATGAAAAGCAACTTGAGAATTAATTTAACTATTTTCTGGCGTTATTAACAACTAGATTCCGGCAGTTAGATCAAGTTTAAGTTCATATTCATGAAATTCGTTTATTTATTGAAAATTCTCGCTGGACTAATTCTAACAGTAATATTTATGATGACGAAAATGATGATTTACAGAGCGGGATTAGGGATTTTTCCCCTAAACAAATATGGCCGACTTGGTCACGTGATGTTAGTGTGACGTCACGCCGACTTCCAGAATGTGTGGCTGTTCCATTTATCGACCCGACATGGCTGTTCCATTGGAAATCGGGCACAAATTGCCCCAAAACACGATTTTCTAACATTTTTCCCCCTTAGCCGTGCATGTCAACAGGTAGATCACCAAAGTGTGGCCTTAGGGTGGAAATTTCATGAAAAATTATGTGTTGAGTTTTCCGTAATGAAATGTGCCCAAATGCCCCGCTACACAAGGAGTTTTTCCGGCCGTTCTTCAGCGACAAAAACTGTCACTAGGCCTAGCGTCCAGTATCCAGTAATTTCTCGCTTTCGTTATTTATACTTCACAGATATAATCGTTATTACAACATATATTTATACTTCACAGACATAATCGTTAAAGGTACATGCCCACTCATTAGGCACGAACTGTTCTTTATGGGAATTAAATAAGTGTATAATTATGTCACTATTCCACCAGTTCTAAAAATTACGGGTGCCCGCTATACAGATATAATCATTTAGTAATATTTATTTTACTGATAGTGACGCGCGGTGGTATAAGGTTATTTTCATATGTAAATGAGGCATGACATTTTTTATTTATTTATATTAATGAAATGCGTCACGTAAACAAATAATATTTTCGACAGATTATAAAGTAGGATCCTTGTACATCAACAAATAAATACAGAGACAAAATAGTAATATCCGTTATTATTTTAATAAAACACGGTTATCGCCCCTGATATCAGTGTATAAATTTACGTCTGATATAAAATGTATACTGATGCCAATTAATACGCGGGGTAATGGTGAATGAATGTTTATTTTGTCAGAAAATGTCTCAGATGATGTCTCTGATATAAAGAACATGTTGTGCCTACTGAGTGAGCATGCACCTTTAATATAACAGTGTGCAGAAATACAAACGTGAACTATGAAATTCACATGTAATTTAGGATGAGTGTGGTAATGGTACATTTTTCTCTTTTACAAGAGACAATATATAATCTACTGCAATGTTATGTTGTCATTCTTTAGTTCACCTTTCAAAAGATACACGGGAAGTGGTATTTCATTGTTGAATGCATCACATATAAGGTAAATCTACAGACATGTATGATTTTGTGTTATTCTGGTGGCCATATTAAAAAATGCGGTCATTTTATGAACAAGTAAACTATATATATGGATCTTAATCTTAATCGGTGTGAAGTTAGCAGTGAGCAGTAAGTAGCAATGTTATGTATCTCACTTCACTGCTGGCAGTAAGTGGCAGTGAGCAGTGTGGTGTGTTTCACTGCTAGCAGTAAGTAGCAGTGGGCAGTGAGATGTATCAGGCAATAATATAAACTAAGTACGTGCGTAAACTCTTTAGACCGGACAATGTATATTTGCGTAACCTCTCTAAACCGGACACCACTGTAAGCTATGTATGTGTGCGGATGCAAGCTATATATATGTGCGGACGCTCTCTAAATCGGACACCACTGCAACCCAGGTATGTGTGCGGAATCTCTCTAGACCGGTATGTATATGTGCGTAACCTCTCTAAACCGGACACCCCACTGTAAACTAGATGTATGTGCGGAACGCCTCTAAACCGGACAGCACTGTGCGGAACCTCTCTAGACCGAACACCAATGCAAGCTAGGTATATGTGCGCAACCTCTCCAAACCCGACACCACTGCAAGTTAGGTATGTGTGCGGTACCTCTCTAGACGGGACACTACTGCAAGCGAGGTATGTGTGGGGAACCTATCTAGACCGGACACCACTGTAAACAACGTGTATGTGCGGAACCTCTCTGAACGGGATTTCACTGTAAACCAGGTATGTTTGCCGAACCTCTGTAGACGGGACACCACTGTAAGCTAAGTACATGTGTGGAACCTCTCTAAACCGGACACAACTGTAAACTAGGCACGTGTGCGGAACCTCTATATACCGGACACAACTGTAAGCTACATGTAGGTGTATGTGCGAAACCTCTCTAAATGGGACAGCACTGTAAACTAGGTATGTTTTCGGAACCTCTCTAGACCGGACACCAATGCAAGCTTTAAACCGGACACCACTATAAACTAGGTATTTGTGCGGAACCTCTCTTAGACCGGACACCACTGTAAGCTACGTGTATGTGCGGAACCTCTCTAAACCGGACAGCACTGTAAACTAGTTATATGTGCGGAACCTCTGTAGACCGGACATCACTGCAAACTAGTTATGTGTGCGGAGCCTCTCTAAACTGGACAGCACTGTAAACAAGGTATGTGTGCGGAACTTCTGTAGACCGGACATCACTGAAAACTAGGTATGTGTGCGGAACCTCTGTATACCGGAAATCACTGCAGACTAGTTATGTGTGCGGAACATCTCTAAACCGGACAGCACTGTAAACTACGTGTATGTGCGGAACCTCTCTAAACGGGACAGCACTGTAAACTATGTATGTGTGCGGAAGCTCTCTAAACCAAACACCACTATAAATGAGATATATGTGCGGAACCTCTCTAGACCGGACAACACTATACACTAGATATGTGCGCGGAACCTGTCTTAACCTGACACCACTGAAAACTAGGTATGTGTGAAGCACCTCTCCAAACCCGACACCACTGCAAGTTAGGTATGTGTGCGGTACCTCTCTAGACGGGACACCACTGCAAGCGAGGTATATGTGCGAAACCTCTGTAAATCAGACACCACTGCAAGTGAGGTATATGTGCGGAACATCTGTAAACCGATCACCACTGCAAGCTAGGTATGTGTGCGGCACCAGTATCAGTAAGCAGTAGGGGGCAGTGAAAAATACAATACGGATGCAGCAATATGATCAATCTTATAAATATAACCGAATAATGCCGGATATGGGTATTGACTAATTACTTGAGAATATGTTCTCCACAATCGGTTCAAATAATTTTAGTTACAGGAAGAATCATATATTATAAGAAAATGTTTCATTCGTATTATCTCAAGCGAATATACATGCAATCAATGGTTCTCGACTTGTATATGCAGCCATTTTCTGCATTGAATGCTGATGAACGGAGAAACTTACTCAGACTTACATGTAAGTGGCATAAGGGTGCGCGTAATTAAAAAAGAACACGAAACAAAACAAAAAGATAAACAATATGTACACTGGATTCGAACCCACAAACGCAGCGATCATTGACTTTGTCTCTACATACAAAACAAAATGGCCGCGCCGCGCTCAAATCAGAATATAAATAAAGTTCACATAAATTATGCTCACAAGCAGATCAATTATATTCAAAGTTGATTATGATCCATAGAGTGTGGTCACGTGGTAATCCTGTGGTATCGTCGTCCCATTCAAACGAGTTAGGCTGGAGAAGCCTGGAACAGCGCGGCCACCTGGTGTACGATGTCGGCCGAGTGCTCATGTAGGCGTTCCAGCACATCTCGCTTCCGGCTAGTGCTCTCACCTGTGGTTAACGGCCACCCCGGATACAACGAACGTCACTATTTGCTGCTTTTATTTAGTGGGTGGCGGTATGTATTCATTCGAGTTAAGACTGGGAATTGAAGCATGGAACAGCGCGGCCACCTAGTACACGATGTGGGCCTGTTCCCCCCGTAAGCGTTCCAGCTCGCATCCATCCCGGCTAGTGCTCTCAACTGTGCTTAGCGGCCAGCAGGGAGACAACGAACCTCACTGTTACTGTTATTTGGGCTTAATGTTATTCAAACGCGTTAGGATGGAAACAGAAGCCTGAAACAGCGCGGCCACCTGGTGTACGATGTAGGCAGAGTGCCCCTGTAGGCATTCCAGCACATATCGCTTCCGGCTAGTGCTCTCACCTGTGGTTAACAGCCATCCCGGATACAACGAACGTCACTATTTGCTGTTTTTATGGCGTGGGTGGGGGTATTCAAACGATTTAGACTGGGAACTGAAGCCTGGAACAGTGCGGCCACCTAGTACACGATGTGGGCCCAGTCGCCCCGTACGCGTTCCAGCACGCCTTCATGCCGGCTAGTGCTCTCAACTGTGCTTAGCGACCAGCAGGGAGACAACGAACCTCACTGTTACTGTTATTTGGGCTTGATGTTATTAAAACGAGTTAGGCTGGAAACAGAAGCCTGGAACAGTGCGGCCACCTGGTGTACGATGTAGGCCGAGTGCCCCTGTATGCTTTCCAGCACATCTCGCTCCCGGCTAGTGCTCTCACCTGTGGATAACGGCCACCCCGGATACAACGAACGTCACTATCTGCTGCTTTTATGGCGTGGGTGGGGGTATTCAAACAAACGATTTATACTGGGAATTAAAGCCTGGAACAGCGCGGCCACCTAGTATACGATGTGGGCCCAGTCCCCCCGTAAGCGTTCCAGCACGCCTCCATCCCGGCTAGTGCTCTCAACTGTGCTTAGCGGCCAGCCGGGAGACAACGAACCTCACCGTTACTGTTATTTGGGCTTGATATTATTCAAACGAGTTAGGGTGGACACAGAAACCTGGAACAGCGCGGCCACCTGGTGTACGATGTAGGCCGAGTGCCCCTCCCAGTCAGCACACCTATAACGGGCCGTTGGCAGCACTAGGTCGGCATAGCGGCATAGCGGCACACTGACGGCCCACCAGCTGCCCGCCATCTATGCTCTTCCATAAATATAATATAAAATTGTATATTTTGTTTCTCTTTCAATCATTTAATGACAGTTATTGTTTGAAAACGATTTTCTTGCTTATAATATATATTTTTATATATTTTTATTTTATACAGCGACCCGCTAGTGGGCCACTATGCACTGGATTGTGTTCCTAAATTTGTAGAATGATTGATTATCTACCTTGAAAAGAAAATATTATATTATTTATTTTTTGTGTGTTTATTTTTAATACGATACTAAATTAAATTTATATGTTAAATAAAGTAGTTGCATTTAACAAATAATTACTGATTTTGATTTTTATCTATGTACAATGGAAATTATCGCGTGATTTTAAAAACGCGACGCATGCGCAGAACTTGAAAATTCGCGGTGGTTTTGAACTCGAGAAAGGCAATGTAAACAATATTTCACAAATTACTGACAAAATAAGAGAAACTCTAACGTTTGGGTAAGCTCTGTTGTGAATTGCTGTTTCTAATGCGTTTTCAGTGAAAAACAGTGTAGCGATGCACGGCTCAGAAAAACAATTACAAAAGAATTAACAGTTGTCATCAGATTTCGTGACCAGACATGCATTCTATAGTAATTTTAAATTCGAATTGAACATGCCACATAGATTTAATATTTAAATGACTTACGTTACTTAACTTTAAAAGTGAATTTCAACTTAGACAGCTGTTGTCAGAAATTATTGTCAATTTGATCGTTCCGGAAGATATAAAATGTCTGTCCTGACGATGTATAGTCCATACGGCATAGCGGCCCACTGACGGGCCACCATCGGCCCGCCATACATGCATTATATTACAACTGCTGACATTCCTGCACAGCAACACAGTGGGATTAGAATGTAATCAGTTTGCTGATATTCCAAAATTCACAGCATTAACGGTGGCAAAACTCTACTTTACTGTGAAGAACCTACGGTGGCACAGAGGACATGTACATATGTTTTGTTTTGCGTTCGCACGCGATAAGTTTCATGCAAAACTGTTCCACCTGCACACGCAATAGGTGCTGCGTGCGTATGTGATAGGTTTTGCATGCGCACGTGATAGGTTTCACGCAAAACAATTCCGCGTGCGCACGAGATACGCTTTGCGAAGTAATGCGATAGGTTTTGCATGCGCACGTGATAGGCTTAACGAAAAAATTCTGCGTGCGCACGCATGGATATAGCAACTAAATTATATCACGTGCGCACGCATAACATGCACCGTAAGAACCAGTAGAATGACGGGGGTAATTAACGGACAAGGATTTTAACCGCGAAGCCTTGGATTGGTAGCAGAATACATGGCGGCAGCTTAGCGGTCCAATACAACAAAAATGACAGCGGGCCGTTATCGGGGCAATATATGTTACGATATGTCGGGCCGATGAGTTGCCGCTTTGCATAACCGCCAGAGGGCCACTGAAGAATTCCATCAGAGGGCCGCTGTTTAGAAGATGGCGGCCCGATATCGGTATATGTTACGATATGTTGGGCCGACGAGTTGCCGTTTTGCATAACCGCCAGAGGGCCACTGAAGAATCCCGTCAGCGGGCCACCGTTTAGAATATGGCGGCCCGATATCGGGCCAATATATGTTACGATATGACGGAAGAATTCCGTCAGCGGGCCGCTGTTTAGAAGATGGCGGCCAGATGTCGGCCCGCTGTCGCAATGCTGATTGCAGGCGTTGCAGCACATCATATAGGGGATGAACAACATTACTCTTACAACCACGAATTCATTTTCCCCCGATATGCTTTCAGACAATTGTGATGCACCACTCTGGACTTTGCCTTTGGAGTTCTTGGGTTATTATACACCAAATCGGTCAAAAAATCCTTCTTTTGCCAGCTGCTCTCTGATTTCGGAGTTAGCCTGTGGGTATGTCATTCTTGTTAATCGCTTTATATCCTGTGCTAACTCTGTTAATGCTTCCCCTTTGTCACGCACTCAGTTCTTCAACTGGGCTCGATGAAGTTCAGCTTGGTTATCTGGCTCAAATCGTCATGATAAGGCCAGTACTAATGATCGATAATCACGTCGTTGCTCTGGTCGTAGATCACTGAGTACACATTGTGCACTACCACGCAGACTGACTGCTAACTCCATGTCTCTAGTTGTTGCATTCCACTAATTTAATTCCGCTACCATCTCGAACTGTACTAAATAATCACGCCAACTGTTTCTTCCGTCATAAGTGGCTGGCTGTTTAAACTTCCTCTGTGAGAGAACAATATCGCCATGATTTGAATGCTCTGCCGGATGTTCTGTTTCGTCGTGGTGAAGACCCCGGTCATAATTCAGCGCCTCATACCTTCTTCGTCCGACAGGATGTGACACTCGGTTACGGCCGTTAATACGAGTGTCAGAGCTAGAGTGACGAAAGTCTTCATGTGAATTCCCATTCCGCCCTACTGGAAACCTAGGTGTTGTGAATGGAAGGTCGTTGACAGTGGCGGTATCATGACTGTGCTGATCCGATGTACGTGTAATATATGACCCAGTCTCATCGTCCGGTGAGCTTCTGTCTCGACCATCATGGGAATGTTCTCTTGACTCTGGTAGTTGTTTCTTGGCTACGTCCAATTTATTCCGTAAAGAACGGATTTCGCCCTTTAAATCCATGTATTCCTCCCTGTTCAGTTTTACCACCTCCCGGCTTGACGTATCTCCCATGCCGTGATCACTACGTCGTAGCACAACTTCGCCACTAGGCGTAGCTTCGTTATATGTACCGGAAGGTGGGAGTCGTGTTCCGTCATCGATACTGGGTTGATGGTTACTGGCTGAAGATGTCATACTAGTATTGCAATCCATAATCGTCACTGGTTTGGTATCCCACCGCTGCCACCAAATGTAGCGTGTCGGCGGTCAAGGGTGATGCGAACACTACACTGGTTGCAAATGCCAAAGAAGTAGTAGTAAATATTGTAGTTGCGCTGTCACCAGCAACCAGTGTAGATACTTACGCTTGACCGAAGATAGGCTCAATATCGCCTAGTATGGTATGACAAATGACATATGTACACGATAAATTATTTATATAGTAACCAATGTAAATGTCGAAATACAGAAAACAATCAAATAAAGTCAATATTCGCTTGACAAGCCTTCTGTAAATAACGTCCCGGATAAGGGTCTCCGTTTGCTGGTCAAGTAGATGGGCACACGTTGTATGCCTGGGATGACCCCGTCTGTTGATAAAATAGTCCAAACGTCTGGTCACTCAACGGTGGGCGTGTCACAAAGTATCCCCCATCAATGGACGTTGATGTGCTTATGGGTTCAGAAACAAAGGCTGGTATCTTCCAGTGTATGGGACCTGCCGACGGCCTGGTAAGCTACCGGGTTCCACGATCTTCTGGTAAATATTAGCGGTCGAGATCCACTATGTTCTTCTAGATATTCGCGGTAGAAACGCCAAAAACCGGGTTACGTATCCCAGCTTGAGTAACGAAAATATGACGCGCGTTAACGATGGTGATATGGGAATTACAGGTGACCGGAAGATTGCCCAAACGTTTACAGCCCAAATACGTGGTTATAGGAGCAACGTTGTGAGTACAGTCTGGTTAATACAGCAAAACAATATTCCATGTTTGAGGATCCTAGGTGAGGATCTCTGGTGAGGAACCCTGGTGAGGAACTGTGTTTAAGGATCTCTAGTGAGGAACCCTGGTGAGGAAGTGTGTTTGAGGATCTCCGGTGAGGATCTCCGGTGAGGATCTATGGTGATGATCCCTGGTGAGGATCCCTGCTGAGGAACTATATTTGCAAAATTCAATTCTGTGTCACAAAATTCAATTCTGCATACGTTTCGTATACAAAATTCATTTTTGTTATAAAGGATTCAATTTTGTAAGACAGAATTGAGTTTTGTGAAGAAAATTCAGTTTTGTGGGACAGAATTAATTTTTGTCCACAAAAATTAGTTTGCGTAGGATAGTCTATGTCATCTCTACGTTGATTGGTTGAGATCGGTCTTAGTCCATTTTACTAGATGGTGGAGTACACTTGCAGGTTTAAATATTTCAATGCGAAAATATAGCCCAATATATCAATATTATACTTCTTTATGGACAGTTATTTTGGTTATATTATGATTACAAATGAGTGGTCACACCATATAAGCATATATATTTTGAAGGAGAAATAAGAAAAATATTCAGAATTTTCCCTCAATTATGTAAACAGGGTCAAACATAAAGTAGCCGGGACATAGCTAGACCTGAGAGCATGCCCATATATAGAGAATACCAGGCTAGTGTATTTTGATATCAAGTTTATCAGGCAAGGCTAGGAAACGCGTAGGAATTCCGAGGCTTGCCGAGGAATTCCTACCGTTTCCGAGCCGAGCCTGATAAACTTGATATTAAAATACACTAGCCTGGTATTCTATTTATCAGGTAACGTTTTATGCTCGAAAATGACATTAGATGACGTCGTATTCTAACAGTAGATCTAACCTTGTGAAACAAATGGTATTGGATCTGTGTCTACTAGTTGTGAAGTTACGTGTTCGCAACTATGTGTCTACATGCATTATTTACAGTATACACCATCTTAGTATCCATGTTATCTACACAAATACTACAAATGGTTTCCTCAAATGGCCCAATACACACATTCTGTTTATAAACACAGACAGCA
The DNA here is from genome assembly GCA_029237695.1 of Conchocele bisecta. NCBI lineage: Eukaryota > Metazoa > Mollusca > Bivalvia > Lucinida > Thyasiridae > Conchocele > Conchocele bisecta. The sequence continues at coordinate 7,634,224 of CM055272.1, forward strand.
GTCAGAACACAGGTCACAGCGCGTGTATTATTGATTTAACTGGGGCAGATGTACCTTGCGATACACAATAAATGAGGTCAGTACTCGCGGGAGATCTACATGTACATGAATTATGTGTACAATTATAACGCAAATGAGTTTAAATACGAATGGGTTTGTCAACGTTTGACTGTTTGGAGATAGTTGAAGCAAAATGGCAGAATGAGAAATGAATCATCGGCAAAATGAGAAATGAATCATCGACATTGAATGTGTAGATCGGCGACCGTGACCCATTTCTCCAGTGCAGTTTCTGACCAATGGTAGTCCTTCTGACATGCGTGTGCAAAATTGACAGAATTGAATTTTGTGTCACAGAATTGTATTTTGTTACACAGAATTGAATTTTGTGGCACAAAAGTGAATTTTGTGACACAGAATTGAATTTTGTGACACAGAATTGAATTAATTGAATTTTGTGGCACAAAAGTGAATTTTGTGACACAGATTTGAATTTTGTGGCACAAAAATGAATTTTGTTGACAAAATTGAGCCATGTCCCACTTGGCGCCCCGTACCTGGTGAGGAACTGTGTTTGAGGATCTCAGGTGAGGACCCCTGGTGAGGAACTATGTTTCAGGTGCTGTATTTCCACAAACACTGGTTGTGTGTAGAGGTGTGAATCGACGAATCTAGCCCTGGTAGCAAGATGGTTACTCCGCAAATGCTATATACGTAGGGGAGGCCAGGTTAGTTGCGACAATGCAGTTGATAGAATTCTGTCCGGGTGCTGAACATACTCACAAAGTCTATATTTTCATAAACCTAGCAGTTGGACGGACGAATGCATCCACAATAAAGCTCTTATTATCCACGATATGGTAATTGGGCGAGAGTTACCTTTCGAATCAGTGAATTAAGAATATCAGAAAATGTGAAGTCTCCGAGACGATGTGATCACTTCGACTGTTGGAACATGACTGCTCGATGCGCGTCACTCGCAATCCAAGATGGTGGACAAGAGAGAAAAATCATTTCCTGTCAAATTGTAGAAACGAATATTATCCAATATTGGCTTTGGAGAAAGACGATGTCAAGCGGTAACAATGTGAAAAATGTAATTAATAACATATTTACATTCCCTAGGACTAATTAATGTAATTGTCCACCTGTTTGGATGGCAGAAATTTCCTTCGAAGATACGGTTCGGAAAGACAGTTCCGACGCAAAATCCAACTGCGCATTGGCGTTGTATATGCCACAAACTACTCCAGCGTAAATATCCAGTAGATACGTTAGTGTCCCAGACTCCGTATCGATACTTTTTAGTGGATATAAATAGACGAAACTTCACCACACGTCCCGCACGTATTCCAGGTGGGTGGGGTAACGTCATAAAATATAGAAACTGTATGAAGGCACCACGGCCCATGTGGGACATCCCGACTTCTGTGGGGGGGGGGAGGGGGGGCTACTGAGCCACCCTAAATAGTTATAGTAGTCGCTAGCCCACCAGCACCCGCGGTTACATGGAAGTGGGTGGGGTAGCAACCATAATTGTGGTATCATCTGACACCACAATGGAGCAAGGAGAAATAGGTAGATAGACGGGCAGATTGAAGTAACTCGTAGTAGCATATTCATTCTTCATTATCGGTATGCAACCAGTAAAATAAAAGAAACAAAATAACTTTCTCTCGACTCGTCACAATATAACTACAACATACAACAGGAGACCATATTTAGTAGTACTGTTATTCCAAAGATGACCCAGATGGAATATAATACATCCATAGGAGAATACTATTACACAAAAGATGTGGCCATTTTTTACTAAATCTCAGAATTTATCAATTTACAGCCGTCAAATTATTTATATTATACAAACTCATGTGTGTGTATGTTGCCACACACACGCATAGGACCATCAATATGCGTTTAAATCCCATAAAATGATAAATGTAATCCCACATCATATTATGCAACGTATCAAAATCATCAATAGCACATAGCCTATATATAGAAAAGTTAAAATTGGATTTACTATGCAGTTGAACTAATGTCTATATGACAGTCAAACTATTTATGGGGGCGGTCAGAATCAGGTTGTTTGTGGAAGGTGCTTTGTGCCGCATTGTGCCACAGGTTGTGTATTTTTCTGGCTCTTTGGTCTCCTAGATTTCTATATTTCTCTTATTTGACAGCAGCCAATGCCATTCTATTAATGAGCTAAACACACTATAATCATGTACCATTTGCGTATTTGTTTCATGAATGCAGAATTTTATTTAATTGTTTATCATATGCATACAACACGCAGTTTGTAGCTGATATACATTTTATTCGTGACATACACTCCTAGTTGGCATTGAATCCACATAACATATCGTCTTTCAAATTTAGTACACTCCTGATTGACACATTCCATTACTAAAGCAACCAGAGACATGCATTCAAGTATATTCTAAGGGTTAGCACGTGTTTTGGTGTTAGCATACGACAAGATGCGAACCTCCTCGGGGTATGGGTGTTATCAACTATTTTAACAAATTACATCTGTATTAATAGTGTTATATAGATATATCACACCATAATTATAAAAGTGGCCATGTTGATGATTACGTTTTGGGTATTTTAGTTTAAATATAATGTTTAATTAGAAAAAGCTAGATACGCCAGTGACTGCATGCATTATAGCCCCAATTCTCATGGATTCGTGCCTTCTCATTGATTCGTGCCCCTAGAAAACAAGTGAATAAGCATATTCTAAGAATAGCGTTAATTGAAAATTATTTTAAAAATGTATTTTAAGTTGTTTTCCACGGTTTTCTAAGTTACAGTTACATACAATTGTGATTTACCACCTATTTTGTGATTTTTCTACATACTTCCTTAATCTGAAGAGGGTCTGTTCGCAAATGATGCATAAAATGTGATATATGTTGATTTCTATGTGAATCTGGACTTCACCATATTTAAATTTGATGCATCTATGTAGCAACACTTCTTTATTGTATGAGGGATCAAGGAATGTCACTAAAATGTGCACAAGGTTATAGAGCACGAACCTGATGAGAAGTTTCAAAATCATTTAGGCAACTTGGGTGGGTTATTTCTAGGGACTTTGAACTTTATGTTGATGTATACATTTTCAGGAATTAATCAGAATATAACACACAATATAAATTTAAGTGCTTAGGGGCACGGATCCATGATAATAGGGACTATATCGTTACCATGTATTATATTTATTTTGAAATGTTTGTAGGGACGGATTGTGGCCGAGGGGTTAGAACACCTGACTTCCAATTGTGGGTTCAAACCTCGCATAGGGCATCACAAATACTTTCATAGTATTTCCATCCCACTGGTCTGTCGGATGAGACTTTAAACTGTGGTCCCGTCTATATATGACCTTAGCTGTTGCTGGGACGTTTCACTTTCAATTTTCTTCGCAATGTTTGCAACTCACGAACAAGGATTACCGTAAAGATTCTAATAGACGCCCATGCTCTAATAGACGCCCACCCTCCACTTTTCACGTTGAAAATGACACATTTTTTGGCCGATTTTCACGAAATTAGTGCCTCTAATAAACGCCCAGTACCGACTTGAAACAAAATTGGAGCTAATTGTACAATTAGATTTGTTTTCTTTCCATTATTTCGAAAGCAACTTCCTTTAAAATCGGGGAAAAAACATAATTGCTACTTTCACTTTCAAAAGCGGAAGCGAAATTCGACCGTTTCCAGTGTCACAGTCAATTCCTCATCAGCAGTAGCTATTTGCACGAACACAGGGTGATCAGAATTTACACGGTTACGGAGACGCCATTTTCAAAGCATCTCAAACCCGACAGATCCGAAACGCTGACGAAACGTCCGTATGCGTAAATTTGATCAGCATTAATGATTGACGCTGTCTTGATATACATTACCATTAAATTTAACATTTCTACCGACTGTACCATAATGACCAGAGTGGGCCGAAACGTCTTGGCTCAAATGTTTATAAACTGACAGACAGTACAATCAAGTCTGGCGTTGGAGAGTAACGTCCCTTAGTTATGTTTTGTTCAGATAGCAGAACATCGTATATTTTGTTATCATTTTCCCTTTGCTGAATAACACTTGCCTCTATTAAACGCCCACCCTGGACTTCGGAGCCAGTGGTGATTCTAATAGATGCCCGGGCGTCTATTATTAAATTATTGGCAAATGCGAAGACATATGTGGGATTCTTACTTTTAGAGAAAGCCATGCATACTTGGAATAAGCATACCCATGCCATCCATCATACAATGTACAAACCTACACACAGTTTTGGCGAATGATCATCATCATGCTTGACTAATTCGGAGAAGTGTGTTTGTTACCAATCACATTAAGCAGACAGCTCAATAATAACTCTGTTTTCATTGTCAACAGTCAATACATTTTGGAAAAACTTTTAAACCTTTCTTTAAATATCTAAAAGATTGAAATCCATCCATATTTGTCTTTGAAAATAAACAGAATAGCGCACTATATGCATAGCAATGGTATTGTCGTTTAGTAAGTTTTCCGCAATAATATGATAATATGATATGTTGAACAATTCTGCAAACAAACATCTATGTTTATTTGTTGTTTAATTACTGATTACTGAAAAATGCAGCTTCATCGTCAATATTATTGAACATCTGGTTATTTTGGCGGCCATTTTGAAAATATAATTATAGTATTATATAACTGGATATGTATATATTATCAAGTGATTCGATTTGTATATCAAACTGGTATGGATACATGCAATATTGTACATGGAATGCTGTTTAAAACAGCTCCATAGGGATAAGAATAGTGAAAAAACAAGAACATATTGGGTGCCATTTCTTGACAATTATGGAAGAATATTGCATCACTATCTCATGTAATTTATATTTAATTGTGAGGGAAAGTAGTGACTATGTGTTTCAACTTTATGAATGTCTGTAATTGTTCGTAACAGCACGCGATTCGCAAATACAATGTTGCGAACCAGCCTATTTCGGCCGCCATTTTGAAATCTATTGCCATTTGAAATTTACCCAGTTAATATTGATCAGAGTGAAAGTTAACAGTCCTTATTAAAACAATACAATAATGATCGGCGGCCATCTTGAAAAATGGCGCCATGTGTTCATCCAGCGGCTTTGTTTAGATACTGAATCCAAAGATCATACTCGCCAAAAGATCACCCAAGTGGGGAGGGGGGTTATTGCTGGCTCAAAGTCTAAATTCATGACATATATGTATGTTGTCAACCAGGAACTATGCTGTATGATATTTGCGGCCAGCATGACTATTAACTAACTTTTGTTGAATTGTTGCTGGTTGAATGCTTCGTCGTGATATTTCAGAATCTGGTGTTACTTTATTTCGCTAGTTAATCGTTCAAATAAACAAAAACGTAACTTATCTGTAATCTGCATATCTGACAATACATGTGGCTGGGATAGGAGAACTCTAGTTTATTACATTTGCGACCAGCCTAGATCCGGACCAACCGCAATCTGATCTAGGATGTTCACCATCAATTCATTGGTAACACACTACATGTACATTCATCTGTGAACTAATATATAAGGAGCGTATTGACAAATACCTGACTGTCCTATCAAATAGGCAGGCTATACTATAACGTGTGACACGATGTCTTCTACCTTGACATGTGTAGAGTGTATATCGTTATCGATGTTAGGGAGAGCGTTAGCAGATAAGGCGGCGTTACACAGACCATATGCCCCAATTCACCCGTCACAACCACAAATACGACAAGAGACTAACGGCCACTCACACTCGCACAACACTCAAACTCGGGAAAGGTGTCATGGAGGACGGTTGGAGTGAGCCTTACTGAAGGGTGAGTCGAGCTAGGTTTTGGTATTCATGACGGTCACTACGCCTTCCCTTTCTGGAGTGACGCTCGAGTTCACTCAGTGATACGTGTTCACCAATAACAATCAAAGTAATGGTAATGGCGGCAGAATTACAATTCTGATGCACATGTACATGTAGCGCACAGTGTCCATCCCTTCAGACATTGACAAATGAAGCACAATATAAAATCAATTTACTGAATAAAATCCCCACCTACGGCAGCTTAAGATGGACATGCGCAACTTTACCACGAGATAGCATCTCGTTACCACGACTTAGCTATGTCGTTCCCACGACATAGCATCTCATTCCCTCGAGATAGCATCTCGTTCCCACGAGATAGGATCTCGTTCCCACGAGATAGGATCTCGTTACCACGAGTTAGCTATGTCGTTACCACGACATAGCATCTCGTTCCCACGAGATAGGATCTCGTTGCTATGTCGTTAGCTATGTCGTTCCCACGAGATAGCATCTCGTTACCACGACATAGCATCTCGTTACCACGAGTTAGCTATGTCATTCGCACGACATAGCATCTCCTTCCCTCGAGATAGGTAGCCAATGAAAATGAAGCATAATTACCGCCATTTTAGTCCGACAGCCTGGAGCTTAACATTGTTTTGATTAACATAGTTTTGTTATTGGCGATTTTGCTTGTCCATGCCATCCACATCCAGAATCCGGCTAATAACACTCTGTCATCTTTGAGCGTCTTGAGAAATTTGTATCAATTCAAAATGGCCACCAAACAGTTATAGTATGCCGTGTGAGGTATTGAAGTAATTTAAGAGCGTAAAGTGGATTTACTTGACTTATCAGATAAGCGGTTAACATTTTTAATATTCAATTCACTGTGACATGGACAAAATAAAAAATGGCCGCTAAACGTAACATATTTTACATGTAACTACTCTTACACTCTATATGAAAGCAAACATGATACTGATATTGGATTTATTGACACAATAAACGATTTCAGTACGTTCGATATGTTCGTAGACAAGATGTTGAAAAGGGGGAGTCCAAGATGGTCACCACATATAAATATAGTATCATATAACAATAATGTAAACGACTGATAATTAAGTATATAACTGCATATTAGCACCATATCGTAGCTAATTGGTATAGATGTATTGGATTTAGGTATACTCTGAACGTTTTCAGTAACTTAGACACATAATTAAATAACTGTGCCAATAGCAGAAGTCAAAAATGGCCGCAAAATATTTAACAAAAAAATCACGTTGCCTTATACACGTTACACAACAAAAAAATCACGTTGCCTTGTACTGCGCAAATTGCATAATAATTACTGAGGCTATTGATTAATTTAAGCATATTAGTATACACATATCAGCTTTATGGACACATTTAACGTTGTATGTAACTTTCAAATGCATATTAGACACTTGTGTCAATAGAAGAAGCCTTAGATGACCGCCAGCTATAAATTACCTGGCAATGACAATCATAATGTGTAATGATTAAAGTATGAAATGTCACGCTGACCTATTATAAAGAAAACACACATATTTATGTCCATCTTGTGTTATTTTGTAACCTTGTTATGTAATTAGACACGTGTTCCAATAGTAGAAGTCCACGACGGCTGCCAAATATAAATTATAGCAATCATCGTTTAATAATTAAGTTATATAATTAAGTTCAGTCCAGTTCCATAGGGAGAACACTGTTATAGCAATAGTTTACAAATGTATGTCAATGACGATCGCATAATAATGGCATGATTACTAAAATAGAGAACACAGTAGAAAAGTGAGACCCATAAGAAACCAACGCAATAAATACTTCCTAATAAGCAAATGACATGCACACATCGGTGGTCGCAGAACCTTCAACGCGACACAAACATGCACTCCACGATCAGCGGTGTACGGTCACAAAACGAAAGCAACAGTACATACACTAAATAAACAGTATAACAAATGCAGAGCAAGCACAACAAACAACATCTATTCCCCAATGAACTACTGGTAAAGTAACAGGAAAATCAAATCCCAATGAAGGACAGCACACGGACACATGACAAGAAGGATGCCACCTTGGACAGGACAGCGCATAAAACAGAACATTTGGATGGTTGAAACTGAACTGTTTAGCAAACCTCTTGCTTACCTCGCCATCAAGCTTAAAAAGGACATCAACATACAAGGCAATCAATAACGAATAATATATCATACGATAACGACAAACTAATTAAAAAAATACACAGTATACATGAAATGAAAGTTAATATAGCTAACTATAAGAAAAGAAGACGATATGATGGCAAACATACTATAGCCGCAAGGGATGACAGTTACGTTGTTTAGCAATGTCATATTAGTATATTAAATTTCGTGATTACTGCATTTCTTATATCCATTGCATTGTACATTGAATGCTGTCATGTTTTATATATTGGTGTGTACTATGTGTATTGTAGTCTGCAATAACTATAACAGTTATTGTTACCGTGAGTTAGTAGTGGCTCAATTGGAATGATTGGCGTATATATCATTTCAATGTGTATTAGTTGTGTCCACACTATAATATTTATTCTACATTATCTAAGTGTTTTTCTCAGAATTATTTAATTTGTGATTAAATTTGATTTCTTTGTTCAGCATTTACGTATGTTAACATGTCATATGCATGCACTCCATATTGAGTTGTATGTACTAAAATCAACTGCACATGCATGTCAGATGTTGCATTCCGACTTGTCATTGAAAACAAGAATGTTATAGAAATATTACATTATCTCATCATACAAATATAATTTGCTCTACATAATCAATACAGATCTGAATATATATCAATTGCTTGCAGTTTACCAAATGATAAGTGATATTAAAATGTTGTACATAATTCACCATGTACATACCGCCCTTTAGTGGAAAGTATGTACCTTTCGCAGAAAAAATAACTTGCCAGAATGTAATAATATCAGTGGGAGTCCTTAGTTGCTATGTGAAAAACGCTAACGGGACCGTGGAAATATATAGATGTGTTCTGCATTTGTACTAGTCAGGTTAGCCAATTCGTGTGATTTCACCGTGAACTTGTTGATCATTGAAGCGTTTGGAACCAATGGTATGAAAGATTTCCTCGTGTATTCATTCAAATTAGGAAGTCATTAACGTTTACTGTAAAGTTCCACACTACATCTTCTTGCCAACGCCCCCACTATATAAGTTATAATTACATAATTTTGTAGCCATATTGGTGTCAGAATATTGTCAGCATGAATGTTGATGTGGAATGATAAGACAAGACGGCTTTCCAAAATAAACTGAATAAGCCAACGTATATAACCAAGTGTACTATTTATAAGTATATGATTTGATTACTAGTAGAATGTACTATATTATTATCCGGCGTCCATTTTAGACTTCTGTTATTGAACGTTGTCTAATGGTGTATATTAAGTTAAGAAAACAAATGATCATCTTGACTTAATACCAGTAATTGGTATAATTACATTCTTAGATGTGACATCCGAGTGTAATTATATAAGCTAATTGATACAATAATATCAAAATATTTGGCGGCCATCTTGGACTAATGCTGTTGAAACAATGATCTAAGTGCGTACCTAAGGTACTAAAATCATTGTGTATCTCAATACAATATTCGTATGCACATTTGCTCTGATATAGGGTCTGAGTGCAATTATATATTGTTTCTAATGTAGAGATACGATTGCACGTATAATGTAATATATTTATAATTGGCGGCCATTTTTGGAGTTCTGCTATTTAGACTAATATTCAATTTCACAGCAAAGTTACAAAAATAAACATTTATTGGTTCAATAAACCCAAGATTATAAAAAGCATACTCTTTGTTGTGACGAACTAATGAAATTACGTCAAATGGTCAAATTTGCGGCCATCTTGGATTTTTCCCATAGTGCAGTTAAGGAATTGAATTTTAACGTTGCCAATTTTCATCACTATGTCAAATACACCCGGTTTACGCTCTTAAATTTCTGAATTTCCTCATGTTAATGCAACTATATGGCACACTATATCTATTTGACAGCCATCTTGAATTTGTGACGAGATCCTATCTCGTGGGAACGAGATGCTATGTCGTGTAACAAGATGTTATCTCGTGGGAACGACATAGCTAACTCGTGGTAACGAGATCCTATCTTGGGATCTCGTGGGAACGAGATGCTATGTCGTGTAACGAGATGCTATCTCGTGGGAACGACATAGCTAACTCGTGGTAACGAGATCCTATCTCGTGGGAACGAGATGCTATGTCGTGGGAACCATATAGCTAAGTCGTGGTAACGAGATGCTATCTCGTGGGAACGAGATGCTATGTCGTGGTAACGAGATGCTATGTCGTGGGAACGACATAGAAACAAAATTGCGCATGTCCCTTTTAAGCTGCCGTACCCACCCGCCCCATAATTGCCAGATTATTTTTTATTTGAATATATTTGAAGATAAATTGTTAATTAGTGTTGGTTAACACTATTTACAACAACTTTTAATAACAGATAAAACACACATCCGCCCTACTGTTCACCAAAATTCGGCTGATATTCAATAAATTAACTTTATATGGCTTCACAAGTCGCCATAATGACCACGAGGTATCCAAGTTCCACTAAACTGGTGCGATACCTCTTGTGACAGTTTTGTTAACTATTGCTTAATGGGACAGTATGAAAAAAACATTGATTGTAATTAAATAATTCAGACTGTGTGCTTAAAATCTTTAGTTGACCTGTGCTAATTCAGTAAAATTCAGTAATGAAACATTACAAATTCGACACACATTATGGTAGTTTTGAATATAGAAATAGTTGACATTCCATCTATGCGACTGCTATACTAGGTAGCTCCATCATATATTGATTTTATTGCGAAAACAAACAATTATTTCTACGGTAATTTAACATGGGGCAAAAAAGAGGTGGAGAGTGAGGAAGAGGATCGAACAACGAAAGTTTACCCTGAAACCTGGTTAGATAGATACCTTGGAAATAATGCATGTAATGATGTATTAAACAAAGAAATCAAAAGTTAGATTTTGAAAATCGATCCATAAATTCCAAATTATCTATATTTCGCCGCCCTGTTAAATTCGCATAGAAAAATGTATTTTCTTTTTAAAATCAATATTTGATGAAATTTTATCAAATTAAAAAGAATGGGGGAGGGTGACCGTTCGTTATTGATGAAAAAGTACTTACATTTACATACATAAAGTATACATGTATATATGCATCAACATACATATAACAACGTAACGGTGAATAAGGATTAGAAAATAAGCTCACAGAGCTTATGTGATTTCTTCTCCTTAAGTAAAACATCAGTAGATGGGAAGGTGGCAAGAATGCATATAATGTATACATATACAAAAGAAAATTATCTGAAACATGCGCTCCGAACCATTGGCTTTGTTTTGAAGTGCTATAACGATACACGACTAATTTGACCTGCTATTGGAAGTTTACTAGGTAATCATTACAAACCGTTCAGTCGCAGGGGCAGTCCCATCATGCAGTGAAAGGTTTAGAGGCGATGATGAACTGGTGAACCCTTTGGAATACAAGGCTGTTATCATTGTCGTTTAAGAATTCGCTGCCGTAAATTAGGTTATTAAGGATCGATTTAAATAAGTTTTAGATGTAATGTGTTTAATAGCCAAACGTAGATCGCGCCCAAACGTGGACCGACATGATGGAGCGTACACGAGTGATGGTTTATAAACGTGGACCGACATGATGGAGCGTACACGAGTGATGGTTTATAAACGTGGACCGACATGATGGAGCGTACACGAGTGATGGTTTATAAACGTGGACCGACATGATGGAGCGTACACGAGTGATGGTTTATAAACGTGGACCGACATGATGGAGCGTACACGAGTGATGGTTTATTGTAGTATACACTAGTTAAAATAACATTATGCTTCTTTTTGTCCTAACAAGTCGCATTTGATTTGCTGAGTATTATCAACAAATATATGAAAGTATATGTTCCTTTCTACATGTATCTGACTACATTTTTGACTAAATACATATGCCACAGTGTAGGGTCACGAGGTCCATTGTTTTGGTTTCGCGTAATGGCGGCGCCCATGAGTTTGACGTAAATTTAGCAGCATTACTTCTGTCTTTAGTCTGAACATTCTGTCGAGAAGATTTGAATAAACGTGGTTGCGTTTGGAAGCAGTGAACCTCATCGACATAATGGTCAGACTAACTACAGTTACGCTGCTACATTTGGTACTGTCACGCTCGTAAGGTAACGAATGGGACCATCATGTTCATCATTAAATGGAAGAAATCGTAGTTGTATCGATGAAAAATAAGTTACCTCACAACTCCTGGGCACCGCCATTACGTAAGACCTAAACAACAGTCCACGTGATTTCCACCATGGAAAACAATTTGTTGCGGATGGAATTTTTGCGAAAATATGTGTTACCAGTATGTAGCTTAATCGGAATTAGTCAGAAATCCGGCGCCTATTCCGACGTGAAACATTTTACGCTGGCTACATGTAACTTAAAATAAAACTTCAAAAGAACGTAAACAATAGTATGACATGTAACATATCTGTCAAATTTTGCACCATTTTGGCAAAAAAATAATACTGCATATTTGTGGCCGTGACTGGAGAACTTCCTCATGTGATTTGTGATCAGTGTAGCTCCTGATCAAATAGCACACACCTGTATCCTGATAGCGATCTATAGTGCTTGATCAGACAGTGCGGATGCAGATGCTGATCTGGATATACATTGACTGCTAAAACCATAAGCCCCATTTCTCCAGTCACAGCCACATTTATGAAAAACGCGAATATGTCCGTGTTACGTATGTTTGCATGTCAAAAACGTTGTGACGAGTGCCACAATTAGTCGTTTATTACGCTAAATTAACAAAAATGTTCTGCTAATATCGGCGGTATACAATGTTTTGTTACCCAATAAACATGATAAACAAAAGTGATTCCTTTAAGAAATGGCAGACACAATGCGTATGAACAAATATGCAGTGTGAAAATAACATGTCGCGCATGTGTTCTGGATATTAAGTCAATTTTAAATGCCATTTTCTGGAAAATTTATACTGAATCTTTCAAAATGAATATTAGCAAAACGGCGATGCGATGAGAACTTGAAGGACCCAGTTTTGGATTTTTATCAATAATGAAAATGTTGTATGATTGTTTTTGACAGCTGTATCCTATTCGGGAACATTTTCCACGTCTTCTAGTTTCCATAACTCGTCCATGACCAAGATGCATGATCACGTGGTTACAACAACAGCAATAATTACTGAACTTCCAGAAGCTCCTCCGATTCAAGGTACGTATTCTTTTATATTGTCCTTATTATGTAACGGATTTTGATGAAATATGGCGCATCAAACGCGTCTTATTAAAGGTCACATTACCAAATAGCACTTATTTTCTTCAAAATGCTCTAAAAACAACAAAAGCGGTCTAAGTAATGTGGTCCAAACTTCTGTCGTTTTTGAGAAGAATCGATTTCCGTGTACTGACGCGGAAATCGATTCTTCGCAAAAACGACATAAGTATGTTAGGCGAAGAGTATTATGGTTGAGATCGGAAAAAAATAAGCCAAAGATGAATTTTTCAGAAAATGACCAAAATACCATTAGTAATAACATATAAAAACTCCCCATGAATCCCACTGGAGCTTAATCCAAGAATCAAGATGACGTCCAAAATGGCCGCCAAAATGGCAAAAACAACTAAAGCAATCAGGAAAAAATGTGCGGAAACATACCGAATATAACTAACGAATCATAATAATCCAAATTGTGAAATGTAATACAATCAAAATGGCGTCCAAGATGGCCGGCAACATCTCTTAACTCTCTAAACTGAGCAAACATAGCCATTTGCAATGACTATATTCGAATGTAATATTGGGGTTATTAGAAGACATTCCAACTATAAAATAGATTTAATACATATTTTGTATATTATTTTACATAAAATGATATTCAAGATGGCCGCAAATTACAAGAAATGTCGAAAATGACGCAAATTTGAAATAAAATATATAACATTTACCTTAATTTCTATATTTAAATTTGTTATATGGGTCAATTGAAGACATTTGAACTACGCAGTGCATTTAATGCATGCTTTATTTATTATATTATGCAAAATGATATTCAAGATGGCCACAAAATTTTGAGAAATATCGCAAAACAACTTACATCTGTATGCGGGGCAAATGCACAAGGAAATGAAAAATAAAGCAAAAACTGTATTGCTATTTATGCTTGTAACATGTCTCAAATTGGCAGACTTAGTTCAATTATGTTTGTAACCACATAACTAATTGGAATAACCTGCTAAATGAGCAAACTTATCAGTAACTTTTAAACAAATCACCAGTGGCATTCATCACGAAGCACCACATTGAAATTATCGATCATAAGTACCATTGATCTATATCGGTAGTTTAACACCAAAATGATGGTATCTAGAACTATATTAATTGTAAATAATTCATTTTCAAATCGATGTGTTTGTGGAAGATGGTAGGCATAATAGTAAAATGTTCAAACGTGAGATGATAGCAGCAGCTATGTTTATAGTAATCAGTTTGGTAGAATACAAATTTCAGGATATAAAACATGATTGATCGATCGAGTTTGAAATATCCATTTAATTTACAATACTGCACTCATTATGACCATATTTACCGAATCAACAATAACTTAATGTAGATATATACATGTACATGCAAGATTCACATTCTAATGTGTGTGGTATGTCACTTTTTGACATCTGCAGGACGTCGAGTCTCGTTGGAAAATCGTACCGGATTGCAAGCTGGTTGAGCAGGTCACACCGGTCACACACGTATTTTCTACTAAGAAAATAGTTCCAACACAATTACAAGATATTAGCGATGTTTGCATGAATACGTTTATGCTGCTGATTTCATTATTTTTCAATAATAAAAGCAATAAATTCGTCGTTAGAATTATAATTGCCTTAATTACTACTTTGCTCATTTAATTTCACTCCAGTGCGATCTCTTAGCAACACTATTTCAATGGCGGCCACCTGTCAAAACTTCCCTGATGTTGATACATATTGTGATAACTCGTCCACTCATTCGTGATAAATACTACCATTTGAGATGCAACGTTACACAGGATACATACCTTCTCTTTGTATGAGTGTATGCCATAATATATGAAACGTGATCAACGGTGAGATATTTGTATTTTTTTTCGCCGTACGCTTCGGACTATGCAACTTTCGGACCAGGTCACCAGGACGTTTCGGACCAGGACGTTTCATATGCAAGCCAGCTGTGTCTTTGACAATAATACCAGAATACCATTTGGGACATTTTATGTGAGATACCCCATGTTTTGGTCAGGCATTATGTGGCAGAGTAAATTGACCGATCTCAAACTTAGTATTGGCGTAGGAATACATATTGAAATAATTTGCGACCGTCAACAATGATATGCATGTACCTGTAATGTATGACCATCATCCAATCAGATTGCGTGATATTTATAGAGTGCATTAGATACATTATACGTAGATTTGCAATGCAAAGTCACGTCAACATGAAACGTCAAACCTTTTTGTTACCATCCATACATGATTGCGTGGACCATCCATTTGGCCTTCCTACACAACGTCAATATCAAATTACATTGCGTTAACGGTTTTACTAAATTTGACTTCAACGTTTTAAGTACCATATACACATTGTATGGCTACTACGTTACAACGTGCGAGACAACTGAACGATTTCAGATACGGAAGTCAAATGATTATTTTCATGCCGCCATTTCGGTTTTGGTTATAAAAAGGTAAGTTTTTATAGTTATTTCTGAAATTGCTGTATGTTTAATATATTTAATAAGTTTATGGCATGTTCCCTAGCAGCGAAGCTGGATAAATCTTATTGCAGAGTCTAGAAATCGAAAACAAACATTGTGTATGGGGTTTTACATGTAAATATAAAAAGAAATACTACTGTGATTCTAGCGAAGAAAATTGTATTACTGTGTTAGATGTTAGCATATATTTTATTTTATTTATCATAACACCAAGTTTTCACGGCCTACGAAGCCAAACGTTCGAGTTTTTGATAAATTAATTTATTGTTTGGGGTACGGAAGTCACATGATCTATAATTGTGGATACGGAAACTGACAGGGTGTTACGGAAACTGACAACTATATTCATCGTAAAAACATGTTAAAATTTCCGTGTTAAGCCATACAACGTGTTTTCCTGGTAAATTTACCACATGTTATATAGACCAATGGAGATATATTGTAGATATAGGGGCTCAGTGGGTTCGATATATGTCTTGTCTATCAGGGTAACCCGCCAATTTTTAATATGGTTATGCCGCCATGACAATAGGTGAGTGGAAATACTTTTCTACACCTGTACGTCTATGTGCCGTCCGCCACACCGTATGTACACATCGAGTCGTGTTTCTCTGTTAAAATATCCTAGTGCCGTGGTTGAGGCATGTATGCATATTATGTACCAACATGTGTATACAGGACACAGACATACAATTAATTTCTCATAGACGTACAGTCACACGATCATGCCAGCCACAATTTACCCGCGCAAAATCACATACCCCTGCCTACATTTCTGGACTCGTAGTCAAAAGCCGGTTCTAGAGTCATGCCAAACACGTGGTCATGCGCCTGGATCCGGTTATTTCCCAAAATATGGCGGCACCGTCTACCTTCACTTTTGGACGACCATTGAAATCTGGCCCCCACCATCCCATTATTTCTGGCCCCAAAAATAAACACAAGCATATGCACCATGTAAATATTATAAAAAAAAGAACAAGTTTGGCACAGACATACCGGGTAATCCAAAATATCTGTTACAAATGTGTTGACACATACAGCTCTTTAGTTAAAAACTTACAGAAAAAATAATTAGCCACTGTGAAAGCTAATAGATGTAAAATATATTCCAATTGTGTTTGTGACGTTTGACGTTCTGTTGTGTGACGTCATGATGACGTCAAAATCGACATCATTTCGCGGAATGTTTAATGATATATTTCGACTTTCCTTGTGAAACTCAGATAGACAAGGTGTTTAGTACTTAAAAAGCAACATCAAAACGAATCCTACAAAGAATATGTGGCATATGTTGCTACTGGCAAACCCAACAAAAGCGTTGGACACACTATTTAACATTTTCGTAGGCACTACACACATTCTGTGTGGTCAAGGAAGACACAGGCAGTGGAGACATGTGTCATTCTATTGTGCTGACATTTTGCACAGAAAATTGTACATGTCTCAGCTACAATACGCCCTTTCATTAATGTACACATGTTAATTAATAAAACAAATTATTACCAATGAAAGGTGTAACAGATATTTTGAATCACTCAGTACATTTGTTTTCACCAACATTTTATTTATAATAATAACAACCAATACAATGCTGGTCGTCCTGAGAATTTACTCCTCCATGCCACCCTACCATAGACGGGTTATATGATGTTCTGCTATTAGTGGACTGGTTCCTACCTAGCATAGTTACGTTGATCATCTGGAAATAGACAACGCATAGATCATATTTGTGCTCTATTCATTATTTCATGGTAACATTATTTGAGACGTTCCGGATATATACATGCATGTACATCCCTGCTGGCAGTACCATATCGTACCGGCATCGGGCCAATGTCAAATACAAAAGATCACAAGATCACATAAAAATAACTAGTGGCGCTGGCGGGAATCTAACTCCTATAGACGGATTTGAGGACCGACGAAATGACCACATAGTAATTCTGGCTTCTGTTCAAAGATATATTTTACGGAATCGGTCCTATGTTCGTAAACCACCAGTTATCCCTGTATTTATTAAAGGAAATCAATTGGACGATTTCCGTATCCCCAGTTTCGTCGACAGGTTACTTCCGTAACACCACTGTCAGTTTCCGTAACCTCAAATAAATTATTTTTGTGCGAATATTGTCGTACTTCTTGGTCATAGGCATTTCTTTCACATTAATTCATCACAAGTCTGTAACATAGATTATACATAGTTGATTTTACAATAAGTAAAGCGATTCTAATTCTAACTTTATGCAGTTGTTATAAATATTGTACAAATTAATAAATTGTTGAAACTACTCGGTTATTAGCAGAATTATTGGTCTGTAGTAGCGCTTGTGATAACTGTATTTATGAGTTATTATGAAATAGCAACATTACCATGACGAATCGCCGTATTATGTTGTGCTGTGTCCGGATTCAACGTCCACGCCGTCAGCTTCCGTAACATTCTGCAACTTCCGTATCCATAATCATTTGACTTCCGTATTTGAAATCGTTCAGTTGTCTCGCACGTTGTAATGTAGTAGACATACAGTGTACAATACACCTTCGGGGTAGCAACAGCGTAGGCGAGCTCAACATGCGGGCTGCGGCCTTCTGTATACATATCTGACAACGTTTTCAAGGTTTGGTGGCCATCTTGGACGCCATATAAGACGCACAAGACAATAACAAATCAATTCATATATGTTGTGAAGAAAATGTATTTTTTACATATTTTGTTGGCATTCTTGGCAGCCATTTTGGATATTTGAAAGGCTAATCGACTCATACTTATTTACAAGGTTAAATTCATGCATTGTGCAGTGATATGCTGTGTGTGAATATGTTCATTAATGTCACCTTTATGTGTTTAATAAATGTATGGCAGCCATCTTGGACGCCATCTTGAATTCTGGATTAAGCTAAAGTGGGATTCATGGTGAGTTTTGATATGTTTCTCCTAATGATATTCCGGATCCATAATGAAAAAATCAGCTTTGGTTTATTTGTTTCCGATCTTTGGCGATTTTATGTCTAATATGTGCCGAGACCACCAAATGCAACTCATGACGACGCGTTTGCTGTGCCATATTTCATCAAAATCCGTTCCGTATTAAGGAAAATGTCAAATAATAGTTACTTTGCAGTGGGCGCGCTTGTTCTAACCACGTGATATTGATGACTAAAAAAGACTTGAAATTTATATTCAGAAATGTACACTTCAGGCATGTTCAAGTCAGGTCGCTGGCCATTCGAGAATCCCTCACTCACGCTATAGTCCAGTAGAAATACGCAAGACCCAAAACAAATTAGAATAGAAATGGGTACAGTTGTTTTGTATTAGGATAAGTATGTCATATAACATATCCAAATTCCTCCCTCCAACTATTATGCTAACTATGACATTTTTGGTCATAAATTTGATTTTATTTTTCAAAAATCGTTGATTTATAGAATATTTTTTTAAAAATATACCTATTGAACATAATAATGTATTTTGTTTTTGTTTTGGAGTAGAATATAGTAGTTAGCATTATAAAAAACTATTTAAGTTATTGCTTTCAATATTATTTAGATTTTTGGAGGCTAAAAGGAAAAAAAAACGTCAAAATAAAAAAAACAATGTTAATGTTTGGAAATTATTTTTGAAAATTTACTTATTTGATATACGGAAGCAAAGTTTGTTTGTTTTGATCAGATTATAAAGTATTTTGCCAAAAGAGTTATCAACTTTAATAATTAGCTATATTGTTATGGTAACAATTGAAAAAGATGCCACCGAAACAAAAGGGCCATTTGTTTCCGCAACAATGTCTAGGTGAAAAACGTCAAGGTCATGTTAATGATGGTATGACCATGTTCCAAATGCTCACATGTATCAAGTGTGGGTGGCAGGTGGGAGCATGCGATGGGTAATTTAACAATCCGGGTTCATCCTTACCGGAATTCCGACTGGATACCTGATTTGGCCCTGATATACGGCTTTGCCATTTTGTATGTGACAGTGCAATCTGGTTATACCCCTTATGTGAGTATTACGATTATTCGAAATTCTATTTTACGGGAAGGGACCTATTAAACTATTACAATTTACCAAAATCATTAATTTCTTTTACAAAGTTAACATAATTACACAATACATAGAATGATGAAATTGTTGTCTTTGCTAATCAATATTGTATTTACAAGATTAGTAGTATATAGGGAGTCAAAATAATACCACCAAGGTTGGGAGAGGTTGTAGGTGATAATAACGCTTCTATACACAGGGCAAAACACCAAATATGAAAAGTAGTCCCCAACAAAAAACAAATGTTGGCGTTGGGTGCCGCAATACAGGGCAACAAAACCACCAGCGCAGGTGGTATTATTCTGACTCCGATATTTCGAAAAAGAGAAAAAAGAGAGAAAAAAGGGAAAAACTGGTACTTTTTGTGGGTGCTGGTACACACTTTTGTTTGTTGGATTTTTTTTGGGAAAGTTGTATCCACATTTGGGACGAAACATCCACAATCGTACTACCACCACCCAATTGTGGATACGAATTGCACACACATTCCTTTTTGGGAAAGTAGAAGAAAAATTTGTCTCACAAGAGGCAAACAGAAATGGCAGACGACACCCATCCACATTTGGGACGGAAAAAATACACTCCCACAATTCGTACTACCACCACCCCAAAATATGGCATGGGAAAAAAGGTCGAGAAATCCGCAATTGGGACGCAAGCACACAAAAAAGAGGGGGCCGGCTAGATAGACCAAATACAAGCCAACAATTTCTGGAATACCAAACCTGTTTTCCACATGGGATGCGCCCCGATTCCAGAATCGATCCACACACGGGATCCCGAAGCAAGAAGAGCAACAACCACAAAAACATAGACCACACAAAAGAGGGACCAAACAAGCCACAATTTCTGGATACCAAACCTGTTTTCCACATGGGATGCGCCCCGTTCCATCGATCACACACGACCCGAAGCAAGAAGGAGCCAACAACCACAAAAACATAGACCACACAAAAGAGGGACCAAATACAAGCCAACAATTTCTGGAATACCAAACCTGTTTTCCACATGGGATGCGCCCCGATTCCAGAATCGATCCACACCCGATTTTCCAAAATGGATCTGCCATCCAAAAACAATTTCTGTTTTCCACATCCACAATCGAACGCCCAATTGAAGATATGTTTCCCATTGGAATCGACAGACACAATGCCATACAAGGAATGCGAAACATGCGGCAAGGGTTTCGACAAACCCGCAAATCTTCGAAGGCACAGGGACCACAAGAACCCGTGCAGGCCTCCCACGAGAGAGTGTCCCGGATGTGGAGGGAAGTTTGCCACCTACAAGACTCTCTGGCAACATCGCTCGAACAGGTGTCCCGAGGGGCCAGAAGATAGAACCACGGAGGGTAGCAAGAAGAAGGCTGCGACCAGGAAGAGGATCCTGGTACTGGAGAGGAAGGTGGTAGAGTTGGAGGAGGAGGTGGCTAGACTGCGGGATGGAAAACCTCGCGAGGGAGCGAGACACGAGAACATCGACAGCGACGACGACGAGATCGATTGGACAGATATGTAGAGAGAGTGGGATTCCCCCCACTTTTTTGCACTGGCCCCCCATCTCGACTCCCAACGGCAAACAAACACCAGAAAACCTCTCCCCAAAGTAGGTAGAACAAATGATACCACCCAATTGTACACATTCGGACTTTTGGGAAAGTCGAAGAAAAAATTTGTCTCCCAAGAGCAAAACAGAAATGATACCACCCAATTGTCCACATTTGGACTTTTGGGAAAGTGTAGAAAAAATTTCTCTCCGAAAGGATGTAGAAAAAATGATACCACCCAATTGTACACATTTGGACTTTTGGGAAAAGTGTAGAATTGCTAGGATTGCGCGTCAGATTGCTCGGATTGCTCGCCAGGAAATCCAGTCCTCTCGGGAAGGTCGAAATGCCTGCTCGCGATTCCCAGGGGGCTCGGGCTCTCCATTTCTAGCCAACAAGGATAGCAAAAATAGAAATCCTGGAAGCAAACTGAGCACCCTGGAGAGCCCGAGCCCCCTGGAAATCGCGAGCAGGTATTTCGGAAAAAAGTTCTTTGTCTTTTTTCGAGTTGTATTTCCTAGTTGTCTTTTCTTGTTTTGTACCGAGTTGTCTTTCCTGTTCCGAGTTGTTTTTATACCTCCTTTGGGAGTGGTTTTCTGTTTTTCGATGTGGTTTTGCTCTTGGGAGACGATTTTTTCTTCGACTTTCCCAAAAGTCCGAATGTGTACAATTGGGTGGTATCATTTCTGTTTGCCTCTTGGGAGCGAATCTTTTGACTTTTTTCTACACTTTTCCCAAAAGTCCAAATGTGTACAATTGGGTGGTATCATTTTTTCTACATCCTTTCGGAGAGAAATTTTTTCTACACTTTCCCAAAAGTCCAAATGTGGACAATTGGGTGGTATCATTTCTGTTTTGCTCTTGGGAGACAAATTTTTTCTTCGACTTTCCCAAAAGTCCGAATGTGTACAATTGGGTGGTATCATTTTTTCTCTACCTACTTTGGGGAGAGGTTTTCTGGTGTTTGTTTGCCGTTGGGAGTCGAGATGGGGGGCCAGTGCAAAAAAGTGGGGGGAATCCCACTCTCTCTACATATCTGTCCAATCGATCTCGTCGTCGTCGCTGTCGATGTTCTCGTGTCTCGCTCCCTCGCGAGGTTTTCCATCCCGCAGTCTAGCCACCTCCTCCTCCAACTCTACCACCTTCCTCTCCAGTACCAGGATCCTCTTCCTGGTCGCAGCCTTCTTCTTGCTACCCTCCGTGGTTCTATCTTCTGGCCCCTCGGGACACCTGTTCGAGCGATGTTGCCAGAGAGTCTTGTAGGTGGCAAACTTCCCTCCACATCCGGGACACTCTCTCGTGGGAGGCCTGCACGGGTTCTTGTGGTCCCTGTGCCTTCGAAGATTTGCGGGTTTGTCGAAACCCTTGCCGCATGTTTCGCATTCCTTGTATGGCATTGTGTCTGTCTATTCCAATGGGAAACATATCTTCAATTGGGCGTTCGATTGTGGATGTGGAAAACAGAAATTGTTTTTGGATGGCAGATCCATTTTGGAAAATCAGGTGTGGATCGATTCTGGAATCGGGGCGCATCCCATGTGGAAAACAGGTTTGGTATTCCAGAAATTGTTGGCTTGTATTTGGTCCCTCTTTTGTGTGGTCTATGTTTTTTGTGGTTGTTGCTCCTTCTTGCTTCGGGATCCCGTGTGTGGATCGATTCTGGAATCGTGGCGCATCCCATGTGGAAAACAGGTTTGGTATTCCAGAAATTGTTGGCTTGTATTTGGTCTATCTAGCCGGCCCCCTCTTTTTTGTGTGCTTGCGTCCCAATTGCGGATTTCTCGACCTTTTTTCCCATGCCATATTTTGGGGTGGTAGTACGATTGTGGATGTTTTCGTCCCAAATGTGGATGGGTGTCGTCTGCCATTTCTGTTTGCCTCTTGGGAGACAAATTTTTCTTCTACTTTCCCAAAAAGGAATGTGTGTGCAATTCGTATCCACAATTGGGTGGTGGTAGTACGATTGTGGATGTTTCGTCCCAAATGTGGATACAACTTTCCCAAAAAGGGATGTGTGTGTGCAATTTGTATCCACAATTGGGAGGTGGTAGTATGATTGTGGATGTTTCGTCCCAAATGTGGATACGAATTGGGAGGTGGTAGTACGATTGTGGATGTTTCGTCCCAAATGTGGATACAACTTTCCCAAAAAAAATCCAACAAACAAAAGTGTGTACCAGCACCCACAAAAAGTACCAGTTTTTCCCTTTTTTCTCTCTTTTTTCTCTTTTTCGAAATATCGGAGTCAGAATAATACCACCTGCGCTGGTGGTTTTGTTGCCCTGTATTGCGGCACCCAACGCCAACATTTGTTTTTTGTTGGGGACTACTTTTCATATTTGGTGTTTTGCCCTGTGTATAGAAGCGTTATTATCACCTACAACCTCTCCCAACCTTGGTGGTATCATTTTGACTCCCTATATACTACTAGATTAGTACTAAGGTTATAAAGTTGACCTTTTCTCTCCATTTTTACGCTATAAACAGCTCTCTAAAAATTGGTTATTTCTGGAATATGAAAACAAAATACATATTAGACGTAATGATGCAAATTGTCTTGTTCTTAATCAGAATATACTATTTTAGTATATTAACTTGAATACTTTTTCCACTCCCTATAGAAAATTAGTTGCATATATCAACATAAATATATTGACTCATTAATGGTAAAATACATAATGGTTGCGCGCAGTCAATATATGTGCATACCATATGCCTATATTGTTCATCAGTCAATATCCATTTGGAGGGTGTCGAACTGCAAGCTGCACTACACACCAGTCCCATTGTTCTGCAACTGCACATATTTATTTTGCACTAGTTCTTCTTACAAGTGCATCTGATAAACCTCATCAGTGAATCTGGAGCTGGTGGCTTATCAGCTTTCAGTGGCTTCAAAACACCACCGACAACATCCAATCCCAATCTGTTAGGTCTACACCCGCATTCCCTTTCCATTCCTGAATCTACAAGTATACATACACACGTATGCTGTGGTACATTGCCCTAATTGATGTTGGTGGCAACTCTTTGGGTTTAACAAAACTAGAGCTTTTCGCAACATTTTCTGTAAACTTGCTAACCCGTACGCCGTCCAGCCCTTCTCTCATGTCAGCTTTGTACAGGTACTGTAGAGTGGACTCTCCAGCATCTACAATCTCATCCTTCGTCACCTCTCCAGACTTCATGTTGAACACAGAGGCAGCATTTATGAACTCTACACTTGTATTGTACACATTGTATAGTGTACACCTTTCCCAAGTCCAAACACCTTCGATGTAGTGTCACATCCTATAATTGCATGGAGAAAACAGGATGTTGCAACAGATGCCTTCTCCTAACTTGGGTTTCGCCTCGTGTATATTCCGTACATTATTTTGCTTCTCTTTGCATTTCGGCATCGTTGAGAAATATATGCTGAACGAGTCATTCTGCACATGGTCGCACATCAGTACCAGCAAATTGGTATCATCCCCAACCAATACCGTCATTTTCGTTGCTGCATACCTCACAGCGGTTTGCGCAATGAGGACATTGGCATCACTTGATGCGTGCAGGGCTTACATTTTTCTCATTTTACTAATTTTTGTTCGAAAACTAGCATGCTTCTTTTAAGACTAAAATAATATTGATTTGTAATGTATTGCTTTTCACTCATCACTAACTCCTTAGGACCATATATTTTTAGCTATTTTATGCATATCAAATAACATCTGATACATATATTATTGCAAATAAAAACATTAATCTAGAAATAAACGATTTTTGGTAAATTTTAGGGGGATTTGTTTTCTAATTTTAGCCCCCAAGATCGAACACAATATTAAAGTCAACGACTCAAATGTGTTATAAAATGCAAAATACTTTATTTTAATTGAATACAGACAACACTTTCTTTATTATATGTAATAGCTAAATTACAAAAAAATCCAGAAATCAGCGATTTTATTTTTTACATTTTTTTTGCTTTCTGGCCACAAAAGTCATATTTTGCATCATAATTGGAGGGAGGATTTTGTGTATGTTTTAGAGAAGCCTTAGCTAAGTCCAATACAAGTAAAACCATTTATGTTCTATTGTTTTTGGCTAAGCCGATTTTTTATTATTTCTACTGGTCTATTAGGTAACTAGACACACACTCACGGTTGTCAATACCAACCCTACTTGATATAGCCGTCACTTGAGAAAATTTTCACCCGCAAACAATAATACCCAACAATAGGGCCACTGGCGGGCCACAACACTTAATTCAGACAAGTATCTCTCTTTTTTATTCATCCTCTTTTTTTTTCTTTCTATTTTTTTCTGCTTTATGCAGACGGCGTGCAAGTCCATAGAGTCAGTGCGGCCGTTAAACGTAAGCATCAAGTCAAGTCAGAAAAGTTGCAACCCTTATGCAATTAACGAGGAGTTAGTTAACTGAGTTAAATTAATTTAGTTGAATATGAGTGGCGGTGGGGAATACAGCCGTTATACTACTTGTAGCTTTACAGGAGTAAATACTATATGTAAGATATAAAAGTAATAGTGAAACCGGTTGAGTTTGAGAAAATAAAAGATAAACTTTTGAATGCATTAGAATGTATACTCTAACACATAGCATATGATTGTACATTGCAACATTATATACGTATGTTGATATTACTCGGCGTTCCTGTCCTGTATTTTGTTTACTAGTTGCTCTGTGTGAATTCTTAAAGACTAAAATTGTCGATGTACAAGTGCCATATTCATGGTTTCAACAGTTATATACGTACATTCTTCCCTTTACCATTCGCGCCTCTTTTTGGATGCCCAGTCTGTGTATGATCTTGCTGTTTCAATGACGAACAACTACAATTAATTGATCAATCAGACGGATGCACAACTTTCTATTTGTATATTTTTACTTGTAGGGTTTGAACTGTGAGACGAGTAGAAGCAATCTGTGAACATTCTTTTAAGGAATATATTACTGCGCAAATGTGGACCACCAAAAACGAGTATCACTGATTGCTATTATGGTTCGTGTAAAGGTCAAGGTAATCTATAGGGTTGCCATCGGTTCCGTCGTTGGCCTTGTCTTATTCTTAATTCTAAAGCCAGAGCCGACACAAGTGATTATCCCGGATGATATCAGAGTAGAGAACTATGATCTGTTTGAGGAAATACTCAATGAAGACTTCCCACGTATGGACGGTGAAGGTCACTTACAAATACCTAGGATAATTCACCAAACCTGGAAGTCTACTACAATACCGAGTCGGTTCATTGACAACATTAATTCGTATGTAACTAAAAATGTTGGGTGGAGATATTATTTCTGGACCGATAATGGTGCTAGACAGCTGATTAAAGAAAGACACCCCAGCCTCATACCCATTTGGGACACGTACACAGAAGGTATTCGAAGATCGGACGTACTTAGATATGTTGTGTTGTACGAATTTGGCGGGATTTATGCCGATCTTGACAGTGTGTGTTTGAGGCCCCTGGATAGAGTTATAACTAAATACTCGTGCATATTCCCACCGGAGCCATACGAGCATGCCACGTTGATCTACCAAGCCGAGTACATGCTGACAAACGCAGTCATGCTTTGTCGCCGAAAACACCCATTCCTGAAACAGTTACTTGATAAACTGCCAAGCCACGCCCATATGGCTGCTACAGTGGATTCTACTGGTCCGGCGTTTGTGACGTCACAATATATGGATTACAACGGGATGATTTTACAGGATTTACTACCATCGTTACAGTCACGTGAACAAGACCATGCTAGACAGAAAATCAGATTGCCGTCGTTCACTGTTGGGAGAAGAAATCATTCTCCGGAGGATTCCGTGTACGTGCCGAATTCTCAGTATTTTCAATACAGAATAGACCGAATGATGTACGGCGTATTCTACGACCGGTGTACCAAATACTTTCACACTCTACCCTATGTAAGCAAGAGAGGCTGTGTGCATTTATTCACTAGAGGCGGAATGGCGCGATCAGTCAGCAAATACGCCTTCACAGACCATATGTGGTACCACTCGTATTATAAGTATTTCCTCCTGGAGTGGATGTTTTCAAGGGATATCTTAGACATCGTGCCACATGCTATTGTATAGGCTGTGCCACATGCTATTGTATGGGCGGTGTCACGTAGGCTGTGCCACGCGCTATTCTGTGGGCTATATCACACGCTATTGTGTAGGCCATGCCACATGCCATTGTATGGGCTGTGTCACACGCTATTGTGCAGGCTGTGCCACGCGGTATTGTATAGGATGTGCCGCGCGCTATTGTATAGGCTGTATCACATGCTATTGTATAGGCTGTGCCACATACTATTGTAATGGCTGTGCCACATACTATTGTATAGGCTGTGTCACATACTATTTTATAGGCTGTGCGACATACTATTGTATAGGCTGTGCCACATACTATTGTATAGGCTGTGCCACATACTATTGCATAGGCTCTGCCACACACTATTGCATAGGCTGTGCAACACACTATTGTATAGTCTGTGCCACGCGCTATTGTATGGGCCATGCCACATGCTATTGAATAGGCTGTGTCACATGATATTGTATGGGCTGTGTCACATGCTATTGCATAGGCTGTGTCACATGCTAGTGTATGGGCTGTGTCACACGCTATTGTGTAGGCCATGCCATATGCTATTGTATGGGCTGTGTCACACGCTATTGTGTAGGTTGTGTCACATGCTATTGTATGGGCTGTGCCACATGCTATTGTATGGGCTGTGTCACACGCTATTGTATAGGCTGTGCCACATGCTATTGTGTATGCTGTGTCACATGTTATTGTATGGGCTGTGTCACGTGCTATTGTATGGGCTGTGTCACATGCTTTTGTATGGGCTGTCTCACACGCTATTGTATAGGATGTGCCACATGCCATTGTATGGGATGTGCCACATGCTATTGTATAGGCTGTGTCACATACTATTGTATAGGCTGTGCAACATACTATTGTGTAGTATATGTCACATGCTATTGTATGGGCTGTGTCACACGCTATTGTATATGCTGCGCCACACGCTATTGTGTAGGCTGTGTCACACGATATTGTATAGGATGTAGGCTGTGCAACATACTATTGTGTAGTCTGTGTCACATGCTATTGTATGGGCTGTGTCACACGCTATTGCATAGGCTGTGTCACACGTTATTGTATAGGCTGTGTCACACGCTATTGTATAGGCAATGCCACATGTTATTGTATAGGCTGTGCAACATACTATTGTGTTGTGCCACATGCTATTGTGTAGGCTGTGTCACATGCTATTGTATGGGCTGTCTCACACGCTATTGTATAGGCTGTGCCACATGCTATTGTATGGACTGTGCCACATGCTATTGTATAGGAAATGCCACATGCTATTTTATAGGCTGTGTCACATACTATTGTATAGGCTGTGCAACATACTATTGTGTAGTCTATGTCACATGCTATTGTATGGGCTGTGTCACACGCTATTGTATATGCTGCGCCACACGCTATTGTGTAGGCTGTGTCACACGCTATTGTATAGACTGTAGGCTGTGCAACATACTATTGTGATGGGCTGTGTCACACGCTATTGTATAGGCTGTGTCACACGTTATTGTATAGGCTGTGCCACACGCTATTGTATAGGCAATGCCACATGTTATTGTATAGGCTGTGCAACATACTATTGTGTAGTCTGTGTCACATGCTATTGTATGGGCTGTGGCACACGCTATTGTATAGATTGTGCCGAACGCTATTGTGTAGGCTGTGTCATACGCTATTGTATAGGCTGTAGGCTGCGCAACATACTATTGTGTAGTCTGTGTCACTTGATATGGTATGGGCTGTGTCACACGCTATTGAATAGGCTGTGCCACACGCTATTGTGTAGGCTGTGTCACACGCTATTGTATAGTCTGTGCCACATGCTATGGTATGTATGGGCTGTCACACGCTATTGTGTAGGCCAAGCCATATGCTATTGTATGGGCTGTGCCACATGATATTGTGCATGTTGTGTCACAGGCTATAGTGTAGGCTGTGCCACGCGCTATTGTATAGGCTGTGTCACATGCTATTGTATAGGCTGTGTCACAGGCTATTGTGTAGGCCATGCCACATGCTATTGTACAGGCTGTGTCACATGCTATTGTATTGGCTGTGTCACAGGCTATTGTGTAGGCCATGTCATATGCTATTGTATGGGATGTATCACACGCTATTATATAGGCCATGCCATATGCTATTGTACGGGCTGTGCCACATGCTATTGTGCAGGCTGTGTCACATGCTATTGTATAGGCTGTGCCACGCGCTATTGTAAGGCTGTGTCACATGCTATTGTATAGGCTGTGCAACATACTATTGTATAGGCTGTGCCACATACTACTGTCTAGGCTGTGCCACATACTACTGCATAGGCTGTGCCACACAATATTGCATAGGCTTTGCAACACACTATTGTATAGTCTGTGCCACGCGCTATTGTATGGGTCATGCCACATGCTATTGTATAGGCTATGTCACAAGCTATTGTATGGGCTGTGTCACCTGCTATTGCATAGGCTGTGCCACAGGCTATTGTATGGGCTGTGTCACACGCTATTGTGTAGGCCATACCATATGCTATTGTATGGGCTGTGTCACACGCTATTGTGTAGGTTGAGTCACATGCTATTGTATGGGCTGTGCCACACGCTATTGCATAGGGAATGCCACATGCTATTGTATAGGCTGTGTCACATACTATTGTATAGGCGCAACACACTAGTGTGTAGTCTATGTCACATGATATTGTATGGGCTGTGTCACACGCTATAATATAGGCTGTGGAACATACCATTGTATAGTATGTGTCACATGCTATTGTATGGGATGTGTCACATACTATTGTACAGGCTGTGCTACATACTATTGTATGTAGGCTGTGTCACTATTACTATTGTAGGCTGTGCACATACTATTGTGTAGTGTGTCACATGCTATTGTATGGGCTGTGTCACACGTATTGTATAGCTGTGCACACGTATTGTTAGGCTGTGTCACACGATATTGTTATAAGGATGTATGGTAGGCTGTGCAAATACTTTTATTGTGTTTGCTCAATGCTATTGTAAGGGCTGTGTCACACGGCTATTGTATAGGCTGTGTCACACGTTATTGTATAGGCTGTGTCACACGCTATTGTATAGGCAATGCCACATACTATTGTATAGGCTGTGTAACATACTATTTTATAGGCTGTGCCACATACTTTTGCATAGGCTGTGTCACATATTATTGTATTGGCTGCGCAACACACTAGTGTATAGTCTGTGCCACGCGCTATTGCATAGACCATACAACATGCTATTTTACAGGCTGTGTCACATACTAGGGTATAGGCTGTGCAACATACTATTACATAGTCATTGCCACGCGCTATTGTATGGGCCATGCCATATGCTATTGTATGGGCTGTGTCACACGCTATTTTATAGGCTGTACCACATGCTATTGTATAGGCTGTGCCACACGATATTGTAAAGGCAATGCCAATTGCTACTGTATAGACTGTGTCACATACTATTGTATATGCTGTGCAACATACTATTGTATAGTCTGTGTAACATGCTATTGTATGGGCTGTGTCACTCGCTATTGTATAGGCTGTGCCACATGCTATTGTATGAGCTATGTCACACGCTATTGTGTAGGCCATGCCGTATGCTATTGTATGGGGTGTGACACATGCTATTGTGCAGGTTGTGTCACAGGCTATTGTGTAGGCTTTGCCACGCGCTATTGTATAGGCTGTGCCACATGCTATTGTGTAGGCTGTGTCGCATGCAATTGTATAGGCTGTGTCACAGGCTATTGTATAGGCTGTGTCACAGGCTATTGTGTAGGCCATGACATATGCTATTGTATGGGCTGTGTCACCGCTATGTATAGGCTGTCACTGCTATTGTATAGGCTGTGACATCTATTGTATGGGCTGTCACAGGCTATTGTGTAGGCTGTGCACGCGCTATTGCATGTGAGGCTGTGCCACGCGCTATTGCATAGGCTGTGCTACGCGCTATTGTATATGCTGTGCCACATGCTATTGTATGGGCTGTGCCACATGATATTGTGTAGTCTGTTTCATATGATATTGTATGGGTTGTGTCACGCGCTATTGTATGGGCTCTGCCACATACTATTGTATAGGCAGTGCCACATGCTATTGTATGGGCTATGCTACATGCTATTGTGTAGGTTGTGTGCCACATGGTATTTTATTGGCTGTGTCACACGCTATTGTATAGTCTGTGTCACATGCTATTGTGTAGGCTATGCTACATGCTATAGTGTAGGCTGTGCTACATGCTATTGTGTAGGCTGTGCCACATGCTATTGTATTGGCTGTGCCACATGCTATTGTATAGGCTGTGTCACATACTATCGTATAGGCTATGCAACATACAATTGTATAGTCTGTCACATGCTATTGTATGGGCTGTATCACACGCTATTGTATAGGCTGTATCACATACTATTGTATAGGCTATGCAATATACTATTGTATAGTCTGTGTCACATGCTATTGTATAGGCTGTGTCACAAACTATTGCATAAGCTGTGCCACATGCTATTGTATAGGCTGCGCCACATACTATTGTGTAGGTTGTGCCACATACTATTGCATAGGCTGTGCCACATACTATTGTATAGGCTGCGTCATATACTATTGTATCGGCAGTGCTACGTACTATTGTATAGGCTGTGCCACATACTATTGTGTAGGCTGTGCCACATACTATTGTATAGGCTGTGTCACATACTATTGTATAGGCTGTGTTACATAATATTGTGTAGGCTGTGCAACATGCTATTGTGTAGGCTGTGTCACGTGCTATTGTGTAGGCTGTGCTACATGCTATTGTGTAGGCTGTGCTACATGCTATTGTGTAGGCTGTGCTTACATGGCTTATTGTGTAGGCCTGTGCCTACAATGCTATTGTGTAGGGCTATTGCTACATGTTATTTGGGTTGTAGGTGTGCCTCATGCTATTGTATAGGGTGTGCTCATTACATTGTTGTAGGTTGTGTAACATACCATTGTATCTGTGTCACGCTTTTTGGGCTGTATCACACGCTATTGTATAGGCTGTGTCACAGCATTGTATGGGCTGTATACACGCTATTGTATAGGCTAATGTCACATCTATAGTATGGCAGTGCAATATACTGTATAGTCTTGTGACATGGTATTGTAGTAGGCTGTGTCACATACTATTGCATAAGCAGTGACACATGCTATTGTATAGGCTGTATCACATACTATTGTATATGCTGTGCAACATACCATTGCATAGTCTGTGTCACATGCTATTGCATAGGCTGTGTCACATACTATTGTATAAGCTGTGCAACATACTATTGTATAGTCTGTGTCACATGCTATTGCATAGGCTTTGTCACATACTATTGTATAAGCTGCGCCACATAGTATTGTGTAGGCTGTGCCACATACTATTGTATAGGCTGTGCCACATACTATTGTATAGGCTGCGCCACATACTGTTGTAGCGCAGTGCCACACACTATTGTATAGGCTGTGCCTCATACTATTGTATAGGCTGTGCCACATACCATTGTATAGGCTGTGTCACATACTATTGTATAGGCTGCGCATCATACTATTGTATAGTCTGTGTTACATGATATTGTATGGGCTATCTCACACGCTATTGTATAGGCTGTAGCACACGCTATTGTATAGGCTGTCTCACATACTATTATATACGCTGTGCAACATACTATTGTATAGTCTGTGTCATATGCTATTGCATAGGCTGAATCACATACTATTGTATAAGCTGCGCCACATAGTATTGTGTAGGCTGTGCCACATACTATTGTATAGGCTGTGCCACATACTATTGTATAGGCTGCGCCACATACTGTTGTATCGGCAGTGCCACACACTATTGTATAGGCTGTGCCTCATACTATTGTATAGGCTGTGCCACATACTATTGTATAGGCTGTGTCACATACTATTGTATTGGCTGCGCATCATACTATTGTATAGTCTGTGTTACATGATATTGTATGGGCTATCTCACACGCTATTGTATAGGCTGTGCTACATACTATTGTGTAGGTTGTGCAACATGCTATTGTGTAGGCTGTGTCACATGACATTGTACGGGCTGTGTCACAGGCTATTGTATAGACTGTGTCACACGCTGTTGTATAGGCTGTGCAACATGCTATAGTGTAGGCTGTGTCACATACTATTGCATAGGCTGTGCCACATACTATTGTATAGTCTGTGTCACATACTATTGTATAGGCTGTGTCACATACTATTACATAGGCTGTGCCACATATTATTGCATAGGCTGTGCCACATACTATTGCATAGGCTGTGCCACATACTATTGTATAGTATAGGCTGTGTCACATGATATTGTATGGGCTGTGTCACACGCTATTGCATAGACTGTGCTACATACTATTACATAGGCTGTGCCACATATTATTGTATATGCTGTGCCACATACTATTGTATAGGCTGTGCCACATACTATTGTATTGGCTGTGCCACATAGTATTGTGTAGGCTAGTGCATAGGCTGTGCCACGTACTATTGTATAGGCTATGCCACATACTATTGCATAGACTGTGCCACATACTATTGTATATGCTGTGCCACATACTACTGCATAGGCTGTGCCACATACTATTGCATAGGCTGTGTCACATACTATTGTATAGGCTAGGCTGTGCCAAATACTATTGTATAGGCTGTGCCACGCGCTATTGTATAGGCTGTGCCACGGGCTATTGCATAGGCCACGCGCTATTGTATTATATGTGCCACATACTATTGTATAGGCGGTGTCACATACTATTGTATAGGTCTATGTCACATGATATTGTATGGGCTTTGTCACACGCTATTGTATAGGCTGTGCCACATACTATTGTATAGGCTGTGTCACATATTATTGTATAGGCTAAGCTGTGCCACATACTATTGTATAGGCTGTGCCACGCGCTATTGTATATGCTGTGTCACAGGCTATTGTATAGGCCACGCGCTATTGTATAATATGTGCCACATACTATTGCATAGGATGTGTCACATACTATTGTATAGGTCTGTGTCACATGATATTGTATGGGCTGTGTCACACGCTATTGTATAAGCTGTGCCACATACTATTGTGTAGGTTGTGCAACATGCTATTGTATAAGCTGTACCACTCTCTAATGTATAGGCTGTGCCACGCGCTATTGTATAGGCTGTGCCACGCGCTATTGTATAGGCTGTGTCACGGGCTATTGTAAAGTCTGTGTCACACGCTATTGTATAGGCTGTGCCACGCTCTATGGAATAAGGTGAGCCACGCGCTATTGTATAGGCCACGCGGTATGGCATAGGCTGTGCCATACGCAAATGTATAGGCTATGCCACGCGCTATTGTATAAGCTGTGCCACACGCTATTGTAGAGGCTGTGCCACCCGCTATTGTAAAGGCTATGTCACACGCTATTGTTTAAGCTGTGTCACACACTATTGTATAAGCTGTGCCACGCGCTATTGCCACACTCTATTGTATAGGCTATGTCAAGCGCTATTGCATAGGCTGTGCCACACGATGTTGTATATGCTATACCATGTGCTATTACATAGGCTGTGCCAGACGATATTGCATATACTATGCCATGTGCTAGTGTATAGGCTATTACACGGGCTATTGTATATGATGTGCCACGCACTATTGTATAGGTTGTGTCACGCACTATTGTGTAAGCTGTGTCACGGGCCATTGCATAGGCTTTGCAATGCGCTATTGTATAGGCTGTGTCACGAGCTATTGTATAGGCCACGCGGTATTGTATAAGCTGTGCCACGCGCTATTGTATGGGGCGTGCAATGCGCTATTGCATAGGATGTGCAATTGTATAGGCTGTGCAATGATATATTGTATAGGCTGTGTCACGTGCTATTGTATAAGGCTATTGTATAAGCTGTGCCACGCTCTATTGTATAAGCTGTGTCACACGCTATTGTATAGGCTGTGCTACACGCTATTGTACAGGCCACGCGCTATTGTATAGGCTGTGCCACACACTATTGTATAGGCTGTGCCACTCGCTAGGACAGTAGGGTATTTGTCAATACGCACCTAACTACATTTGCAACCTTGTTAAACATGATCTGTATGCATTACGCAATTTATATGTTACAATATGAGGCTGTGACTGGAGAAATGGGACTTATTATGGGCTTTGCGACCAGTGTAGATCCTGATCAGCATGTTCGCCATTCTATCAAAGAAACACCCACCACCAGCAAAAAGCACCATATATCGTTATGATGCTACACACGTGTGTTATTTGATCAGGAGCTACACAAAACACATAAGTCCTTTTTTCACAGACACGGCCACATATATAATCGCTTAAGCACGTGGTTCAGTATAGTATCTTCGCTTACTGAATGACGAACACTGTGGCCATGATCCGGTTGATCATACAATTTGTACGGCATTCATTATATTATCAGCCGGGACATATTGATCAATGGTCATTCAGTGTGTTCTACTGTCAATGTCTAGCCTCAAAAGTGCCCATGCTAAAACACATACATTGGTTCAGAACTTTATGCATCTCAAATAGTTTTTAAATAATCACCCGAACATAACTATTTAGCATCTTAAGATATAGATAGTTCTTTATTGTGTTTCTGTATAACGAATATTGTGTCATCATTCCACCAGTTCTAAAAATTACGAGTGACCGTTACACAGATATACTCATTTAGTAATATTTATTTTACTGATAGTGACTCGCGGTGGTATCAGGCTATTTTCATATGCAAATGAGGCATGACAATTTATAATTATTTATGCTAATTAAATGCGTCACCTGAAATAATAATATTTTCGACAGATTATAAAGTATGAGCATTGGACATAAATAAAATAAATACAGAGAATAAATAGTAATGTCCGTTAACATTTAAGGAAACACGGTTATCACCCCTGATATCAGTGTGAAAATTTACGTCTGATATAAAATGTATAATAATGCCAATCAATACGTGGGGTAATGGTGAATGAATGAATGAATGTATATTTTGCCAGAAAATGTCTCAGATGATGTCTCTGATATAAAGAACATTTTGTGCCTACTAAGTGGGCATGTACCTTTAATCATGTGGCAAATTTAAAGTACAATTATATTTATCCAAAATGCTCTACCCGCATGCATTTTCTGTCGCGACGATATCTGAGAACCAGAGTACAATTTTATGGCCTAAGTTAACTGTATTGCCGGTGTCTTCGGGTAGTGTTGTTGTTTTATCCTTTATTGATAACAGAATAACTGTGTCAATCTTACGGTGCTTATATTATGGTAGTAATATATACATTTCACATCGTTATTTGTCAACCATTTCAGCTGTCATTAACACTGCCAGATTGTATCAGTTTGGTACAAAATATATGCCAGTTCTCTGATTAAAGGCAATAGTATAGACTGATAAATGCATTTAGATGCCAAACATCATATACTTGCGTAATCTTATTAGCTAATAAGGACAAAATGGTCATTGTCTGTCATTGCGCTTCCTCCATATAATGTGTCTGTCAAAACAAACAATTGTTTATGGGTTACATTTCATCAGTTATGTGCTTATGCAGGATTTTATCTGATGGCCAAATTGTTTTATGTTTGATACATTCTGTTGATGCAAATTAATTACGTTTCCTCTGCCATCATATATATATAGTGGTTGCACGCTTTTATTATAGAGATGATATATGTGTACATCTCAGTGAAGGGCTACGTGTTATGTCGAGTCGCTGGACTTTTCCATGCGTTTACGGAGTTACCGTCTCAAGTTCATTATTGTAATATTTGTACCGTTCGGATTTCCCGACCGTGTTGTAACTTTAAAATTTAGTTGGATTACATGCCGACCACTTTGCGTATCTTTACTGTTATTTATCATTGACAGTCACATGTACAATAAAATATATAAACTGTTCAAAAACCCGCTTCATCTATACTAAGTCCAAGAGTCGTTAAACAGTGGCGCAACAATACAAATTGAGCCATAATACGTGACTAAACGTACAAATTCAGCCATAATACTTACATAGTATAGCCAATACAGTAAGTAGTTTTTGACATATTTGCAATAAAAGTATGTACAGTAAAATTGTATTTCCTTCAGTGCAGAATATGAAATATAACAAAATAACAACATGAGTTTACAATACAATATGGCCATACACAACATACCCCGTAAAGTTTCATGTAGAGACACTGTCCATTCATGAAACCAGACAGGTCGCCCAACTGAGTCCGAGGAGCCTCGAGCTCGGTCAGAACAAACTGACGGGAGAGATGGATGACAACCAGCCAGGTACACACTCAAGGAAGCTTCATTATAATGAAGTTTAAAACTTATTTTCGTCAACTATGTACACTGTATGCGTCCATGTAACCTTGTGAGGGTGTCATAATTGTTTACAACGACAAGTGTGTTCCATGACCAGTTTGCGTGTCTGCGAATGCTGATCAACGAACACACCGGTCGCACACATATGACACCACCATTCCCACCATCGTATGTCACATGCATGTTATGAATGTAAAGGCGAAGACAGCAGCCCCCGATCAGAGCGCATACATGAGCAGGCTGGTCTGCGACTACATTCGTCGCACATGTAATCCTCACATATCACGCCGGATAATAGACCGATATATGCTAAATAAGTGTACAGTTTTAAGCCGAATTTCTCCTTCAAGTTATTCCAGAATGTGCAAACGGCTGCTCTAACGCACGGATCGCCGCATTCACAAAAATAATATTCCAACTCATCGTCACAGAGTGACCAACATTTATCACAGAGTTTGTCACAATCGTGTTCATAATTATGTCATTTTCACAATACATAGACGTGCAGCAAACGTACACGCGTTTAAGCTGGACGGAATTCTGAGAGCTGCACGCCACAGATTTGACGGTTTCAAAGACTGTTGAATGTATCTAAATCCACTGGGGGTAAGGTGATATCCGTAACTGCAGTTACGGACATCCCAAGATGGCGGACGTGAAACGAGGTAAGTTGAAATATCGCGATTTTCGACTTTTTACGCTTCGTGCATTTAATGGCATTCGATGGTTAGCTCAATATGTGTATATACTATGACTTTAATGCCTATGTATTCCCCAAATGTTGCTTATTCCGCTTTTATAGACGTTTGAAATTTCACCGATGATACGGGTAACGGAGCTCAGAGACATCCTTAACTTTGACTGTATTTCTGTAAATGATGCCCGTAACTGTAGAAAGATGCCCGTAACTACGAACGATGCCAGTAACTGTCACGTCATTTTTAGCGTGCCTTCCGACGAAAGGGATGCTTGTGGCATAACCCCTGCGTCGTATGCGTCCGTCCGTCTGTTTGGCAACTGATTTGGTATACAAAACCAGTAGCAATGGCCGAGTGGTTGGGGCGTTGGACTTTAGATGTAAAGGCTGTGAGTTCGAATCTCGCTACGGTGAAAAGTATTGTAATAGCAAAAAATGATTAATAAATCATATATGAGGGATATTAACCAAATGCACTGTCATTGTATCCCCCAGACGACAGTCGGGGATACTATGGATTTGACGTCGTCACGCCGCCGCCGCGTCCGCCGCCGCCGCACACACTTTCGTGTCAGGGCTATAAGTCTGTGAAACCGTATGGAATATTTTTACGAAACTTCATTCATGCATAGATAACGAGTCAACGACGTGTCGCGCACAAGAACCACAACTCTCGGGTCGCTAATTTTGGAGTTATTCCCCTTTGTTGAATTTATTTTTCTGACATAGCGGCAGGGGGATACAATGCGGTCGTGGGCGACTGTCTGGGGCTACGGGCCTGTTCGTCCCAATGACTGTTCGTCCATGAGACTGTTCGTGACAATGAATGTTCACCCGGGACTGTTCGCCCGGGACTGTTCATAGACCCTAATCAATCATAGACCCTAATCATTAAGTATTTTTAGTGATTATGGAGCGGAAGAGAAATAAGAAATAAAATATTGTTGGTCCAGAGTACAGGTGGGTTGATACGGGGCGCCATGCAGGACAGGTTAATTATGTGTACAAAATTGAGTTTTGTAACACTAAAAATCACAAAATTCAATTCTGTGTCACAAAATTCAATTCTGTGTCACAAAATTCAATTCTGTGTCACAAAATTCAATTCTGTCAATTCTGTGTCACAAAATTCAATTCTGTGTCACAAAATTCAATTCTGCATACGTTTCGTCATCTCTACGTTGATTGGTTGAGATCGGTCTTAGTCCATTTTACTAGATGGTGGAATGCGAAAATATAACCCAATATATCAATATTATACTTCTTTATGGACAGTTATTTTGGTTATATTATGATTACAAATGAGTGGTCACACCATATAAGCATATATACTTTGAAGGAGAAATAAGAAAAATATTCAGAATTTTCCCTCAATTATGTAAACAGGGTCAAACATAAAGTAGCCGGGACATAGCTAGACCTGAGAGCATGCCCATATATAGAGAATACCAGGCTAGTGTATTTTGATATCAAGTTTATCAGGCAAGGCTAGGAAACGCGTAGGAATTCCGAGGCTTGCCGAGGAATTCCTACCGTTTCCGAGCCGAGCCTGATAAACTTGATATTAAAATACACTAGCCTGGTATTCTATTTATCAGGTAACGTTTTATGCTCGAAAATGACATTAGATGACGTCGTATTCTAACAGTAGATATAACCTTGTGAAACAAATGGTATTGGATCTGTGTCTACTAGTTGCGAAGTTACGTGTTCGCAACTATGTGTATACATGCATTATTTACAGTATACACCATCTTAGTATCCATGGTATCTACACAAATACTACAAATGGTTTCCTCAAATGGCCCAATACACACATTCTGTTTATAAACACAGACAGCAGTCAGAACACAGGCCAGAGCGCGTGTATTATTGATTTAACTGGGGCAGATGTACCCTGCGATACACAATACATGACGTCAGTACTCGCGGGAGATCTACATGTACATGAATTATGTGTACAATTATAACGCAAATGAGTTTAAATACGAATGGGTTTGTCAACGTTTGACTGTTTGGAGATAGTTGAAGCAAAATGGCAGAATGAGAAATGAATCATCGGCAGAATGAGAAATGAATCATCGACATTGAATGTGTAGATCGGCGACCGTGACCCATTTCTCCAGTGCAGTTTCTGACCAATGGTAGTCCTTCTTACAGCGTGTGCAGAATTGACAGAATTGAATTTTGTGGCACAGAATTGAATTTTTGTGTGACACAGCAATTGAATTCTGTGGCACAGAATTGAATTTTGTTACACAGAATTGAATTTTGTGGCACAAAAGTGAATTTTGTAAGTGAATTTTGTGACACAGAATTGAATTTTGTGACACAGAATTGAATTTTGTGACACAGAATTCTGTGGCACTAAAGTGAATTTTGTGACACAGAATTGAATTTTGTGGCACAAAAATGAATTTTGTTGACAAAATTGAGCCATGTCCCACTTGGCGCCCCGTAGTTGAGACAGTAAGGCAAACATGGTACTGACATGAACACAGAATATTTATTGAAAAACAAACTTCGGAAAGCATGTGTATGCACGTTATTCAATAGCACATTATTTGGTGGAAAATTATTTATTATGTTTCGTAAATGATAATAAGTAACTGTATCAGGCATTTGTGTCTAATAACAATATCACATACATGATTTATTGATGTGTATAGAGAGCAACTGCTAAAATCCTCTCAAGAAACAGCAAATAACACAGTGTACGTTTATTAACGACAGCTCAGTTACGGAGGTCGTGTGACAGTTACCCATCTCATTGTCTCTAGTTACCCATCTCATTAATTTTCTCTGCGCTCCGTTACCCGTATCATCGGTGAAATTTCAAACGTCTATAAAAGCGGAATATGCAACATTTGGGGAATACATAGGCATTAAAATCATAGTATATACACATATTGAGCTAACCATCGAATGCCATTAAATGCACGAAGCGTAAACAGTCTAAAATCGCGATATTTCAACTTACCTCGTTTCACGTCCGCCATCTTGGGATGTCCGTAACTGCAGTTACGGATATCACCTTATCCCCAGTGTAAATCGCTCAAAGCGGACGTTGTTGGCTAACCTTGCGTTCCAGTGAAATTCCTCAACAGAAGCTACAGCGAATTTGTACTTACGCGTCCAGAGCTCTTTCGGATGGCATTGGCTATTCTCTCAATAGGAATTCTCGAGCACTCGAAATATATCTGGAATGTAACCAAATTGCACTGTGCAGCTTTTCGTGTGAACATATATTTCACAAGATAAGTGTTATCACATCTATACAACGTCCTAAAGAAGTTGAGTTTCAGAGCGTCCATGTACGACTACAGTAAATACGTACCCAACATGCCCAGTACACAGTCTGTTCGAGTTTGTCTCGGGAGCGATTGGACAAGTTTAATGCAGAAGTGGTGCACTATTTCAAGTTTGCGAATGTTTGTTGCGGATACATCGTTCCATAGTTCACAGCCAAACAAGGCGCGCGGTAGAACACTCGTGCGGTAGAGCTTGAGTGCGGTTATTGGATTCAAGCCATCGCGATGTAGTCCCGTGGTGACTAACGAGAGGAAAGTCACACGTGCTGAATGGATCACTGAATCAATATTGCCTGGATGATTGATATATTTTGATTTGATTGTACAATTCCTAAATGTTTATATTCCGTGACTTCAGAAATTGTTGTGGATCCATATGGCCAGTGTCGTGTATGGTTTGCATATTTCTGATTTGATTCCCCGAATGACTGCACTTTTGGCGGCGTTATAGCGAAATATCCACATGGAGGTGTAGTTGCGGCAAATGTCTAGCATGTTCTCGAGACAGTGTTTGTTCAGAGCGAGTAGAGCAATGTGGTCTGCTTGGGTCGGGGCGCTGAATGATATGTCACCAACAATCAGTCCAAGGTGTGAATCGTCCAGTCTTTGTAATAGGTCATTGATGTATATTGCGTAGAAAAAGTGGAGAAGTTATTCCCCCTTGTCTGGTACCTTGTTGAACATTTACTCAGTCAGACAACACACCTTGGCATAATACCTTACTTCGCATGTTCTTATACATGTCCGAAAACATTCTAAGACCTTTGCCGCAAACACCAAAGTCGTACAGCTTGCATAATAATCCATCAATGCAGACGCAGTCGAATGCCTTTTCGGCATCCAAAAAGCATTTGAATAACTCGCTACCCCTTTCCCGACAATAGTCAAATAAATGACAGCATTTTGCAACTTTTATTTTTCTGGAATCCATGCTGTAGCGGGTGAAGTTTGTTTGAAAAGTGTTTACGCTCGAGTCTACTTAATAGCAACCTTTCGTACAGTTTCGAACTGGCTCTAACTGTTCGGATCAGTTAACGATTTACCATGACCAAGTCCATCTTTAAACGAATCGGGAACACGTTCCTGGTGTAGTAACTGCTGGAACAAGTTGTGTATGCATTGCTAAAGGCGATAACCATCGTATTTAAAATGTTCGTAAGTCACACAATCTGAGCTGGCTGCTTTTCCCAGAGGATGTGACTGTATTAAGGTCGATAACTCGTCCATCGATAGTTCGTGTGTAATTTCGTAGTTATCACTATGCACATCAGGGTTATTCATTTGTAGTAATTGTTGAACTTTATTTTCGACAGAGTTTTTAAGTTGTCATCTATGGTAGGCGTGTAAAGATCATTGAAGTAGTTACGCCAGCCACAA
Organism: Conchocele bisecta; assembly: GCA_029237695.1. Classification (NCBI taxonomy): domain Eukaryota; kingdom Metazoa; phylum Mollusca; class Bivalvia; order Lucinida; family Thyasiridae; genus Conchocele; species Conchocele bisecta. The sequence continues at coordinate 7,677,409 of CM055272.1, forward strand.
ACAATTTCTCGTGGATCCGTCATCATTGGTGGAGCCGAAGCGCATTTCATTTCCAGGGGTGCATTGTTTGTTTTTTTCGCTTCGAGTTTACGAATTTCCAAAACTGAGGTTGGTCAAATCCAGACATCTTGTCAATGCGCTCGTATTCCTGTCTTTGAAATTCATACGAAATTTCTTTCTGAAAATGCGCATATATTCTTTGTAGCTGTTATACACTACCGAATCTGTGTTTCTAGGCCGACCAGTGTTTATCCATAAAATGTTCTTTCATAACGTTATGTAATTCATTCAGTTCCGATGACCAGTAAGGCTTTAAATGTGGTTTAAACGCACGTCTTTGTATACAAGATTCAGAGGCTATACTAATAAATGTACATTCAATTATAGTAGTATATGCCTGATTAATGTCCTCGTATTGGAAAACTTTATAGCTTAACAATGTGTCCAGTGTGCATGTATCATCAGCCACCTTCTTCCAGTTAAACACTGTAGTGCTAGGAAGCAGTACTACTATATGAATTGCACGACGGGTTTTGGATCGATAGTGAACATACTAGCGGCAAGTGACGGGACACATTCAGCGGGGCATCATCGACTACGGCGCACTCTGTAAAATCTGACATACAGTTTTCGTGTGACACTATATGGTCAATATAGCTGGGTGTCCCTCCATTGTACGGAATGAACGTGTATTTAGGACCGTGACACTGTGTGAGTTGCGTTACTGCCGTCATATTGCATTGGTGGAAGGCGCTAGACAGATAGACATCGCGACTGCGACACCCGGGTGCATGTGCATTCTCCACAAATCGACCATTCAAGTCACCAAGTACCACGACTCGACCATCGACTGAGTATTATGAGTATAGGTCACGCATTATATCAACGTAATCCTTGTATACTGCTAACGGATACGTTGATGTTGGAAGGTACACTTGAATAAAGTATATATTCACTGATGATAACACTAATTTTAATACCAATATCTTATCATCGTCTATGTCGATTATTCTAGCATTGCGGGTATGCCACAGGAATCCGACACATCCCTTGCCAATTCATCTAGTGTTCAGACAGTTCGAGTATTTGGACGTCACGCAATATGACTGGTAGTTTGAATTGAAACTGCCAAGAATGGTGGCATTTTCAGGTAAGAGCCAATGCTCAGATAGCCCACATACGTCAATATCGCGGTTGCCGAGTTCACTGTCAAGATAATGCCTGTAGCATTCCACGTCATAATGTTAATACTTTACTTTATTAGCATTTAAGCACAATTTGCTTCTCGCCAGAATACATTGTCATTGTCATTGGCGGTGCGAGAAGAGCAAAGAAAATACAAGTCATACAGTTAAATACACGTAACAAGATAACCTGTGAGTCGAGTTCTGCCCAAATGGAAACCATTCTGAAAACAGTAATGGCCCTGATCCATTCATGCTAATGCGTCGGCGGATCTGAGCTATCACTGGTCGCCGATGTAAAGTTTCCACTGGTAAGACCACGGCTAACATGTATATCTATCCATTATCTCTTAAGTACAATTGTCTCCTTTCAGTGACCAAATATATGTATTTTGCAAGTTGTTTTAATCGGGTTTCAATTTTGGTGCTCATCAAAGATATGAATTTAGTGTTGGTTGCCCATCTGCAATAGTACCTTGGTAAACATGCATGTCTTAAGCGAGTGTAGTACGGGCATATTAATAGGAAATGGTATTCATTTTCTACGACGTTCATATTACAGAGCTTGCACAAGCGATTTTGCCTATCCACGTGCCTGTATCGACCTTCCTCGATCTCCAGTTTGTGGGCTAAGCATCGAAATATTGTTAGCTTGATTCTAAATGTATCGTTTTCGACTGCATATATATATATTTCCCAATGGAAAATGTGGGTTTAAATGAGATATATGTTGAAAGCTTTGACGAATTGCGAACATCACTGTACCAGCTCTGTAAATAATGATCGTACAATGTTTGTATGACCATGTTTAACTGATGTTTGGATATTTAATTTCTGTCCCATAAATATGAATATCCAAGATTGTCCAACAGAGTTCTTATATTAAACGTCCACGAAGTGGCATTGTCATCATTGACATCAGCATTGTAAACATGTGATACTAGTGGATGATCAATATTATGCATCAACTGTCTATGCCAATATTTCAAGATTAGTTACGTATTATAGTGAATGAAACTCGACCAAGTTATCCATACACAGCTAAAGTGCAAGTCTGATTACGAACACGTAGGAAATGCTTCAGGAATTTCAGATGCACCTTTTCTATGTCTGGAGCTTGGTGAAACCCCCAAATTTCACAACCATAATGTAGTATGGGAGATATCATGGAATCAAATAAAAACAGTTTTTCTGGAATTGAGAGTTGTATAGTATCGAAAAGGTTGTTCAATGCAAATAATATCTTTGTTGCCTGTTCAGAAAGATGTTTTTGGGCCTGGTAAAACTTACCATTCGATGATAGGGTGATGCCAAGATAGGTGAAAGTTCTTACCATTTCTAGCCGAATGCGATCATAGTAAAACTGCGTATTAGTGTTTCTGTTCCCACCCTGGAATACCATTACCTTTGTTTTTGAGCTGTTTACCGACATACCCCATTTATCACAGTAGTTTTGTAAACTATTTAGCAAGCACTGTCATTACGCAAACATTGTATTAGCGAACGTACCTCACTATATCCCCAGTTACCTGTGTAAACAGGGGTTATGATGAGGTACCAGCGCAATAGGTAATGCGGTCAAATAGGTCATGATGAAGTGATTATTTTCTATCAATAACTTATGTTGTAAGCGATTGTAATGTGTATTTTCAATATTTATATTATTAAAATGTATCATATCGGTACCCCTTTAAGTAATATGTGTATATTTTAAATGTATTGATGTTCTCATGAAGCGCATGAGTATAAATATTAATTAATCCAGCTTATATTGAGGCAAATCACACAGCCTTAAAACATAATGCTGGAGTATAAACCATAGTATCGTATATTATTCATAAGTATATCACTATTAAACATTAATTACAATATGTATGCATATTATTAAAACAGTAGATGCTACCGCTGTTTCGCTATATGTGATATTCATAACAAAATATTTTTTTCATTCGTCCGCGTACGGATTTCTGTCACACAAAGCGCCATTTTCAGTTCATATTTTGACCTGTGCATATGAACCGGACGAAGCTTAAACAACGCTCGCTTCCGTCAAATTCAAATTTCTCTGCAGAATGTTCAGACTAACTACATAAGTTATGCTGCTAAATAAGTGTTAACGGCTGGAACATGGTCATCACTAAAAGGAAGAAACCACAGTTGTATTATTGAAAAATAAGATTTACCTGATACCTCATGGGGGCCGCCATTAATCCAGTGTAAACAATATACCGTGTGATCCCATTCCCTGAGTAGCCCCAGCTTAGTGAAACGGTGTGCTAATCATGATATTACGTTCCTTAATAATAGAAACGGTTTGAATTTCTCGGTAAAAACTACGAAAGTCATAAAAAATAACGATGTATATTTAACATTGGATACGCGTAAACGGTATTACTCTCTCTCTCTCATCGGATCGTCAGTTGTCGTCTTTAGCGATTTAACGTACTGATCTGGTCTTAATTTATTGTCAACTTTCAACGCCATTTACAGAATATACGGCTAATTTTGGAAATAAATAGCGGCAAATTACGATGACGTCTGCTCTGAAATATCTGTCAACTTGCGGACGTAATTTAAGGAAATCGATTATATTTTAAGGCTACATCTGTGACTAATTACGAATTTATGTATGGTCTTTGGCTACACCCGACACATTACACAGATCTAGTTGTAAATACACGTCGCTTTGTGTGGAAAAAAAATCGATGATGCGCAGTTGTGTGTGACGAGGTGTTGATCTGATGACACCACACAGCTGTAAATGTTGACTGACCCTTAGGCAATGTTTTGAAATTGACGTGTCGTTTTGATGTGTGCCGCAACACCTCACTGTCGGAGACAACATGACAATTAACGATATACTCTCGATTATACACAGATCAATTAGACGGCTGGTTATTTAAACAAAAAGTAGTTCAGTACACCTTCGCCGATATTGTTTTTAGAAAATCAGTAATAATTTCCGTAAATGGTGTTGAAAAGTCGATACAAATTCTATCACCATATTTAGTTGTGCCGATATTGTTTTAAAAAATCTGTATTTTTTTTCCGTAAATGGTGTTGAAAACTGACACAAAATATATTGCCGCATTTCTCCGATATTCGTTTAGAAAATCACCAATATTTTCTGTAAATGGTGTTGACACACAATGCAGCGCTCACGCGGAATTCAAATAAAATAAAAAATAATAATTTAATAAATAGACGCCGAATTCTACTGTGTTAGTGGCCAGTGAAGTCTGGTCGTGGTAGCCACATGCGCATTTCCAACAGTGTTGTGATCAGATGGAGGACAATAATTATTTCAAATTCATAAAAAAATGTTTGCTGTCCGAAAATTAATTAATTGTGACAGCCAAAAAAATAGATTTGAGACAGTAAAAAATTATGTGGTATGGACAGGTACGGTAAACTTAAAAAAAACATATTTATAGCTATTTTTATTAAAATCATAAAATTGTGAATATATTAAAATCGCAAAAATAATATATATGGAGAGAAAAAAAAATACCAAGTCGAGGTTTGAACCGCCGACCCTTTCGGGAATCGGTAATTAAATCATAGAAGTCGGCGACCTTAACCTCGCGACTATTGCCCCATTTACGACTATTACATTTATACAGAAGTGCTATCAGTATTACGCAACCATTTGAACGTAATAATTATTAAATTATTTTCAACTCCATCTACAACGATACCGTTACAGAGATACGCTATTGAAACAACATGTATTAGTATCCATAACATATCGAAGTAATGTATCATTATATATCACAGGAGATAGATTAAAACTATATATACTAATAAACAGAACAATCCGCTTGGCTGGTATGAAAATAGTTCGCGTGATATTGATTATCTCCCTTGCCGAAAGTAGTTCACAGATTTATTAATTCCAAATAAGACGTGTTTGCGTAATGGTAATCCATCTGCAGTTTCAGAAAACAGAACAGTGTCATCAGCAAAAAGGAGAATAAATAGTTGCAGTTCATTTATGGTCAATGGGTCTAAGTCACAGTTACTACGAAATGCTGACGAAATGCTGTTTCATTGGTCGAGAAACTAGGTAAAACAATAAAGCGGTTTAGAAAATGTGTCCGAATGTACCATACCCTGTCAAACGTACCGGTATCGGCCCAAATTGAAATAAAGAATAACTTGGTCAACATATAGTGAGATAGCATAGGCATTATCTTGGACAACATATATGGCATCATGGATTAAGGACCCGTTAAAAACCTGATCATCGTATGATTTAAAGACAATTGCTTCGTAAATGTGATGGAATATATATACACATGTATATAGCAAATATCTGAACACTGCCTCGTTACTGTATCCTATACAACACATGGAGTGGCCAACTCGACCATCTTTGTGCATTCTAGCCATCAGCCAGTTTCACATCATACATAGAAAGACAGGAGAACTGACTCCTATCCATTATATTACATCAAACTGTAATGGTTATACATGTAGTTCACATATTGAATTTTTAATAAATGTGTTACTTATTGTTTACCCAGCCAAGTTGCGAAGCTCTGCCCCTAAACGTGATTTCGAATCGCATATGTCATTGACGGTGTGACGCGAAGTGAGCGCGTGTGTGGGCGGTCATATGCTTTGCGTCTCGTGAACTGATGAAAAAACGACGTAAAATCAGTTCTAAATATAGCGCTCAATATTTAATGATTAATTTAATAGATATTGGCGAAAGCGTCGCAATATGCGATTAATCGAGACGAAATGGTCGAAAAACTAGGGTAAACAATACGGATACGTTATTGTTCGCATATTGCATTTTTAAGAAATTAAATTCGAAGGACTGAAGCATTGAATTTCTTAGAAATGCTATATGCGAAAAATAACCAACTTATTGTTGGCCCCGCCCACCACCTGTGTATGTACACGGATTTGACTGTAACTGTAAATTCGCTCTCTATCACCGTTTCGAATATCTATACTAACACTGATCTGGTTTTATAATGTCCATGCACATGCACGAGAATAGATGGGACTCCATTACTAACATTTTATTGGCAGTCGGAGTTCGCTGAGAGCGTGGCAATTCGTGTCTAATGAAATTCCGGCGATCATAATGCCAGTCTACGGAGCAGAGCCTTTTTATTTGTTCTGCTTTTATTTATTTGAAGTTTTAACAAGAGGGCCATGATGGCCCTATATCGCTCACCTGTGCAATGTCACAAACATCAAGCAAATACTGGTATGTAAAGTTGTCACTACATGTACATCAAAATAAGCCCATGACAGGCACACAATGTCAATGCGTCAAACATGAGAAGTCACCAGGGTAGGAGTTGTCTGGCGATCTGTACAGATATATCTTACACAACTTTGAGAGGTTTGGAGACCACAACAGGATGCTTCAAGCCTACTTTTTATTGCAATCCTTAGATTTTATGTATTATATAACCATATTCCGTAAAAAAGTTGACCCCTATTTGACCCCCCGGACCATGCCCGGGTCACCATCTTAACAGCTTTGAAAAAGCATTGTACATCGATCATTCCTGTCAAGTGTTGTCGAAATCGGTCTGGTGGTTCGTGAGAAGATTTTTTAAGAATTTATTTTATTTTTAGACGGCGGCCATCTTGGATTAATGACGACCGCCATTTTAACAAAACTGAAAATTCTTTACCAATGAACCATAACTTCGAACTTTGGCCACCAATGGCCAAGCGGTTTGTATGAAGAAGACATTTTAAATCTCTAATAAAAGAACGACCTTTCGGCGGCCATCTTGGATGATTTAATCATCTGATTCGATGAAAACAGCACCACAGCGATCGCCTCATCAATACCTTTGATTTGATATATTATAAGACCATATTCCGTCAACAATGAAATTTGACCCCTATTTGACCCCATTTTTGAACCCGGGGTGACCATTTTAACAAATTTGAAAAAGAATTGTACATCGATCATTTCTGCCAAGTTTCGTAAAAATCGGTCTGGTGGTTCGTGAGAAGATTTTTTTTTAATTTTGTGCTATTTTTAGACGGCCGCCATCTTGGATTAACCATGACCGCCATTTTAACAAAACTGAAAAGGCTTTAACAATGGACCATAACTCTGATTTCGACAAAAAATGCTCCTAGGTGATCGTATCGTCCATACCTTCGAATTGATATATGACATGACCATATTCGGTTAAATGTGACATTTGACCCCTACTTGACCCCTCCTGCCCGCCATTTTTGATCCGGGGTCCACCATTTGAAGGAATCTGAACCAGCGTTAACGATCGTTCATTCATACTAAGTTTCGTAAAAATCGGCCTGGCAGTTCGCGAGAAGAAGATTTTTTAAGAATTTGACCTACTTTTCAAAAGCAGCCATCTTTCATTTTGCGGTGACCACCATTTAAACAAAACTGCAAAGGCTTGACCCAATAACCATTACCGTGAAGTTTGGCCAATATAGGCCAAGCGGTTCACGAGAACAAGACGTTTGAAATATTTATTAGAAGAACGACCTTTTGACCTTTCGGTGGCCATCTTGGATGATATGACCATCCAATTTCGACAAAAAATGTACCAGAGCAATCGCCTCTTTGATACCTTCGATTTGATATAGACATGACCATATTCTGTCAAAATTAAAATTTGACCCCACGGGCCACGCCCATTTTTGACCCCGGGATCACCATTTTAACAACTTTGAAAGAGCATTGTACATCGATCATTCCTACCAAGTTTCGTCGAAATCTGGCTAGCGGTTCATGAGAACAAGATTTTTTAAGAATGTATGCTATATTTAGGCGGCGGCCATCTTGGATTAGCGATGACCTCCATTTTAACAAATCTGAAAAGGCTTCAACCATGGACCATAACGTTTACGTTCATGTGAAGAAGAATTTTGAAACCTCTAATAAAATAACGACCTTTTGACATTTCGGCGGCCATCTTGGATGACATAACCATCCGATTTCGACAAAAAATTCACCAGAGTGATCACCTCGTTGATACCTTCGATTTGATATATGACATAACGATATTCGGTCCAAAATAAAATATGACCCCAATTTGACCCCAAGGGCCACGCCCATTTTTGACCCCGGGTCACTATTTTAACAATTTTGAAAGAGCATTGTACATCGATCATTCCTGCCAAGTTTTCTCGAAATCCGGTTGGCGGTTCTTGAGAAGAAGATTTTTGAATAATTTGTGCCATTTTTATACGGCGGCCATCTTGGATTACGTAATGACGTTATTTTAATACTTTTGTAATCCCCCTCCCTATGGACCATGACCATGAAGTTTGGTGACTATATGCCCAATGGATACCGAGGAGAAGACGTTTGGAAATGTTCACGGACGACGGACGGACGGACGGACGGACACATTGCGGTAACAATAGCTCACATGAGCTTCGCTCTGGTGAGCTAAAAATTGTGTGCATTGTACATGTGTTAAATAAATTTCTTACACATTCACATGCATTTGTGTATGCCAGAATCTCACAACCCAACACATGCACCATTATGTTTGTTTTCAATCACATGCACATGTAGTTGGTAATTATCCTATGCATTGCTGCAGCAAATTTCGACTCGAAAATGCCATCGAACAATGGTGGACAGAGCCTGTTTTCTTAAAACAGGGTTCTACTTATTGCGAAAATTAATGATTAAATTGGAGAGCAGACGCAATATGGGATTAAATCGAGAGGCATATTGTGATTTCATTAGACTAGAATCTAATGCAAACAATAAGTCCGCTTTCTGGACAGTTTTGTGCCTGCTTTTTAACAACACAAATCACCGTTGCATATAGCATCATACACAGAAAATGGCAAAGCGTGTCACTATTACCTGGCTAACCACACAATACATACCATATACATCCACTACTGTAGTCTGTTATTAGACACTATTACAAAATTGTAGTGGAGCTTCATATGGGGAGAGGATATATGGCCCATGTGTATTTACATATAACACAGTACAGTGTCTAGGAAAACTGTATACGTCAGCCATAGCATATGCTCATTTTGAGAATGTTGACACCAATATCTGACTTGGTATAATTGATAGGAGTCCGTTATCCTGGCTTTTCTATGTATGATTAACTACATTATATCATATGTTCTACTTCTCATTGCCAGTTCTTTGTCAAATGCCAGAAGAGGTGAAACTGGCTGATGGCTGGCAAACACAAAGATAGCCGACTTGGCCACTCCATGTGCGGTATAAAATACAGTAACGATGCAGTGTTCAGATATATATACATGTATATATACATATATTGCATCACATTTAGGAAGCAATTATGTTTGAATCATATGATGATCAGGGGTCACATATGTCCTTAACGGTAACTATTCATTCAGTACCTGCACAGATAAAACAATCATTACATAACACAATACATGATATGCGAGCATTAATTACGTACATGCATACATTACGGATATTACCATGCATCATGTGCATTGGTTGCTTGTTTGAGTCGTTGATGGTCAAACGGAAATATTGAAATGGCTAACAGCAATGAACTTACCATGACTTCCCCGCTGTATCAGAGTAGGGTTGCATGGGATCGGCAGACGGCGGGCATACACACAGTATTACACTACACGGAGGAGGCTGGAATTTGACTGCCGAATGATTAATCCCGTAGAAATACATGCGTTAGATGTGTACGTGCTGCATGTGAAATCGTATGTTGCTCCCATGGACGATCGGAATTAGAATAAACTAAAGTCTGGGAGTATATTTGGATTTCAGAATAAATATAATTCTATGTGTGTTTTGTTTGGTTGATTGATCGATGTGTTCACAACATAAAGAGGGTCCGTGATGTTAAAAGTCTCTCAGTGTCTCGTGCTCGAAATAAATTGATTACTTGAAGATCAGCCAAACAAACCAAAGGTATTGAAAGTTGATGCTTTCGTGAACACGCACGTTGTTTGTTTTATAATAACTCTGCTAGCAGAGAACCAGAAGCTCCTGAATGCATTCCTTAATCCATTGTGTCATGCGTTTGTCTCTCCGATGCATCATTGGCGTTATGATTGGTGGAGATGTCGACGTCAAACAAATAACGGGAGGCGCAGTTGGCTTTATACATTTTTATTTTTGAAAAGGCCTTAATGGCAAATATAATGCAACTATGAATGAGGTTAAATATGTACTTGAGACTGACTTCACGTTTCAGAGATATACATTACATTACTCAAAAATCATATCGCAATATACAACGTGTCCAAAAAAAGGGGACCTAATTAAAATAGTGTAATTTGTTTACCAATTTTACTGTGTATGTACCATTGAACAACGTTTCGAATAGTCAAAAAATAATACGGATATATCACAATTGTTCAAAGTTATCCAGAGTTACCTCCATCGTTGAATTTTACACATTTTCGCGATTTTGCGATTTTATCCACATAGGTTAAAGGGTGTGCTATGTGTAAGATGGTCACATAGACACCACACACCTTCTGGATTGGTACATACTCACTGGTTTTGTATATTAGCATAGTTTATCATCTACAATCCCGAATATATTTAAATATGAATACCAGGCCTTCTTCTACTTTAATGGCGTTTGGAAAAGTCAGGTTCCACAATGGTGATTGATCTTGGTGCTATTATTATTCCGATAAATTTGAATTTCTTATTGTTAAATGCATTCAGACCATGCAGGTCTTACGACAATGCCTTGTCCACTGATGACATTTATTTGGGTTTGCGGTTGAAACATATCTCTTCTACTTTGTTTAATTCATGACTGTCAGAATATGGATTGATATCTGATTCTGATCCTACATTACGTTTCAGATTTAATGTACAAGTGTCTACTATTTGTGTCCATTTTATAACACATTGCAATGATTTATAACAATATTCATGTTTTCAGACGCTATGTAGTCATCCTTTCTTTAAATATTGGCATGTAAACACTATATCGCTGAATTATTGATGTTGGACACATTCGTCGATTTTACTACTTTTAGCAGAATGCAAAAAATGACGTCATCAATAAACAGTGACGTCACTTGCTGTGCTGAGCATATCTGCTAAAGTAAATATAGACTAGAAAATACAGTCCACAGCTTGAATTCTCTGAAAAGGGAACTGTTCAATGTCTTGAAATGAAACAGTTATAGCTATTTGAACTAGGTCCCCGTTTTTTGGGGGGGACATCCTGTATACATAAATTTCAGATCCACTTGATATTGATCGTGAGCATGATGAGTGTATATCTAGACAATAGAACGAAGATATGGACGATGATAAACAATCGTATACAGCGTTAAGACAGTTAGACATGGCGTCGACGATAATATACATTTTAGGCTATGGGCTACCAGGACCCCCCGTGCACCCCCCCCACAACATTTGTACGCCATGTTTTTTTTGTTCCTTGGGGTATACTAAATACTTTAAAAAATGTTAACATAAAAAATCTTGGGTCCCACATCTATTTTTAACCAAATATGCAAATTAGGTGCCGCCATTTTTTGGAAAATTAATTTTGCACATATCTTTCTTATTAAAAGTGCTAGAAGAACACTTAAGGTGTCTACATATATGTTTTAATGGTCAAGGAGTTCATTAAACTTACCGATTTGATTGGATAATTTCCTAAGTCATGAATATGCAAATTAGGCGTAAAAAGATAAAAAAATACATTTTCATTTATAAACTTCGTACTAAATATTTCTAAAAGCTTATATTAATCATTTTTTTTAGAACTGAAGCAGTCTAAGTTATTACACTACATGTCTGCTTTATAATAGAAACATTATATCATGTATTGTGACCTCATATTGCTATGCAAATGAGATTACGGCCATTGCATAAATTTCTCATTTCCCACCATTTTTGAAAAAAAATTATGTTTCCACATATCTTTCTTATTAATCAAGCTAGAAGAACATTTAAGGTGCGTAGATATATGTTTTCATGGTCAAGGAGTTCATTAAACATAATACCAATTTGATTGGATGCCTTCCAAAGTTCTGAATATGCAAATTAGGCATACAATTTACATTGTATCTTAAAAAATAAAACATATTTCTGTATCATGTTTATTTACAAACAAATCTTTGTTTACTCTATATAGTTGGCTCTATTGCCATAAGTTTTTGTTCATTAAGTCACACTGCCTAATCACTGTCGTCTGCAACCTCGTCAGAATATACAGGCCCCATCTCACCAGATTCTTCTTCATCTGATGTGTCACAATCCTGTATATTCTCCATGATGTCTATGAGTCGTTGGGGTAGAATTGGATCGTTCGTCCACAATGGCTCGATATGTCCATCAGTTTGTATCCAGCCATGGCCATTAGTAGGGTTTGGAATCTCAGGAGTTGCAATGTGTGCCCTCTTCCATATTGCAACTTGATAATTGACCCTCCGTACATGCTGTACCAAGCTGCCTTTACATGGGGGTAGTGACGCAATATCTACATTGCTTGATATGGTTAGCTTTTCAGATGAACCACATTTTGCTTTCAACATGAACACTCTGAGTTCATCAACCTTTGTACATCTGGAATTGCCATACACGGCACAGGTGAAAGCTTCTAATTCATCAATAGTCTCTTCAGCCATCTCCCAATCATCTCCGACATGAGACAGAACTGGGACGTACTTTGGCATTTTCTGCATTGTTTTTATGGCCTTAACCTTCCCCAGCCCCTTGAATGCACTAGTACTGTTACATCCTGTATACGCATGCAGTGTCAATAACGCGGTGCAGTATTCATGTGTGTACCCACGAGCTATTTCGCTCATGTTGATTAATCTTTTTTTGTTTCCAGTTCCTGTGTCGAACAGAAGAGTGACATTCTCTAGATGCAGAGCATAATGCAATAGTATGAAAAAAATATCACTATCTGGACTCTTTACCCTTATGTAGTCATATCCATGTTCATTGCCATACATGGCATACAGTATTATCCTCGTATCTGTCTCTTCTTGTGTAGATTTCAGACTTTCTATCTCTGTTGAGTTAACATGTCCAGCTTCACACTTCAGTTGATATGCTGTTCCATCGCATATTAATGTGACATTGCGGTTGTTAATTATGGAAGCAAATACATCTGTGTTCCAAACCTTTAACATGACCTGAACTAACTGCTGTTTGTTTTCATCATTTGCAAGAAATATTTTCCAGTTTTCTGGTTTATTCGTGCTTTCACCTTTAATTATGAGCTTTTCTCCGCTTCCCCCTTCTTAATCTTTCCATTGATTTGACAGAGTCTGCTTTATACATGTCAGTACTGAATATTACATCGGATTTTCTCGACATCATATCAAACACCTTTTCACTGATTTGTTTGAAATTTCCTGGAACAGTCTTTAAATAATGGAAGCACGCATTACCGTCTTCAATATCCAGTGTTCTTTGGCTAGATGGAACTGGCATATCGTCAACTTCTTTTGTCAGGTAGTGTAAACCTTTAGACTTATTTGTCTTAGCGAGGAATCCATCTGCTGTCCCAATAGCATACGGAACAGGAGTTAACTGGTATGTCATTAGGTGTTTTAGATCGATCTGAATGCCTTCTTCTTGTGATTTCTTGCAAATGATGAAACCAAACAGCAGTTAGTTCAGGTCATGTTAAAGGTTTGGAACACAGATGTATTTGCTTCCAAAATTAACAACCGCAAAGTCACATTAATATGCGATGGAACGGCATATCAACTGAAGTGTGAAGCTGGACATGTTAACTCAACAGAGATAGAAAGTCTGAAATCTACACAGGAAGAGACAGATACGAGGATAATACTGTATGCGATGTATGGCAATGAACATGGATATGACTACATAAGGGTAAAGAGTCCAGATAGTGATATTTGTGCATACTATTGCATTATACTCTGCATCTAGAGAATGTCACTCTTCTGTTCGACACAGGAACTGGAAACAAAAAAAGATTAATCAACATGAGCGAAATAGCTCGTGGGTACACACAGGAATACTGCACCGCGTTATTGACACTGCATGCGTATACAGGATGTGACAGTACTAGTGCATTCAAGGGGCTGGGGAAGGTTAAGGCCATAAAAACAATGCAGAAAATGCCAAAGTACGTCCCAGTTCTGTCTCATGTCGGAGATGATTGGGAGATGGCTGAAGAGACTATTAATGAATTAGAAGCTTTCACCTGTGCCGTGTATGGCAATTCCAGATGTACAAAGGTTGATGAACTCAGAGTGTTCATGTTGAAAGCAAAATGTGGTTCATCTGAAAAGCTAACCATATCAAACAATGTAGATATTGCGTCACTACCCCCATGTAAAGGCAGCTTGGTACAGCATGTACGGAGGGTCAATTATCAAGTTGCAATATGGAAGAGGGCACACATTGCAACTCCTGAGATTCCAAACCCTACTAATGGCCATGGCTGGATACAAACTGATGGACATATCGAGCCATTGTGGACGAACGATCCAATTCTACCCCAACGACTCATAGACATCATGGAGAATATACAGGATTGTGACACATCAGATGAAGAAGAATCTGGTGAGATGGGGCCTGTATATTCTGACGAGGTTGCAGACGACAGTGATTAGGCAGTGTGACTTAATGAACAAAAACTTATGGCAATAGAGCCAACTATATAGAGTAAACAAAGATTTGTTTGTAAATAAACATGATACAGAAATATGTTTTATTTTTTAAGATACAATGAAAATTGTATGCCTAATTTGCATATTCAGGACTTTGGAAGGTATCCAATCAAATTGGTATTATGTTTAATGAACACCTTGACCATGAAAACATATATCTAGGCACCTTAAATGTTCTTCTAGCTTGATTAATAAGAAAGATATGTGGAAACATATTTTTTTTTAAAAAATGGCGGGAAATGAGAAATTTATGCAATGGCCGTAATCTCATTTGCATAGCAATATGAGGTCACAATACATGATATAATGTTTCTATTATAAAGCAGACATGTAGTGTAATAACTTAGACTGCTTCAGTTCTAAAAAAAATGATTAATATAAGCTTTTAGAAATATTTGTACGTAAGTTTCAAATGAATGTATAAATGAAAATGTATTTTTTTTATCTTTTTACGCCTAATTTGCATATTCATGACTTAGGAAATTATCCAATCAAATCGGTATTGTGTTTAATGAACTTCTTGACCATTAAAACATATATGTAGACACCTTAAGTGTTCTTCTAGCACTTTTAATAAGAAAGATATGTGCAAAATTAATTTTCCAAAAAATGGCGGCACCTAATTTGCATATTTGGCTAAAAATAGATGTGGGATCCAAGATTTTTGATGTTAACATTTTTTAAAGTATTTCGAATACCCCAAGGAACAAAAAAAACATGGCGTACAAATGTTGTGGGGGGGGGGGTGCACGGGGGGTCCTGGTAGCCCATAGCCTATTTGAATGCAACTTTTGAAGAAGAATATGTACCCGATAAGGCATTGTGATCACTGTGTTGGGACCTCCACAGGCGAGCTCGACCAACAATAGCTGCGTTTTGCTATACGTATAACCAGTCACTTGTATTCATAGGTTTCAATAAATCAAATAGTTGATGCCAGGAAATTATTTTTTATAAAAATGGTAAGCTTAAAAGTTATGCTTTTACGTGTTTTTATTATAAATATTTCCATAATCATGAAAACAGCCATTTAAAAACAGGTATACATTATATAGTAGTATGCGTATGTATATTATAGTATTACTAACATGGTAAACATTGGACAATGTGATAAACGAAATTTATCCGTCAGATATTCGATGGTGTATTTTACTGCATACATTCAAAGTCAATTATTCAACAACATTATGGTATCGATGCTGTCTAAATGTACATGGCTCAGATGGCACATATGATTTTACATGATTTCCAACAGTTTCATGCATATGACTTATGCTTTATTAAATACAGCTGTTTTGCATGGTAGTGTATATTTATTACATAACGTTTTGCAGTGTACTGTTTCTACATGCAACGCTATGGAGTCTATGTCTCAGAACCTGCATACGGTGTATACGGTATTGTCTATTTCCAGACTTAAATTAAACGATACCAGGCTCAAATAATAATACTCTAACTGTGTCAGCAATATATGTGTAATACATATTATATCAATATATGGATAATACCAATTGCTGCAATACCAGTAATATTCGTAATATTTTACTCTAGTTGTATGAATTGTTGTACATCAATAAAACAACTGATGTGCACAAGTATATGGTAGCATACATGTTTCCCAAGGGCATAGGCTATCCAGTAATGCAACTGAATACAAATTTTCATTAAGTATAATTATACAACCTCTGCAAGTTGATATGCCATTTCGTGTCACTCGCCATTATCGATGATTAGTGATTTAGTAGTCACCTTAATCTAATCCGACACCCACTCACTACGCCGTATCTATCTTTCCATATCTAATCTATGTTTGCATACATACAATATTGTCAACTGGTATGAAATTGCGTCAAACGCAGAGTGTGAAGTATATTCATCATATAAAAGTTATTGACGCTAATTCCTCAAGTTACATTGGTGTTTGTATCAATGCCCTTTGTCGGATGCCCGGCTTTATTGTGTTTTCTACTCGTCGCCACTTTCTTTGCTAAACATATTTTCAACCTTTGAAATGCCCACTCTTAGTCTTAGGTCTTTTGTATATCGAGGTTTCTGGCTTTCCAGTTGGGGGTCTAGGTATATGTAACACTGATTCAGTTGATCCAGTTTCGGTGCACACATCCGCTCGTGCAGTTTCCTCACTCATGTGTATTTCCGTAGATGATATCATCTCGCTATCTTGTTGATTCCATGTCTCCGTTCTATGTAAGCCTATGTCCGAGTTGGGTGACACTTTGG
Organism: Conchocele bisecta; assembly: GCA_029237695.1. Taxonomy (NCBI): domain Eukaryota; kingdom Metazoa; phylum Mollusca; class Bivalvia; order Lucinida; family Thyasiridae; genus Conchocele; species Conchocele bisecta. Next base: position 7,694,445 of record CM055272.1, read on the forward strand.
TATCCAAGTCTATACACAGAGACCGTGTATTTCTGTCTAGTTTTGGTGTTTGTTGTGCAGGGAAAGATAGACACGTCAAAAGTCCATTTTCATCGCGTATACTCGGACGACAGTTCGCACACGGCATGGCACTATTTTCAAACATTGTTTTCTTCCTCCTCACACAGGTTGATCGTTTACTTACTGATTCTGTATTATCGCAGGGAGAAGTCTGTGTTCTGTATTTTCGTTATGGATATGTATAGTGTCCACGATATCCGACAACGATGAGCACTCAATTGATCATGACGTCTGTGGTGAAAATGTTAGTCGGTGTACTCTCTTTACATTATTAACACTATTTTTGGATGATTATATCCTCTAATATGGCAGCTGGTAACATGCGTTAAAGTTTTCAGGCTCCAGTATGACATCTCGCTTCTGTTTACTTCCGAGCGATTTATCGAACTTGTTTTTAAGTTTCTCAAGTCGTTTCTTCAACTTGTCATTACTTTGCTGCATCTTATAAGCGTCCCTTACAATTTCAAATATTCTGATCCTTATATTGTTCTTTCCCAGTAGCATCATGTCTGTCTTGTTGTTAATCTCAGTCTGGCAAAAATAACAACACATATGTGTGAATGCAAATAAATCAACATTAAAGGTACATATGTACATGCCCACTAAGTAGACACATCATCTGAGACATCTTCTGGCAAAATAAACATTCATTCACCGTTACCCCACGTATTGATTGGCATTATTATACATTTTATATCAGGCGTAACTTTTCACACTGATACCAGGGGATAACCGTGTTGCCTTAAACTGTTAACGGACATTACTATTTATTCTCTGTATTTGTATTGTTTGATGTGCAATGATCATACTTTATAATCTGTCGAAAATATTATTTATTCAAATGACGCATTTAATTAGTATAACAAATTAAACATATCATGCCTCTTTGCATATGAAACTAGCCTGATACCACCGCGAGTCACTATCAGTACAATAAATATTACTAAATGATTTTTAGAACTGGTTGAATAGTGACACAATTATACACTTATTCAATTCTCATAAATAACGGTTTGTACCTACTGAGTGGGCATGTACCTTTAAGCACGCTGTTAATACACGTACGTATATAGACATAATACAATTGCTGACTTATATGTATCATAATTTATTATACTGTTTCTATGAATAAATTAAATAGTATTACATCATACTTGCGTATACATCTATACAAGTATTTGTTAAGAAATATGTACATACTTTCTGACATGTTTAAACCTCTGCGATCACACCGCGGTACAGTTACTATGATGGAATTTGCTAGATTCTCCTTATACCGGTCATATATTCATGACTATTATTTTTAAAAATTAAAATATCGTTATAGCCGTTTGAATGCAACAAGTAATATAAATAAAAGGCGACTAAAGAGCCGACTCGGAGGTAACCTAATATGTAATTATTTATAACCAAGCACATGTAATCGCATAGCAGTAATCACACAGTGTTTAACAGACAACATGGTTTACTCTAGGGCAAGCTGTACACGCCCCATCTCTTTGAAATAAACGGACAAAATGGATAGCATACACAATTAATGCAGATAATGCATCCTAGAACACAAACACGAATAAAGCACCAACCAATAATGGTCCCAAGAAAAGAAAAAAAATAACCTTGACAAATGGTACAAGTACTTAGTATTTGTGCTTACATGAGCACAAACCAGTTTACAAACACTAACACACGAGCGATGCAAATACGTTAAACCCATTCATGGAAAAATAAGTATACCAGTAAGAATGAAGCAAACACATAACAAGCGAATGTAAACACAAATAGTATGCTATCAGAGTAGGGGCGCTATCGAAATGTGGACGGGGATAGACGATCCAGTAAACATGGACATTTTGAGTCACCTAGCCAATGAAACAATACATCACATACTTTCCATGTAGGCTGATGCTACATACATCCTAATAATAATATGCAATCGCGTAATTAATGTAAGTGACTTCGTAACCACAAATGTGCTCCACAACTACTGCAGTCAGAGGTAAACGAGATAACTATTATGGTGATACTTGAGAAAAAGACTGACAGAACAGTATCAGATTTCCCACAATATGTAGTATGTTGTTCATTGTTTTGTAATTGTTTTTTACTTACTATGATGGCCACAATGTCTGCATCGTACTCCTGATTCTGTATATTCATGTCTTCGGCCTCGTTGTCAACATCGTTACGTTTCTCATACATGCTATTCGCCTCCGTTTGAAAACGCTGGTACTTATTTTCTGCTTTGTCATGTCTTGTTGTTATGATGTCTAGTTCAGCTGCAGCCTTTTCGTTGGCATGCTTCGCTTCCGTAAGTCTTCTGTAAATGTCGGCATAATAAATGCAATAGCAAATTTGAAGTAAGTGGAATGTAATACACGTGGCTGTGACTGTAGTAATAGGGCTCATAGCACTTACGACGAGTGTCGACGCATATCTCTGTTTGCCATCAATTAAATTAAAGGTCACATTACAAACTATCACTTATTGTCTTCAAAATGCTCTAAAAACAACAAAGGCGATCATAATAACCGATTTCCGGTTCGTTTGTATTTTTCGTGATATTGAGATTTCTCATATCGCACCTTATCTGACACCTATACAGAGCCTTGCAATGAATTGGTCATCGCTTATCTCTTCTGTTACTGCGACTTACTGGAGCGAGGTGGCGCTGTAAAAATAACCACTATGACGCAGCAGTAGTACAGCTTACCTGATTGGTGGATGAAGGTTTCTTATATAATATCGTTTGGATTTACGGACATCATTTATTTGTTGCATAATTTCTTCGTTTGTGTCGTTTAATATATACGTTAATCATTATTTTTTCCTTCGCCTAGTTATACTTGGATTATTTATACGTTGGTTGCAATCGTCGGTGATGACTATCTGTGCGGAAGTCGGTTGTAATTCACGGTCAAACTGACAGCCGAGCCAGAATCAGAAAAAAATGTGAAATTAAATGTTATATTTCTATTTTTCTTACAAAATGCTGACATAATCTCCGACATTTCGTAAATTGATTCTGCAATGCTTTGCAGAATGTTACTTCAGCATACTTGTGTTCTGACAATTTCGAGTTGAAATTAATTCTTTATTTTTAGCAAAAATAATCAGTGACACGCGTGTGTAGCTGTATTTAAACGGATGCCGCCGGAGGTCATTAATAGTTCGGCATAGCAAACAACTTATCCGATGAGTTGACCGCAGGCAAATAGGGAAGTGCATCTTGGGACAGGTGTATTCTGAATTCAATGAAGCCACACATATTCTATGCTGATTGGTTGAATCCATTTTGTTTATCTATCCTAGTCAGTGACAGACGTGTGAAGCTACGTTCAAACGGTTGCCCGCCGGATGTCAACAATAATGCGGCAGGTGTATATTGAATCCACGAGGCCACACCTATGCCAAGCTGATTGGTTGCACATCAGGATGCTCTCTAAAATTCTGAAAATCCAATATTGATGTGTTTCTTTTTACACATGGATGAATGTTATATTGCAGGACTAAATTTGTGTAACTTGAATGTCCACTCGTTTTTTCCCCGTAAATACTGTTTTCGAATACTAAAATATAACTAAATCACATATATTGTTCTTTGACAGATAAAATGAATTAAAAGTATATATTCAATTTTCACACGGACAGTAAATTCATTACTATTTCTAATCTATTTGCCTACTGACTTGTTTAAAATAAATAGAAAATGTTTGGACTTGATGTTAAAAACTAAAGATGTTTTCCAGTAGAAAATTGTTGTTTTGCCAAATGGGGGTTACGTCGATTAAACATAGCTTGGTCCTATATGTGGATGTGACTGGAAAAATGGGGTTTGTGTGATTTGTGCGGATGCACAGGCTGAACTGAATATACACTGGTCGCAAACGCCCTATAAGCCCCGTGTTGTGTTTGGCTTATTGCACCTTCTCAGTCGCAGTGCCTGGTGGCATGGACCATTGGCGGGGAAATTAATCACTCTGATAAGTGCAGGGGATTTTCACACAATCTTCACGTCCGTGGCAATTATAGTGACTAATTTTCCCACTGCTGTCACCCCAGCATTTGGATTTCCTTAATTGACCCCATGTACAGCATTGTTTCATTGTAATTGGATAATGGCTTAAAAGCATGACATTATGACAGTTTGACAAGCATAGCACCATATAAATATATGTACCTGACAGCTCTGATAAGTGTCTACTCTGTTGCCCATCTGATTTGGCATTATATAATAAGTACTCTCGGGGGAAACATAGATTGTAAACTGACGATGTAAATATAAATACATGTATATACAGACTGGCATCCTACAGCTGTTGACAATTGCACAGTATGTACATTTTGTCACCCGCTGTCGCATTTCAGTATGTAGTTTGTAACTAGGTCATTCTTATATTTTTACAGTACAGTCCCATATATTTATATCAGCGCTCTAATAAACTTGAGTTCAAAGTAGTCTGTTGAACTATTACGTGTAATAATCGTATTATGCATACATTTCGGAAGTACTACTGATACGTCATATACCCACGTGACCGCAAAGGGAAATAACTGTGGTAAGCAAAATAAGGGGAAGTTAGTCATGCAGTGATGGCTGGAGAAACTGGCTGTCCGGAATATGAAATTCATAAAAGAACGGCACAAACTGGTCGGATTACTGTGAACTTCGTTTTATTTGATATATAAATGATGAATACATAAGCGTATCGCGAACACAGAATCTTGTTATAACTCCTTTAAATCATGCATCTAACTAACGGCATGCATGCATGTGCTCAACAAGGGTGCATGTAACAAATGGTATCTGTGAGTATCGTATCAAGTTGTGGTATCAAGTTCTGTGCTCACAGAACAGAGCTACATTGGCCACAGATGCCACAATCTCAATTTCTCCGGTCACAGTCGCACACTAGTACATCCGACACAATACATGTGCACTTTAAATATAAAACAGCCAGTGAATGTGAGCGTCCATGGTAATCGCCGAACCACACTATCAGATACAAAAGTAAACACTCGTTCAGTTTACTACAGGTGTTACTTTGTGTCCAGCACGGTATCGGTAATGTCGGTAACACAAATAAAGCAAACATCAATTACCCAGGGCGCCAACGTGTTAAATGGGGATGATTTGTGATCGACGTGCTATTTTTGGTTTGAAAGTGTGGTTACCTTCTATGACACATAAATAACAAATTCAGCAGGTATAACCCTCTCAATGTTTTGCTCAATGGCATGGAACTCAAATACAAAATGGCCACCATATTTTTTATTTCGTCCCAAAACGAATATTTGGATAGTATTTGTCATCAAATTGTGTGTTTATCATTCATTTATTACACATATAGGATGACTGAATGTTTCTATGTACGAAACATACTATTATCGAGGGTACTACGGTTTCCTCCTATGTCAAACACACATAATGATACTACTTTGTCGTTATTACCATTTCAGCATAGTTTAAATCAGTTCAAGTGACTGAACGAAAACAGTGAAGACGCTGTCCAGTTTGTGCTGATGTGTATACTGATCTGTATATATATTGGCCGAAACAACAAGAGCTCTTTCTTATAATAGTCCATCGGCTGTTATTAAAAAAGCTCATCAAAATTTAAAGTTGGGATGGGCACCTTGGTGGACAATGTTTAATTGAAGATCACTGTAGTTAACATTATCCTCAAAGTAATAAGAAATATTTCGAACGTCATAAAAGTGTCCATAATTAGTTTATTCAAAATGGCCGCCACTTGTAGTGTTATTCAATATTTATTTATTTTCCAACAACATATTTAATTGCATTAGACTGACACTGTTGTGTGAAGTTTTGACGAAATACTGTCTGTAGAAACTATCTAACTTTTTGTTTATTATCGTGTTTTCAGAATGGCGGCAAAATAACACCTGTGTTTTATACTTCGGTAGCTACATCACATAAAGTAAATCAGCGTTTCTTTTGTTTTCCTGCTTAAGTGTCACCATTTATGCACAAATATATACCATAGATGCACCACGAAATGTTTTCAGATTCATAAAGTGTATAAAGTAAGTTTGCAAAAATAAATTCAAAATGGCCGCCAAGTATAATGCTGCTCCATACTTTCAGTCTAAAATAATGTATTGAGTATCTTAAACATCCAGTATTGCCTGTTCCTTTATCAAATGATGACTGTTGAACATATTAGCTGAATTGATTATCGTCGTAGTTTCAAATATGTCACCGAATAATACTATTTTTATCATTTTAGTAATTTTTTTTTCCGACGTGCATATAAGTGTCATAGAAACATTTACCGAACATTAACATGTATTTAGGCAAATGGGAAAGTAAAACAAAATGATTTCGGCTTTCCTTGTGAACGTGAGGAATGGCATACGATTTAGTTTTGCATGCACATGTAAATACGTTGTATTTAACAAGCACTTGGTGTTTGTCGGAACCCAATAAATGGAATTCAAACCAACACATCATGTTTAATGGGTGCTAAATGTATGTATGAACATCACTTTGTTGCTTCTGTAACGAAATGAGACGCTGTTTTTCGACAATCCTAAATGATTAACGTGCATGGTTTAATCCGAGCAAACATGCACGTGAAACCACTTCATCGACAAGCTGCTATACCTCTTCCAGCATATATGTAATACACGTACACTGATAAATATATTATAAGATCAAATCGTTGGGACCACATACCTTGTTGACATATTGGATCTAAACTTAAACGTTTGGGGAACAGTGACACATTAATGAAAACAATAAAACTTTATTTTGGGCACCATTCACGAGCCATTACATGAAACGCTTACCTATTCAGTGAACATATGACCAATCGTTTCGGCATGGGACTTTATATACCAGCCCAGTGGTCGAACACACACTTGAAAACTTCGATGAGTCACATACATGTTTATGTCATGCACGTATGCATAAACCAAACATGTATATGAAACAATTACCTTGTATTACATTGACAAATATGTCTTTCTTATTATCCCTACATCTCATCATTTTCGATGACAAAACCAATGTGAATACTACTGACGGAGGTGGTTGAGCATTATTTAAAAACCATTATTGACCCTAAATGATTAACGTGCATGGTTTAATCCGAGCATCGAACACCGACACTTGAAGTTTATAACTATTTTGACACGTCTGTAGAGCGGCTACAATCGGCAGATATTACAAAGAAAACACGCACGTGAAACCACTTCATCGACAAGCTGCTATACCTCTTCCAGGATATATGTAATACACGTACACTGATAAATATATTATAAGATCAAATCGTTGGGACCACATACCTTGTTGACGTACATATTGGATCTAAACTTAAACGTTTGGGGAACAGTGACACATTAATGAAAACAATACAACTTTATTTTGGGCACCATTCACGAGCCATTACATGAAACGCTTACCTATTCAGTGAACATATGACCAATCGTTTCGGCATGGGACTTTATATACCAGCCCAGTGGTCGAACACACACTTGAAAACTTCGATGAGTCACATACATGTTTATGTCATGCACGTATGCATGAACCAAACATGTATATGAAACAATTACCTTGTATTACATTGACAAATATGTCTTACTTATTATCCCTACATCTCATCATTTTCGATGACAAAACCAATGTGAATACTACTGACGGAGGTGGTTGAGCATTATTTAAAAACCATTATTGACCGACACATAACATTATTCGATGTAACACTGCCAGACATAACACTCCCGTACATGTATACCACCGATACCTATTATATACTAAACGCCAGAAGAAAGTCCCACATACAACAATGTGATCTCAAATTGCAATAATATACAAACTTCCATATTTAATCAAAGCATAAGTCTGAAAGTTCATTAATGCAAATTAAGTAAAAAAAAACACACGAAAACAATACGCTACGAGTATGTATGTAGATAATGACGTCGAAGTCAACACACTCTCCATGCTGAAAGTCACATGTGTCAGATGAAGTTAGTATTGTGTGTGCCCACCACCAACCTTCTACGTGCTGTACAACGTTTTCGCATCGAATTAACTAGTCACTCGATCTTTATCCGAGGGATATTGTTCCATTCTTTTCTGATAGCTTTTCTGATTCTGATAGCTTGCTGGCATGTGTCATTATCTGCAAACTTACCCGTTTTTTAGTTGCTTCTATGAATATATTTTGTTAATATGTTTGTTAGACTTATGATTAGATTAAATATTGACCTTTTCGCAAGGTGAGGTTACAGTGTAGTATGTGGAACATTCTTTTGGCGTTAAGTATACTCACCTTATGATACACGACCTGAAGTCAACGACATTCTATAAAGTAGGGAATAAACACGTTAACCTTATTTTCAAAGGTACAATGGAACATACACTGCAGTCCGTCGATACTTATGCAACTGCAGTGCTTAGACGAACTAAGCGACGATGATTAGCTCGAGGACAAGCGTCTGTATATACTGTATGGCATGTGCACAATACTGTAACTAACACGTATATGATGAGTTTCGTGACGGCGCCATACTGAGATAATACATATATATATATATATATATATATATATAGTGTTTCCTAAGAAATCGGATTCCCGCCGCAAAGTAGTTGTGCCAACGGATAGTTTGTTTGCAAAACATGTGTGAAAAGGTGTGCTCTTGCTACTATTACTGACAAACGTGCTCAGTTGGCACAACTGGGGATAATACAACACCAACATACGGATGATGAATATAACACACAGAACGAACTATACTTCAAAAGCCGGTTTATTCGAAACGTAATAATTTGCCAAAGCTTTTGGCACATTCACTATCCTGAAAGTGCGACACCAATAATAAACATTAACTCTACACATCTTATGCAACTGAAAGCATATACGTACCTACGTTATTGGAAAATGAACGGCCATTATGGGGATGTTATATCTAAAACAAATAGCCGCAAAAGAATATGCTTCTCTGATGCAAACTGCAATATCGTGTCTAATCTTAATGTAGCTATATAGGCATACACTTATATGTTATCCATTAAATGGCGGCCATCTTGTATTTGTAAATACTTCTTACAAATGTACATGGTACTTATCATAAATACAGTATGACAGACACAATTATAACACGATCCGATACACTCTGATACGTTTTTATGTGATCTAAGTCACATTAGTAAGTTAATGTGATTGTCATAAAACATGGAATGGCGGCCATCTTTGATTCTATATTTACAATCATATGCTACGAAGTTAGATGGTTATACCTCTTTTCATGATTGTTTTAATGCTACATGTATCTACAACTGCCAATCACTTGTGTTTCACGTGACAAATGCGAAACAAAAAATTGTCATATTTTTGGCACATTTGTTATGGCGGCCATCTTGAATTTTCAATTTTTCTAGTATATAGTGACATAGGACTGAATTTACTAGTATAAAATAATATAAGAGTGACTTTAAAACAATGTGTAAAACAATATCGTTCACCCTAACACGTTGTTTAAACCTTAAAACTTATCATATAAAAGGTAATACGATGTTGATAAAATATCGAATGGCGGCCATCTTGGATTCAATATTCCTGATGTTGAGCAAAAAGTTGTGAGGGTTATACCTGCTTATTTTCATTATATTGTTTTGAGGAAGACATCCACATGGTCAAACCAAAAATAGCACGCCGATCACCTACGGACCTGTACATGTTTTAAGTCGGACATAATAATAGAGCAAGGCTGTACCAATGATAATTTTGTTAAAGTATCGGATACACTAACCAGACATAATATAAAACACACTCGAAAAATGTACATGAACTATACATTTGAAAGTAGGTTAACTGCTGAAACAAAAGAAAATGTTTGAAAAACAACAACATGTACGTAGTCCCAACGTCAATAGCTCCATGATAATTAGGCCCTACGTGCGATAGGGTTGTCGGTTCCATCCGAGCGAACTAACTATTTCTGGTGCCAATGTGTTTATGCATATACACTTTATATATTTCTGAATGATAGACCTTTCAAAGTACTAGATTAAGCCCACTAATTTAAAAAAACGAGATGGCCGCTAATGAAAGTAGATAGTCGGTAAATCCGACAAATGCTCCAAGATGACGCCTGGGTTGACATTCAAAGTCATTGACCCTGGGTATTGGTGTAGTATGCTTATTAATCACAATAAATGGTGATCAATGTGTATATGCATGATGTTTCAAGTTGATATCGCAAGCCCGTCACAGAGATAAAGCAATTTGAAAAGCTTTAACGTAAGCTTTAACACTTTAAAACAAATGGGTACGGTATACAATTAAAAATGGATGGTGATCAATGCGAATATTAAGTTTCAAGTTGATATCCTAAGCGGTCACAGAGATATAGCAATTTGAAAAAACTTTAACGTAAGCTTTAAAACTTGAAAACAAATTCCAAGTCATTTGACCTTGGGCTCCTGGGCTCCTGGGCAGCATGGGTTGATATCCCAAGCGGTCACAGAGATATAGCAAATTGAAAAAACTTTAACGTAAGCTTTAACAAACAAAATTCTAAGTTTTTGACATTGACCGTGGGCTCATGGGCAGCATGGATAGGGTATGCAATGTAAATATGGATGGTGATCAATGTGTATATGAAGTTTTAAGTTGATATCGCAAGCAGTCACAGATATATAGCAATTTGAAACACGTTAACGTAAAACTATAACAAAAGGTTTAAAGTAATTTGACCTTGACCCTGGGTTTCTGGACAGCAAGGATATGATATACAATGAATATATGGATGATGATAAATGTGTATATGAAGTTTCAAGTTGATATCCCAAGCGGTCACAGAGATATAGCAATTTGAAAAACGTTAACGTAAGCTTTAAACAAAATTCAATTCATTTGACCTTGGGCTCCAGGGCAGCATGGGTCGGGTATACAATGCAAATACGGATGGTGATCAATGCGTATATGAAGTTCCAAGTTGATATCGCAGGCGGTCATAGAGATATAGCAATTAGAAAAAACTTTAACGTAAGCTTTAACAAACACAATTCTGAGTCATTTGACCTTGCCCTTGGGCCCCTGGGCAGCATGGGTGTGGTATATAATGAACATATTGATGATGATCAATGTGTATATGAAGTTTCAAGTTGATATCCCAAGCAGTCACTGAGATATATCAATTTTAAAAACTTTAACGTAAGCTTTAACAAACACAATTCTGAGTCATTTGACATTGCCATTGGGCTCCTGGGCAGCATGGGTAGTGTATACAATGCAAATATGGATGGTGATCAATGCGTATAAGAAGTTCCAAGTTGATATCGCAGGCGGTCACAGAGATATAGCAATTAGAAAAAAACTTTAACGTAAGCTTTAACAAACACAATTATAAGTCATTTGACCTTGACCTTGGGCTCCTGGGCAGCATGTATAGGGTATAAAATGAACATATGGATGGTGATCAATATGTATATGAAATTTCAAGTTGATATTCAGAGCAGTCACAGAGATATGGCAATTTGAAAAACTTTAACGTAAGCTTTAAACAAAATTCTAAATAATTTGACATTGGGCTCCAGTGCAGCATGGGTCGGGTATACAATGAAAATATGGATGGTGATCAATGCGTATATGAAGTTCCAAGTTGATATTATAAGCGGTCACAGAGATATAGCAATTAGAAAAAAACACAATTATAAGTCATTTGACCTTAACCTTGGGCTCCTGGGCAGCATGGATATGGTATACAATGAACATATGGATGGTGATCAATGTGTATATGAAGTTTCAAGTTGAAGTTTCAAGTTGAAGTTTCAAGTTGATGTCCAAAGCAGTCACAGAGATATAGCAATTTGAAAAACTTTAACATAAGCTTTAAACAAAATTCAAGTCATTTGACCTTGGGCTCCAGGGCAGCATGGGTCGGGTACACAATGAAAATATGGATGGTGATCAATGCGTATATGAAGTTCCAAGTTGATATCATAAGCGGTCACAGAGATATAGCAATTAGAAAAAAACACAATTATAAGTCATTTGACCTTGACCTTGGGCTCCTGGGCAGCATGTATAGGGTATACAATGAACATATGGATGGTGATCAATGTGTATATGAAGTTTCAAGTTGATATCGCAAGCGGTCACATAGATTTGAAACACTTTAACGTAAAACTTTAACAATACGGTATCTATTTGAGCTTCCAGTCATACTAAAACAGATATGTTATAAACAATTATCATTTTTATTCGCCACTACTAATATAATGTGTAAATACAAGTATGTTCTGTTCTGTATGGTGATTTTGTTACTACAAGTATGGTACGAAATGGTGGCCATCTTGAAAGTGTGCAAATTATATCGGTCTCAAAGTAGTATTGAGAAACTTTCTGCAGCCTACCAATGGTTAAATCATCGAAGCTGATCGGTATGCTCTCGTCTTATATGTTTTGTGTAATACGTGAATAGTTCTGAACTCAAGAAAATTGATGTTCCAATTTTATTGAAATGGATATCTTAAATATGGAAATTTATACGTATGTGTTCCTTGTTATGCTTTTAGTAAGCTGTATATCAACGAATGAGTATAACATGCATGTACCCATTGAAGTCTTGAATGGGTATGTGGTACCGACATTGGTATCAAAGTTATAAGAATAATTTACGAAATTCATATAAAATGGCGGAATTGTATAGCATGTCAGTTATCATATATCAGAATTGTTTTTGCATCAACCATTCTGTGACTGATGAAACAACGACGTTGCATATAAATATACCAGAAATTGGATATGTATTTCATAAGGTCGGCCAAATTCTATATGCAATATAACACGTGCATACCACAAATTGTATGTTTTTGTTGTGTATTATAAATAATACCCATCTGCTAAACAACTTGGGACTATATGAGTTTCATATCTGGGTGTGGTGTCAACACTTAATTGCACGTGCGTGACTTTAACTAATTCATGCAATTCATGTAAAATGGCGGCCATGTTGGATTTCTGCACATCATATTCCTAATAAAATTGATTGATAAACATTTATTCGTCTTTGAAGTATTAACTGCATGAAGTTTATTGGCATTTATGCTTTTAATTTTGTTTTCAAAACACGATATGCCCCTACATGCAGTAAGGTACTTTTTTATTGACGGCCATCATGCTTATGCAAATTACTAGGCGTAAGCTACTAGATGTACTTCTGAATGTCTATCATGCAGACATATCTAGAGTGTATGTGGCTGATCACATTGGTAGTAAAACTCTTTGGTGCACAGATGGTACTAAACTCCCTATTTTATGCAGGTACGCCAAGGGCTAGATCGCCGATCTTGGTTATCAGGTAATTTACATTTCACATGCCGTGTTATTGAAATTGTTTAATTTCACTAACTGTGCAAATATTGTCACATTCCATGACATAAATGCCCACTACTACCCTAGAAAATCAATGTAATAATTAAGGACATGATATTTTCCAGTAGAAGCATAGTGTGCACAACCACTGTATTGCATGGTTACTCGGCTACAACGGGATCGGGGATCGATATCTGCGGGAGTAGCGCTGCGGAAACTTTGAGATTTAAACTTGTGTTGTTGAGGTAAATCAATCTAGAAATATGTGTTTTATTTATGTTTTGTCACTGACTTTGACCACGTTTTACATGCTATCAAATGTAGTGTACATATTTAGAAGCAGAGAATAGCCTGTTACCAATTATATTACTGAATCCGAAAATCGAATATATAATCTATAGTGTTAGTATGTGAGATTTTACTGTAATATTGAACATCATGATTCTGTCCCAAAACTGTTAAATATATCTTTCCGAAATCATAGCGTACATTTATGTGCATGAAATAGCACCATCTTTCATCTACATGTACATAAATAGGCGCAATTGACATTTTTAGTACCTGATTTCATTTGGTATGCTACGGAATCCTCGTGATCGATTTTCAGTAGCTATGTTGAAGTCGAGAAGAAGATGCCAAGTAGCTCCTCACGCTCCTGAAAACTACATGCATACACTGTCGGTATTCTCGGCTGTACTTACCAACCTCGTTTATTAGATGATTGACACGTTTTTGTGGAGATAACATATTTCAGTACCTTCAGTACTTTGATTTCTTTTCCCAGCGCCACCGCTCACCGCCGATAGTTCCTCCATTGAAAACGACGTCATACTAATAGAATAATTGGACATATCACTCAACGTTGAGGTCCCTGCTGAATAGTGCTGGATTATAGGATTTATGCAATACATATACCATGTAATGTTCCCAATTCGCATAACGACACATTCGGAGACATACCATTTATTTAACCAGGTGAACCGATTATCCTAAAATAATGCGCGAGTGATGGGGTCCTTACACTAAATAAAACACATGGTAAACACGAGAGCGGTGTAAACTACTGCTCGTGAATAGTGTAATTCACCATTAGATTTCTGTAATCTACTGGCTGAAATGTAAGAAATGTATTCAAACAATGTTAAAGATTAATTAATCTGGATATTGACTAATTAAAATATATGTTCAAGTATTGCTAAGAAATATAAATTCAATCTCCTGTGACGCAAAAAAGTCAGCGTTTGGAATTGAAACCGCTTCACATGACAAACATGTTCTGACTTACAAAGTAATCCACAAACATATGTTTGAAATTGACCTGTTTCTGCAAGCAAAGCGTGTCTATGATATAACACAAATGGATTATTTTCTTTAACATACAACTTTTGACTACACTGTGCATGTGTATCTGATGATTCAGTATGGTTAAACCTAATATAATTATCGTTAACTACACGGGATTCTGTAGCAGTTTCCGCAGCGAAAATTGAGCGCGCACGCTGTAGCCGAGTAAACATGCAGTGACAACTACGAAATATCAGTCGTGCTCAACGGGAACATAATAGTATCATTGAACGAACGCGCGAGACTTTTTACAGCCGCGAACTGAACTGAATTTTGTTTGCTTCTGGTTCGTGTCATTATTGCACTCACATTGTTAATATATTATGTATTATCATTATTATGTGTTCTAGGCCCTGGGCGTACCAGCATAAAATAGGGTTTTTAGTACCAACTATGCACACCAAATATTTGTGTTACCAAAGTGATCAAACGCATCTACTCTATATATTTCTGCATGATAGACTTTCAGAAGTAGTAGCTTAGGAATCACCGGACGGTTTAACATAGCCAAGTTTGACTGCTTTTCTGAGGGCGGCGGGTGACTTACAAAACTTATCACCGCCTCTCACAATCAATCTTGCGACAAATATTGAAAAAGAATCCCAAATGAAGTACAAATCGCGCGTCACAATAAAAATGCAGTAACCGCATCAGATGTGTTCAATTAATTGTTTACAAAGTTACCCCACCCACCTATTTTTGGCCAGAAATTTCAACACGACTGAATTTGTCGGAATTGTTTTCATGAAAACATGAGGCACAGAGCCTTTTTTTATGTCTTGTTCTATCACTTGTAACACCACACCATTTCCTGAAAATGATTCCAAAGCGGGGTCATAACCACCTCAAATTTTCGCTACAAATGCCCGAAAAATACCTTAAATTATGACGCGAAACCGTACCGGCGAGACAGCATAGCATGCGCCATTTTACAAGATGTCAAAATAAACCGGAGCTAACATTCGGTTTCGTAGAATTATGAAATACTCTAAAAAATATACCTAGTCAAGCCTCCCAAAGTCAAGAAATATTCATAAACCTAATTTTCTAGACACACTGGTGTAACTTGCAGGGTCGGTAGTGAAGTATTAGTAGAGCAGCAGCTCCCGGCAAATTTTGAGAGGGGTCAACCGGAAGTACCACATTACATGTTATATACCAAAATGTTCGTCTTGATGTCAGGAATTAGTAAACCAATGTTGCCATTGTGGCAACTTTGTGCCGGCTGAGATTTTTGGGTCAAAAGATGACTTCTTTTGGCCAAAACAGGCTGAAAACTGGAATCCGCAATTTTTTAGAATACATGACACTTATATAATGCAAACAGGGTTATAACATGTATAACTGACATATAGCAATTAAATTACAACCTTCTGTAACATATATACCATAATTGGCAACTGACCGTTCCAAGACAGCACCAATTTCCTTGCATGTAAGTGTACTTCAAATTAACAGGTTATTTCACGCACACACGTATAACATTACTGTATGATATTTGTATATATACATGTCGTTCGTATTGCAATATACTACATTGGACGCAAGCTTAAACGTTTCATCATTGGGAGATGAAATCACCACACCAGGCTCGGATTCAGATGGGGGTGTCCAGACGCCTGCCCTATCGTAAACAAGCAAATCATAAATTTGCACATACCGTACCCACATTTTTATTCTGTGCTGCAATAAATAAGAGCGGCCATTGCACCCTCAGATAATGAGGATAGTCCGGTAAATGCAATTGAAAAGAGGACCAGGATATTAACACAGCTTGCAGACCCAGACGATGGAAAAATTGAAAAAGCCTGTATGACATATTACCGCGGTCAGTTCTGAAAGCAATGTCTGAAATGAGAAAGTCAGTTAAA
Source organism: Conchocele bisecta (assembly GCA_029237695.1). NCBI lineage: Eukaryota > Metazoa > Mollusca > Bivalvia > Lucinida > Thyasiridae > Conchocele > Conchocele bisecta. The sequence continues at coordinate 7,711,066 of CM055272.1, forward strand.
GTAAAGAAGAATACTGCAAGTATGGACGAAAAACTATTGTCCTTTGGCTGTCACTGACAAGAAAAAAGTTCGATTAGCAAGAATCATGTCGTATGAAAATCCGCCAGTTCCGTTAAGCATGTTTACTGTGGATGGTAAGATGGTATCAACAGTAAAATCACAGCCTATTCCATGTTTGGAAGGAATATAAACAGTGAACACTATAACTGCATGTGATGCCATCGTATTTGATGGGCATGCCTGCATTCAGATGATGAATGACACAACACGACATGTTGCCACAATTACATTGAAGAAATGGTGATGGGGCTCTTCAATTTTATTTTGAATTGCAGTAGACTCTCTAACATTGACATCGCTGTACAGTAAGGACTCCTCATTGGAAACTGGTGACATTTCATAAATCAGCGAAATTTACTAATGTCTGAAAACCAATGAACATTCCTAATGCTTCAAGAGTTGGAAAATTGGAAAACCAGTGAAATTTCCATGTACAGTTCGACAAGTATCTTAACGGCAGCATCAAGTACCAAACGCATGAGAAACGAACATGGGGCGTGCAAGGAAATGCTATAAACGTGCGACCAGCAATCCGGATCCCACCAAACTGGACACAAGTTCTCACTAATTGCAGGAATAAGTCTGCGCTTGTACAGTATTACACAATGCAGAATTGTACCTTGCTTGCTGAAAATCAAGTTATGTTTATCAGCGGAGGTCAGGAATTTAGGGTCGTTAAAGTAACACGGTCCACCGTTAGTGAAGTCCATTTAAGAAGCTATACGAAAATGATACTACACTGTGTTGTGTCAAAGCCTCTGATGGGTGCAGAAACAATTAAACAATTGTAGTATCCAGTCCAGTCTTGTCCTCGTCATTCACCATCGTCCAGAGATAGCTGCAAGCAGACTCGTCTTCTTAACAGGTCATACTGGGAAGCATGCACATTTAATGTGGTATATTCCTATTCATGTGATCTGTGACAACATGCCTCGAGCTCCTCGACGGCGAAACCTACTTCTGCCAATGTAATGTCTGACAGGATGTGACACAACTAGCTCATTATTTGATCATGGAAAGAGATCGGCCTTCTACATACTGATACTGAAGTCTGCTGAACATGATGCATTGGCAACATTAGGAAATACTGGCGAAGTGTCCAAATCTCTATTTTGACAGTATGATGTTTGTCGAGGATATGTATGGGGAAAAATGACTATGCCACTGAATATGTTGCGCTGTGAGAACACAGAAATGAATTTCACTGGAAAAATGCTGCCTCCGACGGAAAACAGCTTTGATCTCCTTGTCCGCATGTGTTTGTATCAACTTATGATATGGCGCAAAGCTAACATTCCAAATAATGTCGAGCAAGATCCTGTTGGATTTGGGTATGAACGACCTGAAAGGGGCACACTTCAGCCACAGTTAATGAGTCAATCGCCTGCAGCACCGGAGCTTTTGAACAATTTAGTTTGTGAATGTACAAACTCCTGTGCAGAATTATGCACGTGCGTACACAATGATCCAACGTATATGGCCGCTTGCAAGTGTGAAGTGGACGATCTGGAAGATATTGTGTGGTCGAATCCGTCGGAAACAGAACCGTTTGAACTGCTAAATGTGCGGATTCACGACATGGATAGTGAGTATCTGCAATGTAATGACTAGACAGAAAAACATGCACACTGGCTACTGTATTCATATCTCATGAATGACCTATACAATATTTACATATGTCTAACTTAAAATATCACATTTCACTTTCGCTTAGAAATACAAGATAAACTTTCCACTTACCGTATATTTTCATAATGTAATTGGTGCAAATTGGTGGACATTAGAGAACAATATTGGAGCTTTATGTAACTTTATGGAGCACATGTAACTTTATGTAGATCTTATATATTATCTAACATGATGAACATGCTCGCATGCGATTATAGTCACACCATATTTACGATGTGCCTAAAATGTGTCTGCTCATGATCTGACAAGACCGAGCTTATCTCATATTTTACTAGTGTATGCCTTCACCAGCATGTGTATTAATGTATTGTGTCACGTCATGACAAATGGAAGTATTGTGCAGGTGCTACACTGGTTTAAAATATAATTAGCCCCGTTTATTATGATGCATACATGCAATAAGATGGAATCTAATATGGCTTCAAAACGTTTTTGTGGCAACACAATGAGAAGGTTTAAACAATCACGTACACTTAATTAATTCAGTGTTTCTATTTACACTATAAATCTCTTGGTAGAACATATGACGCCACGATGGTTGCTGTTTTGATTGTTGCATCTAGCGAAGTCGCATATGACGTCCCACCAAACGTACGTTTATACCATTTAATTCGACCAATTTAGTCACCCGACTCATCAATATTGACAAGGTCTCATGAATATTCATGAATTAGTCAGCAGGAGAATTTGAATTGGTTTCTTGGTTTCATGAATTTCACTTATTTTCAGATCACGAAACCATATTAGATAAGTAGTAAATACCTCTATTGAGGGATTTATGTCCCATATAAATACCTGGTAGATGGAGCTTGAACTTACATTAAACGTTACAACTTTCACTTTTTTCAAGCTCTGCCACCAGGTAATTATCTACCGACTATGTACTAATTAACACAAGAACAATATTGTATGAATACAATTTATATTACAAATTCATTCCTGTACTTCAAAATGTAAATGTGAAAATGTTCTGGCATCATTGTCTTCCATACGTATTCGTATTCGCATTTTCACTGCAAAAGTGAGAAAATGGGAACCGCCTTGGAACGGTTAACTAAAATGTATGGTTTATATGCCAGAAAATGCTTTAATTATATTGTAAAATATCATATAATGTAGATGATATGAATATGTGGATTACATATGTAAACAACTTCGTAATATTTGTCGATTCCAGTTTTCCCCACTTTTTATCTAAAATTCCGTCTTTTCACCCCAAAATCTCAGCCGGCACAAAATTGCCACAATGGCAACATTGGTTTTCAGAATTATGACACCAAGACGAACATTTTGATATATGACACTTAATGTGGTACTTCCGGTTGACCCATCTCCTTAACTAGAGCACTTATTTAAGTGCTGCCGCTACACTATATATAGAAAATCGTCCACCACCTTTTTAAAGCTAGCCGCCCACTGTCCCGTGGGCATATCGTATTGAGGGTGTAGTTTTAAAAGCACAAATACCGATAAACATTCCAGCATTTAATAATTCATAGACGACCAAATGTTTATTAATCCATTTTAGTATGATATGATGCGTAGAAATCCAACATGGCCGCCATTGTATACGAATTCTATGAACTATTTAAAGGCACAGGCACGCATGTGCCATTAAGTGTAGATACCACACACAAATATGAAACTAACGTAGTCACAAGTTGTTTAACATATTGTTATCAATAATAATACGCAACAAAAACAAAACATTTCTGGTATAAACGTGTTATATTGCATATACAATATGGCCGACCTTATGAAACGCAAATCCAGTTTCTCGGATATTTATATGCACACATCGTTGTTTCAGCAGTCACATAAATTGTTAATGAAAACATAATTCTAATATATGATAACTGATATGCTATATAATGCTTATATGCATGATGGGGGGAGCAGGTTTTCTTATTATGCAATGCGTGTTTGCGACTGCTTGGCTATGTTGTTTTTGTTATAGGGTTTGCCGAGGCTGGCCATGGGGTATGTGCCAGTCACGGACATACCATAGTGATAGTCATGCAAACGCTAAATGTGCATATGTTGCGTCTTGATGTATATAGTAACGGTGAAATGCAGCAGACATGTATTTTCCTTAGAAGTGGTTGTACCAATATTGTAGGACCTCAGTTTCCTCCATATGGGATATAAGGATTCAGGTGTCCGTGGTTGGCCGGTTTGTTGGGGGGTTACACTGGCCAACTTTGTGTCTTCAACTTTCGTTATGTATAACAGCAATGCCGATATATTGCTATATTGATAACTTATAGTACATGTATGGTATAATGTTCACATAGTACTATAGCCACATTGTTTGTGATACCAAAATTGTTGCACTAGTATCTATAGTACTATAATACATACAGATTTTAGTCAAAAATAAATTTCGTCTGACAGGATAATCCTGTCAGACATGTACAACATACTACCATGCATTGTGTTTTAAGTGATTTTCAATCAGCCACAAAATAAACTCGGACACCTGGTACTTACCACTTCATGTTCCCAGCACAAGTTCCGGCGCCCACCGGTATTAGTGGTGGCAATATATTACTCAGGGATCCTGCACCATCACGGACCCCCACATATCCGGGCCGGTACAGAAACCATATTATCCCAGAAAACCCCTTCATGTAGTTCCCAACACAAGTTCCGGTGCACACCGGTGCTGGTGTTGGAAATATATTACTCAAGGCTCCTGCACCATCACGGACTCCTACATATCCGGGCTGGTGCAGAAACCATATTATCCCAGAAACAGGAAGCATAAATAAAGTTTACAATAAAAAGAGAAGTGTGTAAATCCAAAATCGCCGCCATATTATACTAATTTCATAAATTATCCTTATAACTTTGTTATCAATGTTGGCACCACATAACCGTTCAAAACTACAATGGTCCCACACATAGTATGCACAATCGGTGATCTACAGCTTACTACAAGCATAAATAGGAGCATTTAACATATCCATCATTGTAAAATTGGAACAGTAATTTTATGGAATTCAGACCTATGCATGTATTACAGAAAAACATATGAGACGAGAGCATACCGATCAGTTCCATCATTGGCATGCCGCAGAAAGTTTCTCAATGCTCGTTTGAGGCAAATATGATTTGCATAATTTCAAGATAAATCACCATTCTATCAGTATCAGCGGAATACAAATAATAAGTGTTATTATATTTTTATAATATCTGTTTTAGTATGACTAGAAATCTAGTACATACCATATTGTATCAATTAACATACAGTGTACTGTGTGCTTATCATATTATTTTGGGACTGCCCAGGTTTTTGTTTGATGATTAAATCTGTAATGTCGTCTACCAACGCCCATTAGTAATACTGTATCTGTCTTAAGATTAGAGCATATTGCATCACACGTTATTCCGCTTTGTATTTTGTCACATGCATTACCAAGCACGGCATACTGTGCAAGAGGGAACGTCCTACCGGAGGATTAAAATGAACAAAACGCATATGACGAATGTCAAGTGCAATGGGAATTATGTAATATATCCAATTACTATTACATAACACACACCATGCATGCAAATTCAGCGGCAATTTAATATAATAGTATACGCGATGTTACCGCCACATGAGACTAAATGAATGTTTTAAATGTCAACACTACATTACTGTTGTACAGTGTTCTGTTTCACCACTTTGTGTACGTAAACATGTAAGATAAATGACAGTCCATGCAACCAACTTATGATATGAATGGCATACTTATATGAGTCTGACATACCTCTTTGAACATGTAGTGAACACTATATATCACTATACTAATTTAATAGTTTCTCCTTACCCATTGTTTACTCTATGTCGAGTAAAGACCTTAGTGAAATATGACGGCAAAGCAAGCAAGAAGATTATTATTTGTGGTTTGATCTTTACCATTACAGACAGTGTCAATATATCCATGACCTTCGCCGAACACGACTACCAAAACATCTTATACTATGTATTTCACGTTTTATTTGTAGCTTATTTCATGAGTGGTGTGTCTTTGAGGGACCGTGTACCACTAATCATGGAGTCCATCTTAGTGCATTTATCAACACTCAACCTACTAGCAAGTATGTGATACATTATCCTTATTGTCCAAGTCATACAAAGGTCTTACATGTATACAGTCTATCGGATGTATTGTTTCCTATCGTCCATGCACAGGTATTCTTAGACACATTTAAGCAGATGAGTTATTAATAATTACAACCCGATATGGAATGATATACTGTTCGCCGATGTAGTACGCTCATTTACATAACCTATTTGCATGCACAGGCGAGTTTTATATTGCTTAGCACTCATATAATTATATGTTAATTGTTCGATTTACATGCCGTGTACAGTTGTCACGAATTGTAGCCGACTGTCTTCTTTATAATCCATCATTTGTAACACGCGTTACACAATACTCGAACACAATACTCGAATAGCCTTGTAACAACTATCGAATATAGCTTCGTGTGTGAAATATCGCTCCCGTGGAATACTCCACTCCGCTGTATTAGGCCGTCAGCCAGAAATGGAAACCCTCCCTCCTGTGGGATATTTGCAGACATATCTTTTCCGAAACTACATTCAATTACGAGTTATATGCCGTATGTCTGCGCTCTACAACTCGCTGGATGGATTTTTGGCACCATTTTGAAGCATACCACCCTCGGACATTTCGCAATTGTGTTCATAACTATACAATGGAATAATGTTCAAATTAATAATATCTGCTAATTCAGATGAATAATTTTGCACGTTTTGTTACCTCACCCACTGAATTTCAATGGCAAAACACCTACCTTAATAACTCCATAAACGTATGGTATTTTTGTATTTTCTTCGTGTCAATTGTACCTGGTAGTGTTCATTAGACATGTTAATTGCATATATGCCGATTATCTGATGTCTGCAGTCTATGATACAATGTTAAAAACAAAGTATTTTTCACCATTCCCCACACACACATTTTTCAATGGGAATTTTACATGTAATGATTTTCATTTATGTTATGCACTGTTACTTACTTATAAATTGTTAAATGCATATGCAACTACTTAGGCACTACTGATAGCTATCCGTGCACACTTCAATACAGTGTGTCCGAGTGTTTGTCCGTCTGTCCGACGGCTTCGCATTTTCTTAGTGATAGTAACAACTACGCTATATGTCTCATTATGCAACTGTTTCTCGGTGTCTATTAATGTATCAATGGTAATTGTACTTACTACTGTTTGCAATATATAGTGAACGCCCATATTCTGTTGCAATGTTAAAACAAAGTAGTGCTAACTATATATTCCCCACCCACTCAATTTACAATGAGAACTTTACATGTAATAATTTTTCTTACTTAATACGCTGCCAGATACTTATGAAAGGTTCATATGAATGTGTAGCTACTAACACCTGTATACATGTATGTGGCTGTGACTTGAGAAATGGGGCTTATGGGTTTTGTGACCAGTGTATATTCCTATCAGTCTGCGTATGCGCACAGTCTGTTCAGGATATGCACTGTTCACCATTCAATCAGTGAAACACACATCATGCTTCTAACAAACATAATATATCGTTATCAGGGTACAGGAGTGTGCTATTTGATCAGGAGCAACACTGGTCGCAAATCCAGTGAGCCCCATTTCTCCCATAACAGTCACATATTAGTTATCCACACACAGATACATAATGAATGCCTGGTCGTATCTCTCTATGTCCATTTCCTATTTATGCAACCAAGACAATTAACATGTTTACTATGTTGTGTATTTCGACATGAACGTCTCTGACACATATAAATATTACTCTCAGCTGTTGACAGGCCTTTACATACCATTAAGTAAAATAAATAAATAAATATAAACTATCAATAGTATAGGTCGTAGGTACTAATTTGCAAATTGGATATAGAAAATATAATATACTTTTTCTACCATGCTGAATGGATGATTTGTAGCACATATTACTCCATGTATGACACAGTAAATACTAAACTACAGAACATTAAGATAGTTGTAAAGAATACGAGCAAGCTTAGTATACACTTTCAAGATGACATCCAGCAAGTAAATGAGTTTGTGTGACACAAAATATAACATTAGGTAGTAGAACCGATGACACTGAGATATATCCCGGTTCCACATAATGTACACACCATGTATCGTGCATTCCAATAATATTCCCTCAACCCATTCCTAGTCATCAGCAGGAACAAGATTAAAATATGTAGTTGGCACCTGTATTTATAAAAACATGTATGTAGTAAAACTGTATAACTTGTATAACTACTGAAATACAGTATGTGTCATACGAGAACGTGTGTGTTTCAATGTGTATGACCGTCATCAATTACCAGTGTAAGTGCATGCATCATGGCCATTGCCTAATATATGCAGGTATATTGCGACATTAGTCTTATTTGAGAGGCACCCATGACAATATTGTATTTTGTAAGTGAGGCGTTGTAAGTAAATAGTTAACCATGACTTCATAATAGTTACATTTGATAACATGTAAGGTTGATGTACCATTTCATAATTTTCATATAAACAAAGACATTGAAGGTGCATGATCTTTCTAAAATCATGCATATGCTCTTCAAATATATCCACTATATTCATATAGCTGTTATGTACGCATACATAAACTATTTTGTCCAATATGTTTCAACATTCAGTGTCCTTAATTATAGCACACGTGTTATTCGACACCTGTTGTGTCAAATTACCAATATTTACTATATATACAAGAAGTATGCACATCTACCACGTGTAGTCACACCCACTCATAGAACCATCAATATACATTTAAATCCCCTGAATGATAACGTATCTCCATAACATATTATGCAATGTATCAAAATGTTCATCTAAACAATATCACATAACATTTATCGAGACACATTAAATGTTGCAAGTTACTATGCAATTGAACTATTGTCTACATGGAATTCTAACTATTTATGCAGGCGGTGAGGATCAGGTTTGTGGAAGGCGTTTTCTGCCGCATTGTACCACAGTTGTGTGTTTTGCTGGCTGTTTGGGGTCGTCTGAATATATATTTCTCTATTTGACAACAGGTAATGTCATTCTAATGTTCAAACAACTCTATAATCATGTACCATTTGTACCTGTTTAGCACATACCACATATTCCATTACTATAGCAACCAGAGACATGTATTCGAGCATATGTCACGGGCTAGCAGAGTTTGGTGTCATCGCAAGATGCGGGACCTCCTCGGGCTAATGGTATTATCAACTATTTTAAGAAATATAAGCTGTATTAAAAGTGTACATATCGATCCGAAAATATCACATTTCCTAATTGCAAAAGCGACCATGTTGATCGTCATCTTGAAACTGATCGACAGTCATGGTGACACTGTATATGATTAGGTTGGTGGTGTATTAGTTTCAATATTGTTTAATTGGAAGAATGAATACAGCACATGTAGTGGTTAATGTAGAACTGATTACATCAGTGATTGCATGACTTACATATCGTTACCATGTATTTTATTTATTTTTCAATCCAACTCACGACCAAGGGTTAATTTAAATTATTGTCACATGCTTAATGTGGGAGAAAGCCATGCATGTTTGCAATAAGCATGCTCATACCATTCATCATACCAAACTACATACTGCCTTGGCTAATGATCACCAAGCTCGCTTAATTGTCAGAAGTGTGCTCGTTAACAATAATAACATTGTATTCCTTGTCAACAGTCAATCCATTTTGGACACACTTTGCAACTGTTCTTCAATACTCAAATTGATTGAAATACATCCGTATTTGTCTTTGCAAATAGGCAGAATATCGTACTCTATACATAACAATGTTAGTGTTGCTTACTTACTGAAAACTGCAGCTTCATCATCAATAGTATTGAACATATATATTATAGCATTGTATACCTGGATATGTATATGTTATCAAATTATTTGATTTGCATACCTCAAACTGGTATTGTATACATATAATAGGTGCATGAAATGCTGTTTATAACAACTCAACAGTAAATAATAGAACCAAACAAGAACATTTTGGCGGCCATTTTGACTGTTCTGACAATTGTGGAAGGCTATTGCATGACTATCTCCTGTATTTTCCATTTATTTGTGAGGGAAAGCAATGTATGTGTGTTTCAACTTTATGAATGTCTGTATTTGTTCGTAACAGTACACAACTATCAGAAAAATATTGTAAAACAGCCTATATCGGCAGCCATTTTGAAATATATTGCCATTTACAGATGTAATTAAATGTAAGATGTATTCTAAATCATTTTACATTCAAATTGTGACTTAATTATAGCAATTTACCCGGTTAATATTGATCAGACTGAAAGTTAACAGTCCTTAATAAAACAATATAATATATATACTGTTCGGTGGCCATCTTGTAAAATGGCCGCCATTTGTTCATCCAGTGGCTTTTTTTTAGCAAAAATCCAATATGGGGGGGAGGGGTGGGGGGGGGGTTATTGCTGGCTCAAGGACACTTACCTGTTCCAGAATCGTGACTGTGCTGTCGACCCTCGAGAGGACGTTGTCCATACTGTATTGAACATTCATTTTGTATACACGTGTATGACTCATTTGTAAATATATCATCATTGTAAATGTATACATTGTTGTCTCTCCCTACAACGTGCTTGGTGTTCCAACCCAACAATAAACTATCTTTGACGTGACAACAGTGAAAGAAATAAAAAAACAAATCCAAAAAATGCAATAACAAATCCATCTCAGTGGAACTACACAAAACGTTCTGTTACGGTAGATGTTTTTCATTAGCATGAATTCCATGGCCAACCAACCAACGAAAGCATTAATATAGCAATGTGCCATATGAAACCAATTTAAAATAAATAAATACTCCAACCGCTGGTCGTGGAATACATGTTTGTGCTACGTTGTAAGCTCCCCGACCACCGCTGTGCGCACGTCATGTGTTTATCCTGATGTATTGCGTTAATGTCTTCTTTACATGGGTTCATGTGTCTCCTTTGTGTATATTGCTATTTTCCATAGCATACCACGCACACATATAGTGAGATATGACAGCAACGAAACATTCATGAAACGGCCACTGAACGAATTTCTTTACATGGATTGTTTATCATATCTAAACAGATAATAAATAGAACTAAACTTATAAACATCGATCATGAAATATTAAGACGAATAGGCAAATTATTAACGATGCTAGATAAACTACTATGTTGACATACATGTGCCGCCTAATTTCTCGTCACACAGTATGGTGGATACTGACGTGTTGTATATATAACGTGTCACCGTGCTTTGGTTTTCCACACACAGCTTGCCATACAGTGAACCTCGGTGCCAGTTGACGATTCTGTCATTACCACTGTACGCTGATCTATTCTATGTGGACCCAATTAGGTATATTATCCATATTCTGAATAGAACCAGCAGTACAGGGGCTAACGTTGGACAGACATAATGTAGACGTATTAAACAGCAGGTCCGTACACCCAGGTCCGTACACCACCCACATAAATTACATATGAAATAAAACAAAAATCCTGAAAATTCGTCTTTTGTTTCTTATTTCCATATCATTATGTGATTCACATATTTTAATAAAAAAAAAGTTGAATGCACAGCACAAAACTGGCTGGCACCTTCCTAGAGGAAGTGAAATGCATGCATCGTCATCTTGCATATGTTTCCATATAGGCGAGGCAATTTCATAGAAGAGTTTTTGACGTACTATTGTTGGCTATACGTGTGCCAAATGTGTTCAGGCTAACACAATTTGAAAAGGAAACATGTCAACAGTGAAAAATATCTTGAAAACTGGAACAAATCAAGTGATGTACATAGTTTTCTCAACTGAAACATATAAATTAAATTGTTTGTAATCATAAAAAATGTGTGCTTTATAATACCACATCAGAACACTTATTTTATAACAAGCAGCAGCCCACCATAGGTTTCTTTAGCTATGTTACTATTTTTAGATATTAGTCTGGCTGTTGAATGGTTGGACACGGAAATAATTTTTAACCAGCTAAATTTGGTACCGTTGGAAAGAGGAGGTTTCTTGCCAATAATCCGCTAAAATCCGCTTTGGGGAAACTTTTTTTATTCAAGATGGCATCCAATATGGCCGCTGGAAACTTGACAATTTTGACTGAACAATTGAGTTTCCCTAAAACTACAATTTAAAACACCTCTCGCGGCCTATAATCATCATGTATATAATATGAGATATGTTTAGACTACAACGAAGAAATTTGACATTTGTCTCGTTTACATAAAGTCAAGATGGCCGCCAGATGTCAGCATTTTTGTTAAAAAATCCATATCTTTGCTCTCTGGTGATATATTTATCTTATTTAAAATGATATATTCAGGTGTTTGGAATCACACAATCGTTTTAGTTAGTATACTATTTAATTCGACATTTAACTCATTTGCATTACTCAAAGATGGCCGCCAGATGTCGATTTTTCTTTTAAAATGTCCTTTTTGTTTCTACGTTGATATATTTAACTGATTTAAAATGGTATATTCAGGTACTTTGAATCACAGAATCCTTTCTGTAATTGGACACTTGCCTCATTTGAATAATTCCAAGATGGCCGCCCTGAGAATTAATCTATAAAACAACACAGTTTTGGAGTACAAGAGGTCGTAATTATCATTGTAAGGACTCTTGAAATGGCCGCCGGGAACGATGAAATCCGCAAACTTACGGAATATTTTGGAATTATGCACATTTCTATTCTAATGAATGATACTAACATTGAATTGCGTAAATGAGCATACTATTTCTGGCCACTGTAGCTACATGTTTGATGAATTTGTCTCCAAACAATGATTCATGCATGGTTGCACGTCCAGGTTATTTAGTCGACTGACCATGTCAAATTCGGGAAATTCTCACTACATTATTTGCTGTCACTCCTTAATCAACATTGTCATCGAGCATGATTTCCTCAATATTATTGCAGTCCTCCCCTCGACAATCACCACAAGCAGTAACGCACTTGAGCCCATTATTTCGACATAAGCACAGGTTTCCTCCGCATGGGTTCCATCTTACAATTACATCGGATGAATTTCAGCAGATCTTCTGGTGCAGGTTATATGTCTGTCATAATGGGTATTAGTTTCGACCCGTGAAGCTTCCAACCCCATTGAGTATAATCTAGGTCGGAGTTTCTAAGATGTTCCCAGATAACAACCTGCAGGTGAACCCTAAGACTGTGAACAAAAGCTGCCCGCTCAGTAGGCGGTAACTTCTGGGGTTCGATAGCCATTCTGCTGGATGAAAACATGCCCATAAACTTCGTGTACCTCATATTTCTGAGTAATTCTCCGCCCTTGCCCGAGTACATTAGCACGAAGAGCTCTGAGTCAGCCTCTCCTACCTGTTTATTTGAAGCACTCGGACTACTGATTTCATTCCAGAGTCGTTGTAATTCAACAGATGATTCTACTATCTTCAGCAAGCTTGTCTTTCCCTGTCCATATAGTGCCGATGTTGTGTCACACCCATCCCATGCGTGCAGAAACAGAATGTGTCTGGTGATGGTGTCTCCAGCTTGCTGGGCTATATCCGCTACCTTCCACACGTTTTACTGAGTAACTGTATGAACTGCTGTTTGTTTTTCTCGTTTGAGAGGAACACCTCATGATTGCTGTGAACCTGCGTCACATCAGTGAGGTGGATGTCGGCATATGTTCTAACCACCCGCCGTTGGTACTCGTGATCTTTTATCGATGGCGCTTGTCCATATCCATCAAATACAATTGAACATTTTCCGTACCTGGCGTTCACGTACCTGACATACTGATCGGCAATTTCTTTGTATGTGACTTTTTTCATCCATTTGATTCTATGAAGGAGAGCGCCCCAATCAAGGACAATGGTTGATTCGTTGGGTGATTGTAATACTTCGACACCGTTCGTCAATGCATTCGCGAGTTGTGCTTTTATTGGCTTCCGGAGTGCATTCTCCTTGAACAAAGATGTTGGCACCACCGTTAGTTCGTATTCGAAATACTTCTCAATGTTTTCTTCTCGTTGTGCGATAGCTATCAGCCGCGAGAACAAAAATCTTAACACCTGGCATCAAATGATTGAGCGTTCGAACCTGCTCACTCCTTTTGATGGATGCATCGGCAACACTTATGTTGTTGAGCTTCTCCTGAATTCTCGACCCAACCAGTTCTGTCTCGTCGCAATAAATGTCGTCGTCTGATCCTGCTATCAATCCGGAGGATAAATAACGCAACCGTGGTTCACTTGGATCGAATGCTTCATGTCCATCAAACCATGTTTGAATACTGGATACATCTGATTCATCACGCCGGCTCCTGGACAGGCCAAGATCCACATGTTGTTCGCTAGTCTCATGTCTCGTGTTCGCTAGGTCTGTCATTGCACCATGTATTTGTGTGCACTTGTGCATGCTATAGACCCATTGCTGACGCACAGATTCAGTTATACCCCTTCCTCTTGTGAGTCCCCCACGACTTTTGATTGATCGCATCAAGACTTGTTCTTGATAACTAAATCACTCGACAGTCCTGCCCAAAACCTACTGCTCCTCCGAATAGTATGAAAACCATGCTCTATGAAAATGTTGCATAACCAGGTAACTCGATCATCATTTGTAGATACAAACGACAACTTTTTGCATAGTGTACATGGCCTGTTGCAGCAAACATATTAAGCATTTTGCTGACAACTATCAGATGGAGATTCCAATCTCCTGTTCTCTCTGCTCTAATGAGGTTTTTCAAAATTTGTATATACTCCATATACTGTAGCCACAGTTTGGCTGTTCTGGATCTTTCGGAAAGAAATGTCCTATAATTGGACGCGAGTTGCTCCAATTTGATTAGTTCTTCTGAATCTGATACAGATGAAACTGGAACAGATCCGTCAAACACTTTCTCATACAACTATGTTATTGTCTTCAGTTCCGATTGATCAAGTTTATCACGTTCGTTGTAGTCGTCAGTATCAGACGTAGCGCTTTCAGTGATTACATGTACTTGAATGTTCGACAACGCTGCATCGAGTGTTATCTCCTCCGACGTTGTTTGTAAACTTTCAAGAACAGTTTCATTGTCATTACTACTCCGGAGTTGTATCTAAGTTTGAGTTACGGTAGATGACTGCATCCAAAAGATTGTTCATCAATGCGCTGTCTACCAGGAAATGCCCTCGCAATGCTCGAGAAAATGCCTTACCAGAAAGCATTGAGACAATTGCGTTTTGGCCATAAGCCCTCTCGAAGGCTTCTTCTAACCCGACCCCTTCATCATTGAACCAATGCTACCCAAGAAACTCATCATCAAGTGGAAGCCACCGAACCTACAAACTATGTTAAGCGATTTCACTGCAATTATACTAACTACTTTAAACCATAGGGGCTGATCAAATGTCAAGCAAGGCGTCTCGATTCCAAATCGTGTCGCTTGATTCTGGATATAAATCAGAGTTAAGAAAAGACAGGACTCGTCTGATGGGTTGAGGTCAATTATAGGCAGAAAGTGAACTTCTGATTTCACTTCTGTTTCTGAACTATCGGCGGAAAACACGTGTTCCATAAATCCCGACCAGTTTGGCCGTTGTTTGATAGCTCTGTTCGTGAGCCAACCACAGTGCCACAGAAAATCAGTATTCAATACTGGTGGTAGTGTTAGCGGAGATTGCAACTCTAGCATACTTACATACTTTATTGAAGATAACCCGCTTTCTGGAGACCTCGTATAATTTAAAATAGGCACACCCTTGCCTTCAACTAATTTGCCAACATCTACACGATCTTGGCGAGTTATAATTCTTGGTCTAGGGGTGAGTGGTCTGTTATCATTAGGCGTCGACACAGCAATGATCCCCATGCCATGAAATGTGCCTCGACCGTCAACAGTAGCGATATTATAATCGACGTTGTCTGCTACCCACTGGGTAAAGGCGCCTGGAAAATACTCCGATATCAAATTGTCGAGGTTTTCGGTTTGAATTACAAACTGTTTATACCTGTTCACTTCCTCATAACTGACCGAAAATTCCAATTTAGAAAGTTCATCAACTAGCCACTTCGAACCGAATATGTGATCCATCTCGACTCCGACTCCAAAAAGTGTAGGGGTTATTACTGACCTTGATCGCGCAGATTGTACGATACTGTGACCGATGCTATTCTGTTTGATTTCGGATGGGATAATAAGCTCAAGAAAGATTTGCAGAAAACGTGGTATCCATTTCTTTCCTTGCTCAATATTCGATATATCCTCACTTGTGGGATAGGTTTTCTTATCATATATCATTTCTCGCAATTCTGCCCTAATGACATTAGCAGCAGTCACCACTACTCTCTCTGGCTCGTCCTCTATGTTATCTTTCTTGTCTGTATACCACTTATAATTGATCAAATACTTCGCCACATCTCTAAAACATACGACGTTGTTACGCCCTTCAACTTCAGAAAAACATATGCACTCCCCATATCTTTTTTCCAATACTTACTTCAGCCGTTTGATAGAATACAATTCTGACCCCACTGAAAGTTCAACCATTTTTGTATGTAACTCTGAGAGGGTGTACAGCTCTGTACCACCACCTGACTCTAACCATACACACAACGCCTCAAACGCACGTTGCATTTGCATGTTTGGCGTCCTGCCCTGTGACTTTTTTTCCAATGGGTTTTCATCGGTTTCTCCCAAAAACATGGACAAACAAGCTGCGTGATAAACGGCTTCTGCAGCAACTATATCAATGCAACTGACACTTTTGAACTTTAAAGTCCCACAAATCCGCTCTTACATTGTAACGTTCTAGTAGTTTTTCTCGCGTAGGAAGAGTTGTCACCCTTCTCACTTTCTCTTGGAACAAGGCGGAACATCATCTGTATCTTCGGGATTAACACTGAAGCTCCTTGTCTTATCTGTGAAATCGAGTATGCACTTCTTGTGAACTGATACCTTACCGATGGGTGTCGCATTTTGTCGCCCTTTTAAATACTCCGTCAACTGGGTACAACTTCGCGTCTCGCTTAAATGATTCAGCGTCTCCAAACCTTTCGCCGTAACCATGACTAATGGATTTCCCCCAGTTCCCTTACACATGTTACATAACAACAACACACACTCGGCCTCCTGGAAACTACTGTCTCCATCAGGTACTTCGGCCATAATGCGGACAATCAGGTGAAAATTTCAGAGAATACTAGAACAAAAATCTTAATCGAGTGAGTAAGAAGAGAATCAAATAGAAGCCTTCTGCGTGTCAGGACATGAAACAATTTGTGATTGGCGTTATCTCATTTAACAACGCTACCATTTAAAAGTACCAATATTGTTTAACGCATGATAAAACGGGCGTTAAAATATCAGCGATGTATAGTATGGAGTTTTAACCCATTCACCCCTATCTATATGACATGCTGCCTTCCATTCTCAAATTTAGACCAGTCCATTCGCCAGAATAGGGGTATTTTCCACAAATCTAAAATATACTGAGCCGTATCAACTGGTCCTACACTGAAACATTGGAAGTGTGGTCTGTAATATTGAATGGGTTAACATATAATCATCCCAATCTGAAGTATGTAGAGTGTGAGCTGATGCGTAGCTATGCCCGTGTATGTTTTCATAACACAACAATGAGTCAAAGGAAACATGCAGTGGTGGATACAGCTGTGTGCACGGGGCGCGCGCTCCATCAAATACATATCGAAATTAGAATTGGTTATAATAGACTAACTAAAATAAACGTGTGTATCCAAACACATGAATATCGCATTTTAAATCAGTTAAACATGTCAACTGGGAGCACAGATATGGACATTGTTAGCAAAATTTGGGTATTTGGCGGCCATCTTTGCTTTATGCAAATGAGGCAAATGTCGATTACATTATAGACAAACCAAAACGATTGTGCGTATCCAAACACTTGAATGTATCATTTTAAATCAGTTAAATATAGCAATGGAGTGCAAAGATATGGAATTGTTTTAGCAAAATGTTGACATTTGGCGGCCATCTTGGATTTATGGAATAGACACAAATTTCAAATGTCTTCGTTGTACTAAAACATTGTCTAATGTCTTCGTTGTACTAAAACATAGTCTCAGGTAATATACCTGATGATACTAGGCCACGAGAGATGTGCTAACTTGTGTTTTAAGCGCAACTCAATTGCTCAGTCAAAACTGTCACGTTTCAAGCGGCCATATTGGACGCCATCTTGAATAAAAAAGTTTCCCCAAAGCGGATTTCAGCGGATTTTTGGATATGTTATTGGCAAGAAACTCCTCTTTCCAACGGTTTAGCTTGCTAAACTTTTTTCCGGGTAGCCCATATATTTCAGCTCCCACAAACAGGCTAGAAACCACAGGTCTGATTTTCAGAGAATTCAGAAGTAAAACATAAACGTCATACAACAACATGACACATTGCTTGAAGGGAAAATAGATAAAATGTTACTAAAAATATATCATTTTAAACTTGCAATGATTTTATGTTTTATTTTATTGTTCACGTGATTAAACCGATGTCGGACGATATCTTGCAATACAGACGCTGATTTGAAAGTTAAAAATATGAAAAATCATCAATAGTGTCAAAGATATTACCACTTTATGTGGGTGGGGTATATTGGTAAGTTGTATTTACGTTGTCTTCTTTGTAATAAAAAAAAATTCATTCAGAACTTACCAGGAACTGTTACATTTTGAATTATTTCTTGATTCATTGCAAAAACGTTGTCCTAGTTACACATTTACATATGTAAACAACCACACAGTTGTTTGTTTATGCCGGAAATAGTATTTACCGCGAATAAATGGAACCCGCGGCTATACGGGACACTTCTATACATTTACAGCTCTAGGTTCGATGCTCCAAGTACTGACAGTGTGTAATAATGCGACTAATTATACGAACACAGTGGTCTGGTAGTGTTATTGTTTATCATGAACCCAAGCAAACTATTTAGATTATAATATAACATCAGCCCAGCATGTGCAGCATGCGAAGGGTTAAAACTCGTATTTTCGTTCCTTTCTTTATTTTCGTACTTTCACACATAACATAAACATGATAAATCTTAATATTGTGTATATTTGTTGTATTTTCTGTTACCCATGACATAATGTTTGCATATTTCATTATTTGCGATACATATTTTCATTCCATAGTTGTCTCAAGGCTGTGTTAATAATCTTATCCATCTATCCAAGTGGCGGCCGAGTGATCCGATTCCATATGTCAGAATATTAGTGTTATCTTATTTATTTGCAAAGTACATGCCAGAAATATACAACGCATGCACCAAGTTGATGTATGCTGCATTCGTATTACGACTGCATAGTAGTAACATTGACTGAACGAGCAACTGCCATTAAACGAGCTGATATACTTCTGATAGGAGTATACAAATTAGAACTTTAACTACTGGTAATATAGACATATTTCAATACATACGGAGCATTAATACTATTACATAATATATAACAAGCTAAATAACCGAATAATTGTGCATGCACTTATAGCATACACTGATTCCAAGAGATTACATATCTTTTTCGGCAAAGTATTAATATCCAAATTTGTGCGCATGTCTCATACAAACCCCATAAGTGTTTGTTTATTGGTGTTTAACGGCCTATCAACAGCTAGGGTCATGTAAGGCCGGGCAAACGGGTTCGATCCCGTTTCAACCTGCTGCATTGGGGGGAAAATCCCAAAATAAGAACGGAATATATACATCGAGAAAAAATATATTCAGCACTGAAATTAGAATAACCTGACCTGGTGCCAGGTCCATACCACACCAACGTCACTTGGCCCCTTCCCCTAAAATAGGATTACGAACTATCGTAATACTCACATAAGGGGTATAACCAGATTCAACTGTCAGATACAAAATGCCAACGACGTATACATGTGAGGGCCAAACCAGTCGGAATTCCGATAAGGATGAACCCCGATCGTTAAATTACCCATCGGATACCTGCCACCAACCTACTGAAGCGAAATAGACAAGGGCGAAACTTCGTCCTAGCTAAGGTAGCTTGTCATTGGGGCATTAAACAATTCACGATAGCCCATGCTGGTTCATTCACGATAGCCCATGTAATTCACTATCTGTTCTAGCACGCAACCTTCGTACATACGCATATATAGCGATTTTGAGGTATTACATAATAGAGGGGAAGTAACTCTTGTAAGCTAATACTTAGTGTTGATATGTGGTATACAAATTCATGTTTTACGGGGAAAACAATGCCATCCAGCCTTCAACTGTTATGCATACCTATTTGTACATGTGTCAGTGATGGTGTATTAGTAGTTAGAGAATAAGTATGAACCAATTGGCCGACATGATTTGGACACCACTGAAGTTAAAGGTACATACCCGCGCAGAAGGCACAACATGTTCTTTATAGGAATTAAATAAGTTTATAACTATGTCACTATTCCACCAGTTCTAAAAATTACGAGTGCCAGCTATACAAATATAATCATTTATTAATTATCAATTTACTGTTAGCGACGCGCGGCGGTAACAGTCTATTTTGATAATGTGCGGGGACGACGACTTTCACATCACGGCTTGCGGTGCGCATGCGCAGTATATTACGCGCGCCAGTCGGCTTCCCAATATGTAAGCAAGAATATCAACATGTCGAAACGTCCAGGATGGAAATTGTATGAAACGGCGTCGGCCAAAAAAAAAGGCGAAATGTCTGAGGGACAGGCAGTACAGAGAGAGAGTGGTTAATATTGGCGACCTTATCACCAAATGGAAAGAGTTACGTGGAGATTTAGATTTGGACTCGAACAGAGATTTTTCTTCTCAACGTCCGATACTTCACTGCGCATGTCAAAGATGTGATATGATTGACCGTGTCACGTGACGAGTATTGGTAAAAATAGCACGAGGTCGGAAAATATCCATTCTGGTCGCGGCATATAAAATGCGATTTAACACCAATTAACACGCGCCGTAATTAAAAATAACTCGTTAGTGGGTAAACAAATGGCTCATATAAGGCATGACAGAAAATGAAAAATAGTAGTACAGTGTAACCTGCTGCGTGGGCATGTACCTTTAAATGATTTTTTCTGCGTATATAAACCAAATACAGCATTCAATTTGGGACGGACGTGTGTAATATCATTCCTGCCATTGGAACTACTCGGAAGCCTCGCTACCTTGACTCCGGCAGGTTACTGTTAAGGCTAATAACTATTGAAAGCCGCGCAATGTGGTTATGGTACTTGGTTGGTCTAAATAGTCGACAATTTCCGTCCTTGTCGGCTTTGTCCGGAAACCACCAGGCTGCGTTCGAAAGCCACATAAGGCGCTGGGTATAAATACAGAGAATCGTCGCATATTCGGGAGTCTGTAATTAGCAAGGGAGAGAGACACTGATACAGATATATACTGGGGAATAGCGAAAGGTATTAAAAGGAATACCGGAAGTCCTTAGAGGGCTGTGACTTAACTGGGAGCTGGTAAATTGGTATAGCTACAGGTTCGCTGGCAACTATATGTAAGATAGTTGGAGTAGATAATAGCAGCTGTTGTTCAGTAGGGGACTTGATAGGAGTCAGAACAAGTTGACAGACCGTATGCACAGGGACATCTGTGTTCGACCTAGACAGCTTAGCATTCGTCCCATTGCGAGGCATCCATCTATTCATGTCCTAATAACTTTTAATCAAAGTAGTAAATTCCCATGATCACATTTGCTGTAATCAACGATCATTTAACTGTATATATTATTGATACCCGCTAACTTAAGATGTTCGCGGAGTTGGAGCTCATAGAAGTTCGCAGGAGTTCATAGGAGTTGGAGCTCGCAGAAGTTCGTAGGAGCTGATAGGAGTTCATAGAAGTTGAAGCTCATAGCAGTTCGTAGGAACTCATAGGAAGTCACAGGAGCTGAAACTCATAAACGACGTGTATACACTTGTAGTATTGTGGTAGGAGCGATCGTAGCGGTGCGGCAGACACGCTACCAGTTGTATCACAGCTTGTTATAGTTGTTATGTGTTGAGCGAACGAGCTCGAACCAGTGCCGCGCACGTTACACTACATATATTTAGGTCATAGCGTACTGGTGAAACCACATCGGCTGTACACATATTTTAAATCATAAACAATACCTTTGTGGATACTTTCAGCGTATATAATTAGGACTAAGCAGTCTAAACAACATTGTAACGTTTTAATTTCGGACTAGAACATTGTGCACTCATTGATATAATGAGACAATCATACTTGGCAAAATGCCCCAAAAAATGGCGACCATCTTTGTTTTAAACAAATGATGCATTCCTTTAAAATAAGAAGTATATAGTTTTCAATGTGCCAGCTTGTGTGTGTCAGATATTAGTATCGTTTCCCTTCCGGTATTACTGGTGCATGTACAAATGATGCAATTGCTGTTAGTATATTAACACTGGCTGCCACCGTTTCTCATATATATTCAAACGTTAATTATCTTCTGACATATATGTCATTGTTAGCACAATTGTGTCTACTGAACAGCGTGTCAGGTCGAATGTTTGAGACCGAAACTGATCATGACAGGCAGTGTGAATTGATTTGCATAATCAACACAATTCGTATAAAATGGCGGCCATCTTGAATTTATTGAAAATCAAGATATCATAAAATTGCCTGGTAAACAGTTGGATGCATTATATTTATTAAATATACGAAATCTGTTGAAAAAATTGCTTTCGTTTATGTATGTATGATACCTCTAAGAGAGCAAAATTCTATAAAACATATGCAATTTTCAACAATTACCGTCATCTTGTTTGTGGAACTTGACAAGTGTACACGACAGCCATGATGTTTCTAACACAACTAACCTTCGAAATACATATATCTGAACAAATTGTGGCTAAATTACTTCTGAACTAGTGTTTGGTACCCACACTAATAGCACGTCTTTGTCAAATTATTTACTCTTTTCTTTTTATAAAATTCCAATAAACTGGCGGCCATCTTGGTTTTCACAAGCTTGGATCACGCTTAAATCGATTGTTATATATTAGGTAATGTGTTGGCTATGAAATAAATTAAGATGCGCCAAATTGGCGGTCATCTTGTTTATGCAAATTAGTGGGCGTAAGCTACTACTTTGAAAAGTCTATCATGCGGAAATATATACAGTATATATGTCTAAACACAGTGGCACCAGAAATCTTTGGTGCGCTCAGATGGTACCGACAATTATATCGCGAACAGGGCCTATTCAGCCACATATCAAACAACATAAACTCACTTTAGTTGTGCTTCGATTTCAGTATCATTATCGGAGACAGCATCCTTTCGGGATTTTAGTACCGCTGTAAGTCTTTCATATTCTTGCCTGAGAGTCCCTGTATCCTGGTTATCAATGTACTCTGTAAAATATCATACCACATTGAAAGCGTCAGCGCACAAAGGAAGCCAACCCTGGGGAAAATAGTTAGTGTCAGAAAGTGAAAAAATATGCATCTGCTGAATTTTTTGCTATTGTCTTGAATGTTGTGTTTATCTTCATTCTGAGACACAGTAAAACGAAAACCAAATTGGTACCATTATTTTCCATCACTATCTTGGCTGCCATATTGCATTCAAAATGGCCACCATTATTGCCAATAATGCTGCATAGGTGTGGGTTTTTGCTAGATAATTTTGTTATAATTATGTTTATATTTGTCAATTATACATTTTTGGATAGGCTGTGGAAACAGGTATCAGAAATCAGATTTTTCTCTATGTTTTCCAATTCATAGAGAGCGGCCATCTAGGATTTCAAAATGGCCACACAATCCAATATATATTTTACTATAACATTGTTCACTATTGTAACATAGAACTAATTTTTCAACTCCATTCCACTTGATACTATTTAAAAATAGTGTGTTATAGAAGCCAGCAATGATTAGTGCTTAAACATAAACTTAAAGTATGTAAAAATGGACGCTAAGATAAGTATAGTTTGGTACTTTTTTAAGAATTCAGTTTTTCTCTTCCTGAATGATACATATTTGTATATGACTAGCAGCACAGCCACTGGTTATGTTATTTCCATTAAAATATATGAACTTTGTTACTAAGTAACCAACGTGTTCAATTTGGAATGCCTTAAATAATTCAAAATGGCCGCCATATAAGCACGTCTTTATATAATGTTACTGCATGTTCAAATGATGCTCTTGAAACAACGTATACATATTGTCACAAGTGAATCAATCAATCAATCAATCAATCAATCAATCAATCAATCAATCAATCAATCAATCAATCAATCAAACAAACAATCAAACAATAAATAAATAAATAGATAGATAGATAGATAGATAGATAGATAGATAGATAGATAGATAGATAGATAGATAGATAGATAGATAGATAGATAGATAGATAGATAGATCGATCGATCGATCGATATATAGATAGATAGATAGATAGATAGATAGATAGATAGATAGATAGATAGATAGATAGATAGATAGATAGATAGATAGATATAGATAGATAGATAGATAGATAGATAGATAGATAGATAGATAGATAGATAGATAGATAGATAGATATATAATAGATAGATAGATAGATAGATATATATAGATAGATAGATAGATAGATAGTATATAGATAGATAGATAGATAGATAGATAGATAGATAGATAGATAGATAGATAGATAGATAGATAGATAGATAGATAGATAGATAGATAGATAGATAGATAGATAGATCGATCGATCGATCGATCGATCGATCAATCAATCAATCAATCAATCAATCAATATATGTATATGTATATATGTATATATGTATATATGTATATATGTATATATGTATATACGTGTGTGTGTGTGTGTGTGTGTGTGTGTGTGTGCGTGCGTGTGTGTGTGTGTGTGCGTGCGTGCGTGCGTGCGTGCGTGCGTGCGTGTGTGTTTTTGTTTGTGTGACATATACAACACGGTTATCCTAGCAGAATATTCATTCATGTAATAGTAGGCTGGGTTATCCCATATTCCACCTATACCGATGGACAGGTCCCAAAATAAGAACTGAATATTTACAGGAAAATAATTATATATTCAACCCTCACATTAGAATAAACTGATCTGGTGCCAGACTCTAGTTATACAAGTCACTTAGTTCCATACCCCTAACACTAATAGGATAAGTGCTAATCCTACTACATTTATAATGATATATGTCAAGTAACAAGAAAGCCAAAAACGTATCTGATGGCCACTGAAACCAGCGATATCAGGATTCCGGATGAAACACATTGTTAAATTACCATTTACACGCTCCGAACCTACAGCAATTAGCAGACGATTCAGACTTGTCATAACATCATGTGACGAAAATACATGTAGTACCCAAAACCTGTCACAATTAGTGCTATACATGTAGTTTCAGGACACCCTTTGTGCATATGAAATTGATAGTCTTGATAGTCTTGATAGCGTGATGAAGTTTCAATACGTTTTGATTATGTTTAATCCAGCTCAATAGTCATTGACACATAAGTGATAAACTCCACATTGGAAAAGATATGTCGGTATGTATGAGTTCAACATGCTGTGCCAACAACACACTGCAAATATGTGTTGTGCGTCTTTTACTCCGTTAGAGTTGGAAGATGAGCATTTGTCTATATGTATTTGCTTACAACTGAGGAATTAAATACATGTAACTACATTGGCAGTTTTTATGTGGTGTCAGATGTTTATGCCAAAGAGATAACTTAACCCAAGTGAAGGTATTGCATCCTTGTTCATCTACACACAGAAGCAGCCCCGACGTTGACCACCCCTCCCTGTGATGTTTAAAGTTGGATATTCGAACCTGAGAACACAATAACAATGGCCCTTTAATAGTTAAATAATAAAATAATCGTTACTCACACGATGTCATATGACTTCCAAAAATACATGGCTTGCAAATTGGGGCCATGTTGTCGTGAACACATGCAGGACCAATTAATATGTCCTACAGTATCGTCAAATAAATTTCGCAGAGATGCAAACACATGCAGTCAATGCATGCATTGGGATATCTCTGATTGACAGATCACATACATATCAGCATGACTATTTAAGAAAACCATAGCCATTGTATACATAAGTGTGCTGTTCTATATATTTGTATGTTAGTACATGTATGCCAAATACCCCTTGTCAGAGTGGAAATTTGGACAGGTCATCAACAGTGACAGCTGTCTGATCATGAATACTCCGATGTGACAGTAGGGTCAATCCGGGTAATCTCGGACAAAGGTATATATTCGGACACATCAGTATGCATGTATATTATGTCCCATATATGTATGTGAAGCATGTTGTTGGTAGTTATTGACCTCTACTGACATGTTTTGCACCATATATATAAATAGATTATGACGCAGTGACTATCCCGATACCATACCGAGCTGCATTCTGGGGGCCACCTTCAAATATGTTTCAACACTGCATGACTTTGAATGGCGGTGAATATTTAACGTCCGGCAAACTACATTCACTGAGCCATATGAATGAAGCGTAGTGACTTGACAATTTAGTTATTATATATATAAAGTATTCCTCTTACTGTCTGTCTGATAGTTTCTACGTTAAATGTACCAATACCGTCTTTATACCAGAAAATGAGAGGTGTCCGAGTTAAATCCACTGTTTTTCTAGATCGAGAAAACTCGGACATGGCCCGACTCGGTAATGGATAATGGATTGGCCTAGTTCCAAGGTAACGGTGCTCCCACCCCACCACACCCCCCCACAAAAGAAATAACATATTGATTAAAATGCAAAGTCTAAATCCCGTATGAAGTAACTATTTGTTTAATTTCAAAGGACAAACTTTGTCCCCATAGAGACGACAGTACAACGAGATTTGTAGAGATTAATATCCCCAACCCGAATGTTTGAGAAGCATTGGTATTGTTAGTATCAGACATGTGGACATATCCCGACCCAAGTACGTACTTGTAATTGTTTGATCGTCTAATGAACCTTATCAATGTCGTTACCACTTTCAGGAGTGGTGGAAGGCAAACCCCTGTGAATTAGACACATTCAGAAATGGACAGTCTAATCCCCGCATGTATGTATGAAATATGTGTCTATTTATCCAAGGTGATAGCGCATTTTCCTCACACTAGAAACGACAGGAGCCTACTGACAGACGTGTTGACATCTAACATACCGGCCCCATGATTTTAGGTGTCTGATTCCCACCCTTTATGGGTTTTAGCTAGCTGTCTAATTACATGGATATGCCCGCCAGACCATCCCCACTCTCATGTGGCAGGGAAGAAATTGACAGGTCCATTGTAGTTCCACGTGTATCCCCCTCACACTACTTCTCCCCAACTCACGACGTGGAAGACATTATTATTTGCATACAAGTTCATTTAATTTATATCGCATGGTTGCAATTGTGGTATTGTGATCTTTCACCGTCTTAATTTTGAATAGATCGAGTGTTTTTGTCATTGATAAATGTTAAATTTCAGACAAACATTATGGCATCTGTACGATTCATCCAAGGACGAGAGAGAGTGTCTCCTACATATCAGAAAGAACATTAACGACGTAATACGACTGGGCAACTTAATATATCGCAAATGCTCTTTGGATCACCCATTGGATGCAGATTAGTGTTAAACTTGTGTGCAAGCACGTAGTTAGCTAAGTGATCATGTGTGTAATATATACAACACCAGGATGAATTTGCAAGTTCTCCATGAAGAATATGTATACATCGTCACCTTTTTGAACACATCACAAGCTTGACTAAAAAAAACTAATAAACAACCGCTGTAAAATGAGGTTGTCATCGAGAAGAGTAGTGTCTATACAATAACATAGTAGGTTGATTACACGGAGTGCTTAGCCAGATCCATGGCTAACATGACAATGTCCCTATGTATGTCCAAAACTGTTGATGACATCGACAGACATACGCGACAAAATTGTGACAGCTCTGTCTAACATTATACTAAAGTGGGTCATACAATTATGTACATAGGCCACTTGATTACATATGGATGTAATGTTTGGGATATACGTAGTAAGATATGGATGTAATGTTTGGGATATACGTAGTAAATATGCATATACTTATGATTCTGTGGGGGTGAGGTGGGTGATGGGCGAAATCCCTTACATAAAAAATAAATATTGAGCCCTGAAATTAGAACAACATGATCCCATGCCTGGCCCTCACCACAACATAGTTACTTAGTTCCATCCCCTAAAAGTAATAGGATCATAACTAGTTTTACTACTCTTATAATAGCTATAACCAGGCTTAACTCTCGGATATCAGAAAGCCAAAAACTGTAGCTGAGTGCCAAACCAGGGATTTTGGGATTCCGGTACCCCATCGTTAAATTACTATTTGCATGCCCCCAACCAACCACCCGCATAAGTAACAGTAAAGCCAGGATGCAATTGGAATGTTTTACATGCATACCCACACCCAACCCGTGCATGTGAAATGTGGGATTCAGTCCCGTAAAACTGGCCTAGAATGTCCGTAGCTGTTAACAGGCCGTTACACACAATTAAGTGATTTGATGTATACCAGCCTGACATTAAATCTGAATATTAAGAAAAAACCTTATGTTTTGCATACAATGCCATATGCATTTTATATTTCATCGAAAATGAGTTAGTGTGGGACGAACGCCAGTGCTTTACATGGAAATAAACTACACATGTGCAAATGACAGCAAAGCGGACGTATTATATTAACAATGTAGGCCAGCAATCATATGTTGTCAGTTATAAGATTGTCATTTACAATGAAACTCAATACATTTAGAGGGCAATTAGAAATATGTATTAGTGTTGACCAACATTGTGGTCATCACAAGAACATAAATGTCCTTGTACAAGGTGTGTATGCTATAGGAATGTGTCATATGATGTGTCATGTGGAGAGTCCTGGTTGTCATGGTTGACTATCATATCAATGTCAATGTTGCATATTCAAACACATATATGCCATCATTTTCTGCCTGTGCTCATAACTAATGATATTGCTTATTCAAAATGCAGGCACTATTATTTCATTACGTGACATAGTGATACAGATTGCAATGAATTATTTCATTTACTGCATGATTCTGTAGATAATAATCCATTTTACCGACGAAATTGCTTGTGCTCAATTGAAAGTAACACAAAATGTATTGTTATGGCGGCCATTTTGAATTTTAAAATTGGAGACATATCTGTTATTGAATATTAATGTTGCTATTTCATTTTTTAAATATATCTCATAAATAATTTGACTAAATTGTGGTTGAAAATATGTTTATTCCTTTGAAAAAAAGAGGACATAGGTGTTCAATAACGGCCATTTTGAAATTCAAGATGGCCACCACACGTGTGACCGAAAAAGTGGTACCAATTTGTTTTTTGTACTATGTCACATATTCTGGCAGAGAATACCGGGATAGTCTCGTTTGATGTCAAGATCAGGGAAGGCTGGGAACCGCATAGGTGTCATGCTCGTATAAGGTGACTTTTTATGCTATCGAGTGCGCAAGTGTAATAGTTTAAGTTATGTTCGTTGACTTGTTTACGTTGTGTGACGTTAGTTTCTCGTCGTGCCGTTCAACAAGTGAAATGTTCACATACATAGCTCATATAGCAACACCAAAGAAAGCGGAAGCAAGCCGAATCCCTGGTATTTCTATAACGGAAACATCTATTATAGTAGACGTGCTAGTATATTGTACATGTAGTATTATACATAGATGTTAATTAACATACACATCGCCTTACAGAATAATACATGACTGCAGAGGTGATTTTTGAAATGCAAATATCGGTGTGGACCTTGAACTTGACACCGCGAACAACGCTCGTGAATAGTATATGTCTCCACAGGTGGAAGACTCGGACCTATGACACCAAAAAATGCCTATTAAAAAATCCCATTACCCCACCCACTTGGTCTCGTACATCACAATAAACATCGATTAAATGTATAAAATATGTCTCTGGCAATTGATAAAGGTATTAGGTATGTGAATATACTCACTTCAAATCGCTGTTTCAAGCATTTATTGAGTTATTCGCGTTTTGATTACCCCATCAAAAGCGAAAGTTGTTGTACGAAAGAATCTCACACAGAATCGGAGGCCGTCCGGTGTGGATTATCGGTCATATTTGGCCGATAGCTGATCGCCAACTCAAACTAATGACGTGCACAATGACCATATACATTAGAAACTCCAACCATACAACGTTCGTCCAATGCTGATCGTTCACCGATCTAAAAAACACTTTGTTGTCTAATTTCGTTCATTATCTGGAACCGGGTCAATGCACCATCTTCCATAATACAACCGGAAGCGTCTATGTAAAGAACATCTCTGATTGGCTAAATCTAAACTGTGATGACGTCATTCAACCTATTTCGGGATTCCGGAAGACATAGTCTGATGTACGCGAATCATGAATGAAAGTAGAAAAAAATGTGTTTTTTTAGATCGGTGAACGATCACAATTGGACGAACTTTGTATGGTTGGAGTTGCTAATGTATATGGTCATGGTGCACGACTTTAGTTTGAGCTGGCGATCAGTTATTGGTCAAATATGACCGATAATCCACACCGGACGGCCTCCGATTCTGTGTGAGATTCTTTCGTACACGCAAATTTCGCTTTGGATGGGGTATACAAAATGCGAATAACTGAATAAAAGCTGGAAACAGCGATTTGAAGTGAATATATTCACACACCTAATACCGTTATCGATTTCCAGAGACAGAAGTCATACATTTAATCGATGTTTATTGTGTGTGTCCGAGCCGGAAAAGAGAGGGCTCTTTCTATAATAGCCATATTTATACTCACCTTTATAAATAGAATATGGTACTGTACGATACCAAGTGGGTGGGGTAATGGGATTTTTTTAATAGGCATTTTTTTTGTGGCGGGGGTGGACTAAACCAAACGGATTTGCACCAATGATTACAATAGCCAATAGAAGGTATTATAACCAGGTGAGACCGAAAACCCCACATACAATATCAAGTACAGCCACCCATGGGAAAACACAACACCGACTGTTGTATAGAGGTGGCTGTTGTAGGAAGGTTACATATTGTAGGCGAATTTTAGGGACATTTGACTGTATCTAATATCATTGTTAGGTTAGTATTACTCCACAATTGTTAAAGGTACATGCGCACTCAATAGGCACAACATGTTCTTTACAGGAATTAAATAAGTGTATAATTGTGTCACTATTCCACCAGTTCTAAACATTACGAAGGCCCACCCGCAATACAGATATAATCATTTAGTAATATTTAGTTTACTGATAGTGACTCACGGTGGTTTCAGGCTATTTTCATATGCAGATGAGGCATGATATTTTTTTAATTATGTATACTAATTAAATGCGTCGCCTGAAAACATAATTTGATCATAAGTATGATCATTGCACATCAAAAAATAAATACAGAGAATAAATAATAATGTCCGTTAACAGTTTAAGGAAACACTGTTATCGCCGCTGATATCAGTGTGGAAATTTACATCTAATATAAATTGTATAATAATGCCAATCAATACATGGAGCAATGGTGACTGAATGTTTATTTTGCCAGAAAATGTCCCAGATGATGTCTCTGATATAAAAAACATGTTGTGCCTACTGAGTGGGCATGTACCTTTAAGTAATATAATAAAATGCCGTATAGAACATACCATCTAGATCTCCGTGTTTGGTGCTGTACACTGCGTGCGTGTATCCGGGCTGTTCCATCATGTCGTCATAACAAGATTTCCCAGTCGATTTCATTGCTTGGCCTATGGGGCACTCTGTTTTGTCTTTCCCCGTTTTAGCAATGCGCTCCACCGCTTTGTTGTTAACTTGTTTCACTGTCTTGGGTTTGGATTTCGCACTGTTGGCAGTATGTTTCACTGGCTTGGCAATAACTTCTACTGCGCCATCCTTACTAGTATTCACACGAGTTGGAGAATGTCGTACAATCCTTTGCTTTTCATGACTAGATTTCGTCTTAGTTGAATCCATGGCTGTTGTAGACTTTGACTTTACATCCTTTCGCCTAAAATGTTTGCAAAATGGAAGACACTATACACATTGTGTGTAAAAGGATTTTAATACATGTATAAAGGGATGAGCTAATGATAACACGATATAACATTTAAGTTCCAACATAAGCTGTCCAAAGGACGTTGGTAGACGTACTTTAAGCGCTTATCTTCAAACGCGAGCGACGCCAATGGCGGACCAGCACAATATACACACATTATCTGAATGTTTAAGTCCGAAAGGGGAGATGATCCATGAGCAAGGTGCGAATTAAAAAAAAAAGAAGAAAAAAGCTTTGCGCATCTGAACACATTGGAAGCTACATTCCAAATATATGTGTAAAGTTTCAAGCTAATACGGTTTAATTTTTTTTTACTTCGTCTTAGAAGGCAAACTTGCGAAATTCAAAGCTCAAAATGTACTTCTTATATGACGACACAAATACAGAACACAACTTGCATGACAACAAATATACAGAACATATCTTACATGACAAATATACACAACACAATTTACCTTTCAAATATACAGAACACATCTTACATGACACATATACAGGCCACATCTCACATGCCAAATGTACAGAACACAACTTGCATGACAACACATATACAGAACACATCTTACATGACAAATATACATAACACATCTTACATGACAAATGTACAGAACACAACTTGCATGACAACAAATATACAGAACACATCTTACATAACAAATATATAGAACACATCTTACATGACAAATATGAATAACACATCTTACATGACAAATATACAGAACACGTCTTATATGACAAAGACACAGAACACATCTTACATGACAAATATACAGAATACATCTTATATGACAAATATACAGAACGCATATTACATGACAAATATACAGAACACAACTTACATGACAAATATAAAGAACACATCTTACATAACAAATATACAGACCACAACTTACATGACAAACATACAGAAACACTATCTTTTACATGACAAAATATACAGAAACACATCTTAATAACCAATATATAGAACACATCTTAAATGACAAATATGATTAACACATCTTTCATGACAATATACAGAAACACATCTACTAACAAATATATAGAATACACATCTTACATGACATATATGAATTACAATCTTACATGACAAATATACAGAACACATCTTATATGTACAAAGACACAGAAACATCTTACATGACAAATATTACAGAAGCATCATACATGACTTAATTATACAGAACACAACTTGCATGACAACAAATATTACAGAACAATTCTTAACATAACAAATATATTGAACACTTCTTTACATGACAAATATGAAATAAACATCTTACATGGCAAATATACAGAACACATCTTACTGACAAATATAAAGAGAACGCATCTTATATGAACAAAAATACAGAACCACACTACATGACAAATATAAAGAAACACTCTTCCATACAAATAAACCTGAACCACAACCTCATGACAAACAAATGCAGAAACACATCTTTACATGAAAACAAATAAACAGAACACATCTTATGACAAATATACAGACGCATCAACTTACATGACAAATATACAGAACACATCTTACATAAAAACAAACAGCTATACAGACAAATATACACTTAACCGACAAATATACAGAACACATCTTACATGACAATATACAGAACACATACATACCAAATAAACAGAACACACTTTACATGACAAAAAAAGAACAAACATCCTTTACATAACAAATATACAGAACACATCTTACATGACAACAGCTATACAGAACATATATTACATACCGACAAATATACAGAACACATCTTACATGACAAATATACAGAACACATCTTACATGACAAATATACAGAACATATATTACATGACAAGTATACAGAACACAACTTGCATGACAAATATACAGAACACATCTTACATAACAAATATACAGAACACATTTTACATGACAACAAATATACAGAACATATCTTGCACGCTGATCTTACAGGACAAATATACAGAACACACCTCACATGACAAATATAAAGAACACAACTTACATAACAAATGTTCAGAACACATCTTACATGACGTAAAACATACAGAACACAGTTTACACGGCGACAAATGTACAGAACACATCTTACAAATAACTGCCAACATCACAAGAAACAATGAGACATATCTAAAGTGTGGTTCGGTAATGGATAACTTGGTCAATCATTCCATCTACTACGAATATCAAAGTACTGAAAGCACTGATACTAGGTTAGCTCCACAAGATTACTAACACATATGTTTTATTTATATAATAATGTGTAATGCTTTATCATCAGTTAAAGTCATTTTAGGTTAGTTAACAGGGTATTACATGTGTATGGATAGAAGGAAAATCCCAAAAGCAGAACAAAATATTTACAGAAAATAAATATAGTCAGTGTACATATCTTTACATATATTTTGATAATTATCAGAAATAAGTATACAAATAAAGTTTGCCTTTGCGTGTATATTGACAGATATATGACACTCACCACCGGAAATATATGTGTCACATGTCAAAACAAGCGAGATCAGGGATCCGCCTTTGTTGTTGTACTACATGAATCAATTTGAAAACACATGGAAGTGTACATGTTTAACCACACTAAACAATCAGATATTCATGCGCGGTGTAGTCAAAAGTAGTATGTTTAAAAAAAACAAATCCAGATTTGTTAGTTATGTCATAGACACTCTTTTCTTGC
Source organism: Conchocele bisecta (assembly GCA_029237695.1). Taxonomy (NCBI): domain Eukaryota; kingdom Metazoa; phylum Mollusca; class Bivalvia; order Lucinida; family Thyasiridae; genus Conchocele; species Conchocele bisecta. The sequence goes on from CM055272.1 coordinate 7,745,669, forward strand.
AGATACCGGTCAATTGATGTACTAATCTACTACCCGAGCATGTTACTGTATCATTTACATCAGATTCAAGCATATGCTTACTATTTTGTAAGTCGGAACATGTGTGTCATGTGAGGCGGTTTAAATTCCAGCCGCTTACAGTTTTGCACCACCACCAGGGTGGTCACAGGAGATTGAATTTATCTTTCTTAACAATAATTAAACATATATATTAATTAGTGAATATCCAGATCAGAATGGGTGCATGTTATGGAAAACTAGGTCGCACAACATCTATACGAAGAAATGAAAGTAGCAAATAATAGCAAAATGTGTCATTGGTTAGTTTATATAGGAAAAATCAATGGTGGTGGTGGACCTACATGGCTTCGCACACCCGAAACTCTTCAGATCTAACTTATACTTAGAATCTAAGAATTAAAATTGATGTTCAGCATCAATCCATTATATTTGCAAATAATAAAGACATTAACTAAATATTTATGAAGACACCGACAATGTTGATGTCTGGCACCCAGCTACATCAACATACTATTCAAACGTTTGTTTCACCGTGCATGAAAACAACAAAATTAATATTGTTGACCAAACACCCGCACCGTCGCACCGACGACAATAAACCAACATTACTATCCTACTCTGGATCTATTCAGTCGCGCCAGAAGTAATAGTTGATCCCTCAATACACAGTATCGGTGTGCCAGTTATAGTGCGTGGTTTCCGGCGGCTCTGTTTAGTTAATCCATCAATACACAGCATCGGTGTGTCAGGTGTGGTGCATGATGTCCGGCAGCTTTCCACAAAAAACTGATTGGTGTGTGGGCTAAGCTAACTTTGTAAAACACACTGGTGTAGCTTGCAGGGTCAGTGCTGAAATATATAGAAAATCGTTAACCCCACCCCCTTTACTGCTAGCTCCGTACTAGAAACAAAATTGCTACCACGCTCCATACCTCTCGCGAGATAGATACCATATCGGAGGCTAATTTTTGTAGCTAGCTCCTTACGTACTATCCCGTGAGACCTAAAGATAATAGCTGCTGTATTCATACGCACGAAATGTCTTGATTAGTATATTTCAGAATATAACTGATAAACTGAGCACAAAACTGTGAAAACTATAGAGAATAGTATACTCAACAAAACTAGAAACGTCCCTGTTTTATAGCCGGTGTAGCTCTGTCTATGTATGTACCACATGTTCAAAGTACATGTATTTTAAACCGTGGCGATGTTCAGAATACGATCGTGTAGAGTTTAGCCGATACACACGGTTTACATAGCGGCCAGTGACCGGAACGTTGATTTCCACTTTTTGCACGTGCACGCTATACTTGTCATCGATAAGGTGATTCAGTTCATGTCGTACCATTCATGCGATAGGGGCTATTCGGAAAATTAAAAAACTTTTTTAATTTTTCACTGTTTTCGATATGCCACGGCTTTCCGAAAACGAGCGAAATCAGGCAATTGGGATGCTTGCTGGTGGGATGGCCGCCAGGGCGGTCGCGCCTCGGTTTGGTTGCTGTCGGAAGACGATTGATCGTCTTGCAGCCCGGTACCAGCAGACTGGGGCTGTTCACGACCGGCAGCGACCTGGTAGGCCTCGTGTAACGAGGCGGTAGAGCCGATCGTTACATTACGTTGACGCACTTACGTCAACGTCGATTGGCAGCCACAGTCACTGCTAGGCGATACGGTGTCTCAGGGCAGACCATTCGCAACCGGTTACGTCGTAACGCCCAACCAATCCGGGCACGCCGCCCGTACACTGGTCAGATAATGACCCAACGTCACCGTGCTGCCATACTGTTATGGGCGCGACGTCATCTGAACTGGAGAAGGGCTGACTGGAACCGAGTTTTGTTCACCGATGAATCTCGGTTCACAGTTAGTCATGCTGACGGAAGATTACGGGTATACAGGCGTAAAAATGAAAGATTCACCGATTGTTGCATTGTTGAGAAGAACAGGTTTGGGGGAGGGAGCGTAAATGGTCTGGGGTGGGATCATGGGAAACCGGAAGACAGATTTGGTTGTTGTACAGGGCAACATCAATGCACAACGTTATGTTGCAGATGTGCTAAATGCACATGCCTTACCATTTATCCGTCAGCATGGTCCTGGTGTGACATTGATGCACGACAATGCCCGCCCTCACGTAGCCAGGGTCACCACTCAATACTTACAGCAAAACAACGTCGACGTCATGCCATGGCCCGCGGTCTCCCCGGATCTCAATCCCATTGAGCACATATGGGATGAGCTGGGCCGCAAAGCACGAGCTAACCATCAGATTGACAATGTTCGCGATCTTACACGGGCGTTACAACGGGAATGGAGGAATTTGCCCAACGCACTGGTATTGCGTTACGTCACGTCGATGCGGCGTAGGATCATTGCATGCATTCATGCAAATGGTGGCCACACTCGGTACTAACGAGATTTACTGAATTTGCCACATTACTTATTGAAATTCCATCTCTAAACATTAAGTAACACATTTCTGATTTTGACCCCTACCGCCCTTGGCCGGTTATCTCTCGAATATTTAACAAGATATCCAAATGCAATTTATTGGCTTTGATACAGAAATGAATGAACTTGTTTTTCCATTTTGATTTTTAAAAGTAACCCTTTTGGTTTTTGATGAATCTTTCCTTAAACATGGACGTTTCTAGTTTTGCTCATTATATATGTAGAGTTTTAGATACAAAGGAAGACAGACCAAAACGCCATAGGATAATTTGGCATTACAGGGCACTATTTTCTTGGTCGTACTCGCCATTTAGGAGTAGCACAATCAATGGCTGCACTCACATACATTTGTGTCACACAATATGCTATCTCACGGGAGATAACATATGTTAAAAATTAAGACACACGCCAGCCCTATTCCGCCCCCCCCCCCAAATTCGGATGATAGTCCATAAGTCAACTTTATATGGGCCTCAAACGCTCCATAATGGCCGCGAGGTATCCTTCCAATAAACTGCTGTGATATATATGGTGTTTAATGGGACTACTGTTTAATGGGACAGTATGACACAACATTGACTACAATGTAAATGTATAATTACATAATTCAGACTGTGTGCTTTATTATTTAGTTTACATGTGCTAATTCAGTAAAATTCAGTAATTAAACATTACAAATTCGACACTCATAATGGTAGTTTTAAATGTAGAACCAGTTGACATTCCATCTCTACAACTGCTATACTAGGTAGCTCCAACATTAGCCTTAAATATGGCGTTTCTCTATCCGGGCGCATGCGCAGTCTCAACTACGATGAGTCTGTCACTAAATTGTCACTAAATCATTAAATGTAGGTACATTAGTTGCAATGGACACAAATGGTGAATCCGATTGTAATGATAGTCGGCACGGAGCTATATTTATGTGTATCCATTATTTGTGGTTACAATTCATATCCCGTGTATGAAGTCCGTGATATTTGCTTGTGATATTTGCTTGTGCATTCAGTAATAGTATTGCTGTGTAAATAGTTGTATCTACATGAGCAGCAAAGAGGGCGAATATACCTCTTATTTCGTGCCGCCGCAGCCAATGGTCAGCAAATGGCCAGCCAAATGGCAAACAATGGAGAGCCAAGGGACAGCCAAGGGCGAGCCCGAGGGGCGGCCCAAACAGTCGAGGATCCTTTTGCGACTGGTGAGGATTAGGTCACTGGGCATCCACTGCTCCACAAATCGGTCCCATCCTAGGCAGCCTGGGAGAGCATTTCGCATCTCTCGGCACTGGACCCTGACAGATTGGAGGCGGATGCGCTATTTCAGGGCATTCAGAGCGTCGTCGTCTTTCGCCCTGTGGTTAACTTCGACCTCTTCATAATAATCGACTTGTCCTTTCAGCCATTTGTGCGGCATCTCACCCGCTATCGGTGGTGGCTGGCCTTGATCACCGCAGCAGATGACTGAAAGGACACCACCTATTTGCTCCAACCAGTCCAAGAACATCTCTAGGATAGGCTTGAGCACCGTGCAGACCTAGTCCCAGACGATGATACGGGGAATTAACTTTTGACCCATCGGGCGGGCGTCCAGTCGTTATGCCCGCTCCACCGAAAGGTAGGTCTGGGCTTTGGCGTCTCTGGTCCGCATCTCTTTGGCGAGACGGTGGGTCAGGTAAACGCGATGGGGTCCTTCGCCCGGAAGAGCTCGATCGCCCGCGTCGTTTTGTCACTCACGCCGTTGCCGTTGAGGTAGCTCAATCGGTGGCGCGACAACGGGTCGCTATAGATTGGCGCGGTGCTGGGCGGGAGGTCTGTTCCCGTTTCTTCGTATTCATGTTTGGGGAAGTAGGCTGCGTGTTCCTGTGGCATGAAGAGCTGCTCGCCCTTGTCGCGCCACTGAGCCGGGTTGATCCCATCTCGGGGTGGTCTCAGCATTTATTCGTCTTGGTAGATATGACAGATGCGACAGCATCCCCATTTGGTGCTCCTCATGTGGTACATAGGCATTGCCTTCGTCGAGTTTGTGCAGCGCGGTCTTCTGGACGTAGATGCTGTCAGTGGCCACTCGGACGGCTTCAAAGGGGGTGAACCTTGCCAGCATGGAGATGAGGTTGATGTGGGCGTATGCCAGCATGTTCGCCCTCAGGTGGGTGTACTGGGGCTGTGAGCCGTCGTAGTATGTGAGAATGCGGCACAGTAGGCACCGTTCAGGACGTCGCTTTGGCGGGCGTCTCGTACAAGGAAATCTAGTTTACCAGCGTCAGTGACCAGCCGCCGGGTGAGTTTTTTTCTGCCCTGTGTGAATTTGCCGATGATGGTCTCGGTTCTGAGGAAGCCATACATCGGTTTGTATATCCGTAGTATAAGCTACGATGGCCTTGCGGATTGTCCGACTCTTCAGAAGGTCTTTGTCAACTAGAAAGGCGAGCTGGGGCATCGGGGCCCAGCCATTCTCTGCGAAATGATTTCCAAACCAGGCGGGGATGACAGGGTGAATATTATCTTTGAAATCCCACCCCTGGACTTCGGCGAACCCGGTGCCTATGTCTTCGGGGAGATGACCATTGATCGCAACCCGGGTTATTTATCATGTGGCCCGGATGTCCGAACCGCTCGAAATATGGTTTGGCCTCGCCTATTCCCTGGAAGCTGGCGGGGTAACAAGCCTTCATATCGATGCTGACGATGTCTTTTCTCGTGTCGTAGTCCATGGAGTTCCAGAGGCCGCCGTGGCCGTGTTCTACGCAGGCCTTCCGGACGTCGGCGAGAAGGCTGGCCGTGGTCGGCTTCCAGCCGTTCGTCTCTATGGCTTTTACCGCAGCAGCGTGGTTGATGCCGAATGTTTTGTCGCCCAGGGTTTCATCATCCAATATTTGACAGGCTGTCTGGAGTCTCTCGTGAGCTTCCTGCGTCCTGTAAGTGCTGTCCTGGAGCACGAAATGGTCCACGCTGAGCTGCTTTCCTTCGGAACTATCTCACAGGAGCCATACAGCGATTGGCTCGTCTCGACTTGCTTCTCTGATGGATTCCCAGATGTCGCTGGCGTAGATGTGTACCTCGCGGGACTGTGGGAAATGAAGGTATTTGCCCCAGGCTTGGCCATTGTGGACGATGAGTTATACCTTTCTGTATGTGTTGTTTGCGTTCCCAATGTATTTGCCGCTGTTGTAGATCTCATCGCCAGCGATATCCCGCAGGATGATAGCACGTTTCAGTATCTTCTCCAGTTCAGCCACGTCGTCGACCGTAGCCCCTGGTTCATGGACTCTCTCTTCCCATTCCTGGACTTTCTGGCGTATTGTGGGGGTGAGACCTTGCCCTTTAAGGGCGCCTTCGAAATGATTTACCACTCTTTGGGCAACGCAGGTAAGGTCACCATCGCGCATTGGGGCTAAGTTGGCGGGGTTTGGGTCTCTGAGAGGGTAGAGCCCGCAAACGACCACGGTGACCGGGTAGGCATTCTGGTAGAACACCTTATCGATCCCGGTCAGTGCACCTGCAATGGCTTCTCGAGAGATCTCAACAATACCTTGCCCCACCACCCCCGTCGCTGTTCTCACCGGGTCGAACCACAGGCGATTGAAGTTCCCTCTGCACATTCACAGCCCCCGCCCCCACCCACCTATACTATTATACATTTAAAGGCTGGCAAGCTTTCTGTATACTATTGAAAAAAGTCCGCTACGAACATCTACATTTCGGTCAATTCTACCCGCATTGTGATGATTATGGTGACATATTAACCACAAATTGTTCTACTGTGCTCGTACATGGGTCATATATAAGTCTTCATCAAATAACCTTATCAAATGTAGCAGCCGTACTTTAAGTTGCGATCGGCATGAACACCAACTACTTCAGGTGACCCAATGTGACCCGATGTGACTCAATGTCGTTGTCGATTGAATAATAAATAAAATAAATAAAATACATAAATGTGTCAATAATTATTTTTTTTATGTTCCAACGTCCTAAGTAAAAATAAATATGACCAATAAATAATGAATGTTTTACTTACCACAGAGAACAAAAATTTGTTAACTGAAATTCCGTTGTGACGTCATCACGTTAGAAGGGAGATTTCCAAGTACCAGCTGTTTTCCATTTGAGGATCGTCATGGTGTTAATTTTATAAGGAGTCTTAATGAATGATGGCGGAAAAACTGGATTCCGATGCAGCATTCTCTGATTCTGGTAAGTAGGTACCCGGTATTCTGTCTGCAAGGACGTATGGACGTATAAGTCGTCAACTAATATAACAGGTGCACGTATGTGATGTATGGGTGGCGGGGTTATTCAGTGTTACTGTCTTACTGCCTACATAAGTTTGGCAATTAAACACATTACGTCTAAATAATATGTTAATATGATCCATTTATCATCAATAATTCCATCAAACATTGATTTTATTGCCAAACAAACAGAAGTTTCCGATGGGAATTTTAACATGGAGACTAAAAAATAATTTGTGGATCGATTTTCAAAATTTAACGTTTGTTCTCGTTGTTACATCATTTGCAAGCTATCAAGTCAGGTTTCTTTCATCTGGCTATTTCTTTGTGTTTTCGTTTTTCGATGCTCCTCGTCCGTCTTGAATGTAATTTTATCCAAAAAACAAAACAAATTGGGTAGGTAAATGTTTTGTCTATTGAATACTAGAAGTATTTAAATTTAAATATATTTTTAGATTCAATATGTGTTTAAAAGCCAAATGTTAGTCGGCAGAAAAATATAGAGAATACAGTAGTCTGTCTCTGGCAGAGCAAAGGGGCTTTGCGAAATTAGCGGAAGCACCAGATCTGAGTTAAAGGTACATGCCCACTCAGTAGACACAAACTTTTCTTTATATCAGAGACATCATCTGACACATTTTCTTGCATAATAAACATTCATTCACCATTACCCCACGTATTGATTGGCATTAGTATACATTTTATATCAGACGTAACTTTTCACACTGATATCAGGGGCGATAACGGTGTTTCGTTAAAATGTTAACTGCCAATACTATTTATTTTCTGTATTTATTTTTTGATGTGCAATGATCATACTTTTTAATCTATCGAAAATATTATTTTGTTCATGCCTCATTTGCATATGAAAATAGCCTGATAACACCGCGCGTCACTACCAGTAAAATAGATATTACTAAATGATTATATCTGTATAGCGGGCACTCGTAATGTTTAGAACTGGGGGAATAGTGACACAATTATACGAACTCCTATTAGACATTGAGCCACCAATAACCCCCCCTCCCCCTCTGTGGGATTTTTCAAGTTAAGCGATATAATGTTTTCACCAATTGAGTATAAAATGACTTGCAATAAGTTTTATATTGGATACCATCCTCAAATAGCCACAATTATCAAAATGGCCGCCAAAATACTTAATTGTTTATGCTTGCAACATTTTTTTTCACCACACGATGAGATACCTACAATTGAATCATGTCAGTAGCAACATATTCACATGTCAGATCCTTTTTCACATCGATTTGCATTATTTCTGGTGTGCTATCAACGGTAATTATTTTCAAAATGGCCGCCAAAAGGTATTATATAATGGCCCTTTCGGGTATTTTTGGAGATTATTGGAGTTCATGACAAATGACAAATGCATGAAAGCATTGTCATCATACTCGGAGTTTCGAGACAGGGTTAGTGAAGGGAAACTTGGGAAAACGGCACAGTATTGGCTGGGATACATGGATTCGGTGCATACGGTGTTGCAGTTTCTCCGAGCCACCAAAGAAAACAACTTAGACCTTCACATAGCATGTCTTCAGAAGATGTGTCCATTGTTCTTCAGCTTTGACCATCCCAACTACGCACGGTATACTACAGTATATCTGCTGAGTTTGTTAAACTTAGAGCAGTTATATCCTGGGATGGAAGATCTGTTGAGGAAAAATGGATTCAGCGTGAACCGATCCAGTGTTCCGTCATCCAGAAATGACGTGGATATCACAATAGAGCAAACCATCAATCGCCATGCTAAGTCACATGGAGGTATCATAGGTTTCAGCCGCAATTATGCAGCATACTACAGATGGTGTATGACGAGACACTTCCGAGCTAGCTACATGGATGCTACGCTTGAACTGGCTGATATGAACGCGCATGAACAGTCTTCACACAAGGACACACGAATTTCGGAAATATCCAGAAGTGAAACAGACGTCAAGCAAATTATCAATGCAATAGGAAATTTTATAGATCCGTTTGAAGTATCAGATGCATCGCTCTATTGCATATCTTCAGGGGCGCCAGCTCCTAAAGATGTCGTTGACGATCTGCTGTCTGCAGAAATGACAGGAAAACAAAGGTTTGCGCGGTTTGTCCAGGAGCGGTTTGTTAAAAAGTCAGTCAGCTTTCATGCACCAATAAAACAGTTGCGCCTGAAAAAATTTGCATCACTCGCTAAAGCTGTGAAGCTCACTGGTACGCAGAGAAAGACAAAGGAGTTAGTAGCTGAACGAAATATATTTTGCAGCTAATTTTACTTGCTCTCAAACACAACATTGACATGGAAAAGGTGCTTAGCTACCCATTGGGACCTGTGCCATGGTCGCTCGCCACTGCGGATGGCTCGCAAGGAAAAACTGATAAAGCTAAATTCATGCACCAGCTTGAAGGACAATCACATAGTGTTGATGTACCTCCGACGGGTCAAGTGAGCTATATTATTGACGGCAATGCACTGTTACACATGCAGACCGCTTTGCCAAACACATTCGCGGATCTTGCAGATAACATATATCATCAGCTCCCGAAAGTTGAGCGTGTAGATTTTGTGACAGATACATACCAAGACTTGTCAATAAAAGCATCTGAGCGACTACGCAGGGGTACATCAAAGACTTACATTATAAAAGGACCTCTCACAAAAGTTCCACGAGATTGGAAACTGTTCTTGTCAAACAATTCAAACAAAACACAACTAATTAGACTTCTCATGTCTGAATGGATGCAAGATAAGTACGCTCCAAAGCTGATCGGCAAGACTATTCAGTTTGTAAGCGGGGAGCAATGTATGCAGCTAACTAGCACTGATGGTAAGACTACACAAACTGTTGAGATAGAGGAGTTGCACTCATCGCAAGAGGAGGCGGATACACGGCTAATCCTGCATTGTGCGTACCATGCACTGCATACACCAGAGAACAGCACCATTATTGTGAGATCCCCAGACACGGATGTGTTTGTTTTGATGTTGAAATTCGGACAGAAGCTGAAACAACAACTGCTGTTAGATACCCGAGTTGGGAACAAGAGGCGGCTGGTTGACATACATGGTGTCATTGGAGACATAGTAACTGAACTGTGTTTGGCATTGCCTGCACTCCATGCTTTTACAGGCTGTGATAGCACAAGTGCTTTCCTTCGGCGTGGTAAAGTTACTCCTTTGAAAACACTCCAGCGGCATCCAGGGTTTATTGAAGCCTTCCAGAACTTGGGAATGTCTCAGTTAGTTGATGAAAAGCTATTTCAATCGCTTGAACACTTTGTATGCTTGCTGTACAACAAATCAGACATTACATATATCAACAAGCTACGAATGGAGCTATTTCTACAAAAGTGTAGCCCCAGGTCTGGCGATCTTCTTTCGACGTACAATGGGGCTGACCTGAGCCTTTTACCACCATGCAGATCGTCACTGAAAATGCATGTAGCAAGAGCCAACTATCAAACGCTCATTTGGAACAATGCTGACCGGCGTGATGCAGACATACCGCCACCAGATGAACATGGATGGGAAGTTAACAATGGCTTGTTAGAATGCAAGTGGACAGAAGTAGATCACCTGCCAAATCAAATGGTTGATCTGTTAATAGAGGAACGGAATGACGTACCTGATACTGATGAAACAGAAGATCATGAAGCAGAGAGCCTACTTGATGCCATGTTTGACACTGATGACGCGTATGACTAGTCTGGATTTATCTTAACCTACTCTCACAATTAGAACTTCACATAACTTGCCTGATGTTGTGACGATCACAATTTGAATATTGTAAACCATGATGTATTTTGCCTCTTGAATTGTATTATGTGTGGCTGGAACGTTTGTATATTGTGTTTCATCTTGCCTGATGCTGTGATGATTGCCTCGCCATAGATGCGATGTTTTGACATTAACAACATGTATACTTTTTTGTGCAAGTTGAATGCTGTAAACCATGATATATGTTGCCTCTTGAATTGTATTATATGTGGATCAAGCTGTTGCCTATTGTGTTTCATCTTGCCTGATGCTGTGAGGATTACCTCGCCACATGTGCGATGTTTTGACTTTAACAATATGTAGAATATTTTGTATTGCAAGTTGAATACTGTAAACCATGATGTATGTTGCCTCTTGAATTGTATTATATGTGGATTAAGTGTTTGCCTATTGTGTTTCATCCTGCCTGATGCTGTGAGGATTGCCTCGCCACAGGTGCGATGTTTTGACTTGAACAACATGTAGAATATTTTGTATTGCAAGTTGATTACTGTAAATCATGACATGTGTTTCCTCTTGAATTGTATTATATGTGGATTACGTTTTTGCCTATTGTGTTTCATCTTGCCTGATGCTGTGAGGATTGTCTCGCCACAGGTGTGATGCTTTGACTTGAACAACATGTAGAATATTTTGTATTGCAAGTTGAATATTTTAAACCATGACATGTGTTGCCTCTTGAATTGTATTATATGTGGATTAAGTTTTTGCCTATTGTGTTTCATCTTGCCTGATGCTGTGAGGATTGCCTCGTCACAGGTACGATGTTTTGACTTGAACAACATGTAGAATATTTTGTATTGCAAGTTGATTACTGTAAACCATGACATGTGTTTCCTCTTGAATTTTATTATGTGTGGATTACGTTTTTGCCTATTGTGTTTCATCTTGCCTGATGCTGTGAGGATTGCCTCGCCACAGGTGCCATGTTTTGACTTGAACAACATGTAGAATATTTTGTATTGCAAGTTGAATACTGTAAACCATGATGTATGTTGCCTCTTGAATTGTATTATATGTGGATTCAGTTTTTGCCTATTGTGTTTCATCTTGCCTGATGCTGTGAGGATTGTCTCGCCACTATAACGAGATTATTAATGTTGTAGATCAACTACTGTAGCCAATAATGATCTAGAGCCCCGAAATGTTTGAATATTCGGATATATTTCAAAATCGGTACCGTACATAGTATATTTATTAAGTATGGACAATAATGTTACATATTTGAGTTGTTTTCAATCCATAGTAAGCGGTTATAATGTTGTTAAATTGCATAATATTACATACCTGTTAAATTGCCATTGTAAAATGAGTGGGTGGGGAATGGTCGAAAATACGTTATTTTTCACTTTGTATATTTTGTAGTAGACACTAAATAGTCGATGTATATACATTGGATATGTTCAATTGGCCCTACTAGACTACATTGACATTGATAGAATAAAAAAACAAAAAACGCAACTTTTCATAAAGTTATAACATTGATAATATAAAAAAACAAAAAACGCAACTTTTCATAAAGTTATTAACATGTATATTTTACCATTGAAATTGGGTGGGTGGGGTAATAAAACCTGTAAAATATGACTTCAAGATTGTCAAATTTATTTCAATTGTATATTATTCTATTCCATGGTGTTCAAAATCTCGGAAAACGTACGAAAATACCATCTTATTCGAACAAAAGGATATAAGTTAGGCAATTTTTATTAAAAAAATGCGATTTTTCAAGATACTAAAAATACCAAGGGTGACATACTTGAAAATGGCGCCATATGTTCATCCATCGGGTTACAGAGCGCAGACAACGGATTAACACTCATAATTGAATGTAGTTTCAGGAAATATATGGGGGAGTGGGTGGAGGGTTTCGGTTATTGGCTCACGGGCTACTAATATTCCAAACGGAATGTCACTGTATAAATGTGCAATGACAGTTTCGTATCCCCTATTTTGTCGGATGGGATGTTTACTTTAAACGTTCTATATATGCACAATGATAATGGAATTTATATTTGAAAACATTCTTTAATAACAAGTTTACCATGGCGTATTTATATACAATGAGGATGAATTATGGCTTATAAAACTATTCGTGGCCTCAGATCGCCTGATAGATAATTTTAAACCAATATACAATGTATTGTGTTACTCAATGCTTAATTGCCATACGCAACCACTAATTGAACATAATATTATGAAAAACTACTTGCACTGAACAATATCAACAACGGATGTTCTACGTACAAAAATACATCGGATTATTTTGTTGCGCGTGATTTGCCCCCATTTGCGTCACAGATCGTGCGGTCATCGCTAAATTTAGTAACAGGCTATATAATTCGGCAGAGTTAACTCCCCTCCGAATACTCTCCACCAGATAAACAACACGCGACGCGTTCAACAGACAAACGATATCAAGGGGTTACAGCTACCTGCATGTTGACCCAGCTATTTTTAATGATCGCGATTGTGTCGCAACAAAACTCGCACGTGTGGGTCTAACTGATGTTAATCCTCATTCTATCGATGGACTTACAGCGGATTTTAGTGACATTCCCGAATTCTGCCTGATTGACATTGTCTATGGTGGCCAATACACGCCAACATGAGTGTCAATTCTACGTTCAGGGAAGGGGGTCAATAAGTCAGTAAGTGATAAATTACAGTTAGGGAACAAATTAATGACAGTATAACACATCCAGCGTAGATTAATACCCATACTAATGCAAGTACTGAAAATACGACAAAAACAAATTCTAACAAGTTTGGGCTTCCATACATTGAACATTTTGTCAGCGATTTCCCCAATGACGTCATTTGTATGTTTAATATACTCGATCCGGGGCCAACTATTTCATTCACAAAACAGAAGCACAAACATGGCGATGTCAAAGTAATGCAGAAACTTTAACAATAATCCTGCTACAACATTGTTTTGTACCGACAAGGCATTATTTAAGAGGTTTCGCCTCGTGTGTTTTGGCCTGGGATAACGCCAGCGATTACTGTCTTGAGAAACGGATGTTACCACTGCAACTGAATGGCGCCCTCACAGCCCAGTGCACCACATGCCCCACCAGCACAACCCACATATCCATTCCAATGTGTTTGTGCCGACTTCTTCCATTACAAAGGTGCAGACTACTTGGCTATTGTTGACAGATACTCCAACTCCCATCGTTGAAAAGACTTCCAGTGGTTCCACCGGCCTAATCGACAGTATCCGAGATCATCTGTACGGTATACCTGACGAGCTTTCCTCCGACAGCGGCCCCGAGTTCACAGCTGCCACAACCCGTGAGTTCTTGCGAAACTGGGGTGTCCACCAACGACTATCATCAGTCGCTTTTCCTCATAGCAACTGTCGTGCCGAAGTCTGAGTAAAGACCATCAAACGGTTAATAACTGGTTAATAAACACGACGAGCTGGATACAGACACTTTTCAGCGTGCGATGTTGTACAGCAGTATCGTAATTGCCCAGACAGAGACACTAAGCTCTCCCCAACCATGTGCGTCTTTGGAAGGACCATCAAGGATTTTATTCCTGTCCTCCCGGGTCGGTACAAACCACATCACACATGGCAGGAGACATTAGCTGCGAGAGAAGAAGCACTAAGG